>CM037153.1:4192130-4524630 GCA_020921065.1 Vaccinium darrowii
CTTCTGCACCATATCCGCCTTCCGTTCACCAATCGTTGGAACTTGGCGTTCCGCAGCCCTGTTGGGCGTTACGATTCGTCTGCTCCTCCTTTGCAACCTTACGGGTTCCGGCGGCTTCTTAGGCCTCCGGTAGAGGCGCGTGACCGGTTGGAGGTTTGGCTAGAGATGGGCTGCTCAGCGACGAAGGGGAGTGTATCTTTTTTCTCGTTTCTTTTGTGTTTTGTCCGGCTTTAGGCCGGTTTTTGTCCGGATTTTGTCCGGTGTGTTCCGTTGGTTTGGTCATATGCTTTCACGTTGTATTTCTGTGACCTGTTGTCATTGGAGTGTCCGATCTGTGGACTCCCAATCTTTCCCCATGGGAATCTTTGATGAATACTATCTCTCAACTTTTGAAAAAAAAAAAAAACTAATGGGAGTGAGAACAATGTTTACTCGGTTGGGTAAAAATAGGGATAAGCCGCAAACTTAACATCCTAAGTTTGAAATTCAATAAGTATTTTCTTAGGGTCGTACCACAATGAACAAATCTTTTTATGAATTTTGTCTTGTTTGTTTGTCAATTTTAAAATAAAAAAGTATATAGGGTTGCATATTTTTTGTCTTCAATGAAATTTGTAAACATTTTAACAAATTTTTTTTTTTTTTTTACTTTTTGAATAGAATTATGCTATATACATCAAAAAATGTAAAAAATTATAATGTAAATAATTTGTTAAAAAATACTCCAGTAAAGATGAAAAAACAAGAATGGTCATCTCTCTTTTCAACTTCCAACACAATTCCACGACAATGGACAACGCAAGTTCCATGTGGTCTGGTACAGGGCTTATTTTGGGTTGATGAAGTGGGTCTTGGTCAGATGGGCTGCCATATGGGGCCTACTTCAGTCCTGACCAAAACAAACAACACCGAGTTAAAACCCACAAGGATCTTGGCCAGATCACGAAACAAAGCATGCACAACAAAAACGAAGGGACCAGCTCATGAAACAATGGGCTGGGCCTAGTTAACTTGATCCAATCATTTCACCTCTAATCTTCCTCCAATACAAAATAACAGGATTATGTATATAAACTTAGATCTACACACAATTCGAACTGGACCATTCCGACCAGTTTTAGAAAACTAAGAAGCAAAACCTAACCAATACACATATATAACCTGTCCAAATCCAAACCGCAAGACCGGACCAATTTTGGTTCGGTTCAGGTTATACCCGATTAAATAACACTTTACCATGACACATGTGAGAGAGAGAGAGAGTGAGAAAGCAACAAGGTTGGAAGAGATTAATAGATTATAAAGAAATAGGAAAGGAAGAAAAAATTAGAAAACAGATCGAGATTAGAGATTAAGAGAATTGAGTTTTTCTTTGAGTAGCAATCGTGAAATTAAAGTAGAACAATTTTTTTTTTTTGAAATTGGTAATTTGGCATTATAGATTATATAGTAATATACTAAAAACTTTTTAACAAAATCTATTTTTATTCTAAATAGACATAAAAAAAAAATACCTTACTAAAAGAAAAAAAAAACTTACCAAATCAAGATAAATAATTTTGTACATATATAAATATATTAGTGATATATATGCGTGTATATATTTATATATATGGGACGTGGTCCTAGTCCGGGATCGGGACTTCCGGACCTCCATGATCCGAGCATTTTTTTGACGATCCGAGTCGTCCAATGTGTTTAGAAGGTGTTTTCAAGCGTCCAAGCGAGAAATCTTAAAAAAAAAATACTGAGAAGAGCTTGATCTAAGCAGTTTTTTGTAAAACTGTAGGATCTTCCCAAAACAATTTGCAACACAAAAAAAACACCCATTTTCTTCCAGTCAGGGATCCCTGACTGGAACTGTGAACTATATATATAGAGTCCCGATCTAGTCTGGGATCCCTAAGTTCGGGACTCATAGTTTCGGATCATCCGAACCGACCAATGTGTTTAAAACGTGTTTTAAAGGGTCCTCGCGAGAAATCATCAAAAAAAAAAAATACTAGGAAGGGTTTGATCCGAACAATTTTTCACAAAACTGTATATGTACAGTTTTTATGAAAAACTGCTCAGATCAAGGTCTTCCCGGTAATTTTTTTTGATGATTTCTCGCGAAGACCCTTAAAAACACGTTTTAAATACATTGGACGGTTCGGATTATGCAAAAATAATTTTTAAAACTTTCAAAACACCAAAAAACCTTCAATCCGGGATCCTTGGCTGAATCACCGGTGTGTGTATATATATATAATATTAATGTTATACGATCCGGTTCGATTCTAACCGTAGTTTTTAAATTGAGAATAAATGACTGAACTATAATTATTGTTTTTAGTTTTCTATAACTATAACCAAATCAATAAACAGTACCACTTAACCAAATACTCCGTAGAACGGTTCGGTCAAGACTCTAGATCTATGGGTTCAGCGTTACATGAGTTTTGTGCACCCCTAGACTTGACTTTCCCTATGTCATTGGCTTGTTCGTCCCTAAACACCAGCCAAAACCTCTAGAAGCAATACTCTTTGTGTGGCAAAATGGCGACTGCATCTTCGTCGTCTCCATCATCGTCTGGGGTTGCAGAGAGAAGAGGCATACCAGCGGCTGCTTTTGTGGAAGATGTACAGACATATCTCTCTCAACTTGGTCTTGATGTCAACTCTGCCCTCGCTTTTCTCCAAGAAAGGTCTCTCTCTCTCTCTCTCTCTCTCTCTCTCTCTCTCTCAATATAAATATGCTCGAAAGTAATTGCGTTAGGTATAATCCATGTCATTATTTGAGAAACTAGATCAGCATCTCCATGGGTTTTCTTGGATATCAGTATCGATAAAAAAAAATGTATTATATTTGCAGCCTGTACTACTTCCTTTTGATTCCCTTTCAAGACGCCTGATCTTATTGCACATGGTCTATATAACCAATACTACTAGATGAGCTGGACTGGATTTTGAAGTTACTCTCTTTTCGCTAATTTGGGTCGATGTGGATTTCAAAACAGGTTCTAATTTGAGGTTATTGTTGATTGAGAATAGCTCAACTTCAGATTAAATAGCTTATGTTTGGCTTTCTAACTTTGAGTTTGGGAGTTTTGACGGTATTCATAACAAGTATTTGCTGATAATGAGTTGAACCCTTTCATGCTTAGGATTGTAGTAATACAAGAATCCAAACATAGTACATCTCTTTTACCTTCAATCCATCTCCCACTTTAGTTTTACAACCCACTGACAACTAAACCCTTTTATGTTCGTTGAAATTAAACACAAATTAAACCTCTCAGGCTGGGTTTGGGTGGATGTCGATTTCAAAACAAGTTATTTTGAGATTATTATTGATGAGAATAGCTCAAATTCAGATTTAATTGCTTATGTTTGGGAAACAGTATTTGCATTAACTATTTTGATGAGACTTGAGATGATTTGAAATCCTCTCTTTTACCTCTAATCCATCTTCCTCTTTAGTTTTCACAAACTACCTATGGCTAAACCTCTCATAAATTCATTTAAACTGAGTGGTTCCTGTTTGCAAAGCACTCGTTCTTGCTGTTCACCATTTTAGACCCCACATGATATTTGCTCTTGCATGTGATGTATAAACTTAGTCTCTGACTTTCTGTTAAATGACTAAAAGAATGCTGTTTTTTAGCGATGAGGCTAAATTCTGGGAGATCCTTTATGATTCTAATGCCCATAGTCTTTTGGTTTATCTTTTACTACATAGTTTGCTAGAGTGGAAACAGTCTTTTCAAAATTTTAATCACTTGTCTTGTGTTCCTGGCTGTTCTTAATACAACCTCTCAATAATTTTCAAAACTGGCCGAATCATCCACAAATGTTTCTTATTATTATTTCTAACAGAAAAAGATTTTCTCTGCTTTCATTGTTTAGCATTGCACTTGGATTCCTCAGATTTTGGAGCTCGGCTAAGCTCTTAGGCCTTTTTGTCCTTAAGGGCACGTTTGATTGCCAGAATTAGTTGTAGTTATACTATGTTTGATTTGGGTGGGACGATAATCTCAAATGGCCTCAGAGGGAAATAATCTCAAATGGCAGTGCTAAATAATAGTATAATACCACCCGCAGGTGGCAGTATATAATCCTTTATATGGAGTACTAAATGGGAAAATAGCCTGGTATTGCACTTGGATTCCTTAGATTTCGAAGCCCGGCTAAGCTTCTAAGGCTTTTTTGCCCTCAAGGGGACTTTTGAATGTTGGATTTCATTTTGGGAGGATTGGAAAAAGTTGGATTAAGGATGGAGATAAAGCGACATGTGGGTCTGCAGGATGATAGGTAGAATTGTATATAGTGATACTGGGTTTGAATTTGGTAGGATAAAGAATGGGATAGAGGTTGGAAACTCATTTTTTACCGTTGGATGAATGGGTGGTATTATATAGTCCTTTATAATTTTTATGGTGTAATAGTCCCACCTTACTCCAGTCTTGTCGTAATAGCTCTTGCAACAAATGCCGGACTAATTTAGCAAGACATGAGGGACCATATGTTTCTGAAGGCCCTAATCTCCCTCCTTGATATGGGTATTAACAAGCCCTAATTGTTTAAAAATGCTTCCAAAAGGGCTGACAATGTTCTTGACGTCCCTGGACAAGTCCAGCGGTAGTATTATGTTACTCTTCACATATTATTGGGCCAAGTTCGTTCAATGTTGTTTAGTTGTGGATAAACTTAAGGGGGTGTTCCGCTGACAAAAAAATGTTTTTTTCCAAAAACCGAGGCAGGTCATTCTCTCACAATATATCACATAAAAAACCGTGAAAAGCCAGTTTATTCAAAAAACTAGTTTAATTGTGCTGCTGTAGAGTGCCAATTTCTGGCTCAATCACTTTCGTATGACTTTGTTGCTAGTTGGGCTGCATAAGACTCTTTGGTTGCAACTTCCAAGTAATGTAATTCCATAATGTTAAAAAGTAAAAGCTTAGGGTATCATCAATGGCATAATTAATTTTGCATAATCAAAACTTGCCACATCATCTTTTGATTATCCATTTAGTGCATGACTAAAATTCGAGCATCCCGATTTGATCAATTTTGACCACTTTAGGTCGGTATTTTTTGTGATCTGTGAGCTAACCAGACATTTCTCTCTTTTTTCATCCCATTTGAGTGCTTTAGATTCATTTTTGGGGTCCAATTTTAGGGTCAGATTTTAGGAGTGCCCTTGTCGTGGCTCGTACGGTGGTGTGGGTTTTGTGGGACCTAGTGTAAGTGTGCGTGAGAGAGAGAGAGAGCGCGCAGCAATGTCAGGAGGAGAGAGAACAGTGTGAGAGAAGGAAAGAAAGAAGAGAGAGAAAAAGGGGACGGTAACAAGCACTAAAAACACCTCTAAAAATATCAAGTGTACCACTTTTTCATTCTCTACCTAACAACTCTCTAACACACAATTTTTGGGTCCCACTTTTAACACTTTTTGTCATGTAACAAACATTTTTAGAGAGCCTCAAATGCGGATGCTCTTAGCAACCCCAACCTCAACAATGACATAATCAAATTGAGTTGGCAAAATTCAAATTGATGTAGGCCAACACCTGCTAGAATAGCTGAAACTGAAAGATCCCAACTAGAAGACTAGGGATAGTCCCGGGATGCCACTCATTGGGGGCAACGGATGTCACTCGATGTTGCTAATCGCGGATGTCACTCACGCGACCAGGCCACACGCTTGATGCTAGGACTCTCTCACTCACAAGCAAGAAGAGAACTTGTAAATAATTTTTAGACTCTCAAAAACTACTTCAGATTTCATTAAGATGGATATATACAGAGATTACAATAGATGACTCTTAGATTACCCATATAACTCTTAGACTATTCCCTAGACACTCATTGCTTTAAACCTTTCCAAAGCAAGCAACATTTCCAAGACAGTCAACACAAAATAGCAAGACCTAGGAAGCACAAGAAAACTAAATAAATCTAAATAGACTTTCACTTTCCGAATAATGCTCCTGCATCACAAATCCAACAGTCAATTTTATTCTTCTCAATCTAATGGACTATATTGAATGGCATTGTAGTAAGCAAGTGAAAATGGAGAGCATTTATTAAAATCCATAGAGTGACCAAGATTGTTAAATGCGCAGCCACTTGCCAAAGTGAAGAGTGAGGTTCACCTACCAATAAAGTATTTGCTTTATGGAGAGTGAGTTTCAAACAACAAAAAGCATATGGAGTAACTTTGGTATGTGGGGTCCACTAATTTTGGTTATTGTGAAAATGTTGCTAGTTTTGATTATCCAAAGGCTCGAATTTGGTTATTGGTTACGAGGTTGCTAAGTTTGGTTATTCCATTTTTAGCCATTTTTGGGGCCAACATTGCTAACTTTGTTACATGTTCTAAAAATCGGTCAAGTCGGCCGACTAGTAGGCCACAAGTCGCTAGTCGGAGGTCCCCCAACTTGATCGAAAACCGACTAGTCGGTCAAAAGTCGGCGATTAGTTGGTCAAGTCGGCGATTAGTTGGCCAAAAATCGCTAGTCGGCAGTCGACCAACCTGGGACTGACTAACGTCTTTTAGAACCTTGACTTTGTAAACCTTTTGCTTTTGATTATGCCATTGGGAATAACCTTAGCCAGTGCCATAAGCATGGTGGGAGATATCACAAAACTTGGCTTTGGGCCAGTTTGAAGGGGACTAAGCAGACTACGAAATTTGCAGTGACACATGTCTTAATAGTTAATAATGCCGAAAAGCCCTGTAGCCCTTCGTATTACGCATGAAAATAGGATCTCAGTGTCAGACTGAGTTCTTATGGCTTACTCGAAGATCTTTTGGCATTAAGTATATTTGGTGATGGAATATCTTGGGAAAAAATATAATGAACAAGGACATAAGAATTAAGATAGTGCTGTATCCAATCCAAAAGAATTATATGAGGCTCTTTTTGCACGGCTGCAACTTAATTTAGGAGTGTTAACTTGGATGCTTATTAGATGTGTTTAATTTAGGCAGTCAAAAATGATTTGCACCCGTTTGTTAACTATTTTAGCAATGTAGTTCCTGCTCATTTCTTTTTTCTCTCTCTTTCCCCAGGCTTCAGCAATATAGATTGGTAGAGATGAAACTACTTGCGCAGCAGAGGGATCTTCAGGTTTCTTTTGAAAAATGTCTCTTCTCTGCATGGAATAGTGTGTATATTTGCAGTTAGGAGTACTAAATGTTAGTGGCTTAATCGTCAGGGACATGCAAAAGATATAGTTACACTGAACTTCTTGTTGAATATCTGAAAATGAATTGTGATTGGGGACTTATCATGGACTACACACATCATATTCTTATCTGTGGCTACGGACACCTATAGGATTGGAAAGAAGGTGCCATGCATCCCAATCCTTGAGGATTAGGGTTGAAACACTCTGTTGCATAGTTGTCAAATTGCAAATCGAATCGAGAATCGGATTGACCTTTTTTCGAATCGTGAATTGTAATGATTCGGTCTAAGTTTCAAAAATACTTGAAAAATGTATCTATGCACTTGCATAATAAAGATACATTGTAAAATCGACAAATTTAAGCTTAAATCAGTATTGAAGTTTTTTTCTACCATAAACTGATGATTACATGGTCTAATAGGAAAGAGAAGATATTTGTACATGAAACTATAATAGAGTGGATATATGCATATAGATCTAAATATTCATTGCAAAAATAAAAGCTTGGCCTTACAACAAATGACAATAAAAGTTTGTAGCCTAATAGGTACAAAACTAGTTCATATGACAAAATTAAGGTAAAAACGCTAAAGTGAATTCACAGTAGTAGAATGTAATAATTGTGAGAAACCTCGATTCGCTTATAGTATCGTATCATTTTCGCATGAATCATGAATCGTATGTTTCACTACCGATTCTAGATAAACCTTGAATCGTGAATCGAATTGCAAATCGAATCGTGAATCGTGCGGTTCTGACAACTATGCTCTGTTGTATAATTCGTATGACCGATTTATGATCACTGGCTTCACCGCAGTGTGTCCTTGAGTAACCCTTCATCAAAATTATTTAATGACTTTATCACTTCTAGGTATTGAAAATGGGTGAACCTGCCCAACTTTTGGACTGGTGTTGTTTATGTCAAAAAGCTGTTTGTGGACTTGTGTACCACTTCTTGGTTGTTCAGCTTCGATTGTAAAGAGTTCCAGCGGAATAAGTTTCTCTCGACCGCATTGCATCTCATGTGTGTGTTGGGGGAGGGATTTCTGGTCCTCCAGCAAATTGGTTTGAGAATCATGTTGTGTTAAGAGGATTGATAGGCTTTTTTGGTTGAGCATTTTTTGCTGGAGTTCAGTTGGAAAACAAAAACTGGAGTTATTGAGTTGGTTACTGGTAATGCCACGACACTAAGTTTTACTGCCATGACAATTTGCTACTACTGACTATTATAGCCTTCGTCATAGGCTACTCAGGAATCAGGATATCAAACTTCTGATTTTCTCTCTCCTGGTCTCCCCACTACAGAGCAACGAAAGGAGCAAACCCGCTTTCCCCACTTTCATCTCCTAATTTGCTTCACCCATCTTCATCTCCTAATGGTCTACATCAAATCATGGATTTGCCTCTCTTCCTCCACCACCCATCCAACTCTTACTTCCAAACAACAGCAGTTAGTACCCATCTCCATGCTTGATTTGACACCTTTAAGTAGTGGTAAGAGACCTAGGTTATAGATAGAAATTAAGTGATGGTTATGGAGTTCTTGCTTTGACACCTTTTAAGTAGTGGTAAGAGACCTAGGTTATAGATAGAAATTAAGTGATGGTTATGGAGTTCTTGCTCAATTTGAAGATTAGCGGCAAGTAGCAACCAGTGTCAACACATGCAAAAGGCGGTCGTGGGCGATCGGGAACCTCAAATCACGCCTTCTGAAATGGTATCCGGCGATTTTATACAAAAAATAGAGAGAGAGCATAAACCACGGAAGAAAAAAAATCAAAGGCCGGAGAGGGTCTGTAGTTCAAAGAAAAAGAAGCATGAAAGGAAGACCAAGGAGGGGTACACCGGTACAGTTGTCAGCATATTAGAATTGTCGTGGCACTATATAATAAACCATCGTGGCATTAGCGGCTCCCTATTGAGTTTTCTCAAAGTGTATATGGTGTGGACACCAGAGCCGAGGTCCGTTTCTCGCAAGTCTACTGGCGCCGCAAGACAGCCTAACCCATGTCCTTGTGGTTGGATGATGATATTAGTGGATCCGGCTAGAGATTTTATCACTAGTATTTATCTAGTTTCCAAGTTTAGGGATTTTATTTGATTTGGTTGGTTGTTTCCATGTTTAGGGATTTTATTTGATTGGTTGGTTGTTTCCATGTTTAGGGATTTTATTTGATTGGTTGGTTGTTTCCATGTTTAGGGATTTTATTCCATGTATCAATTTGTGGAAGCCTATATATAGGGACTCTCATATATTGTTTGAGGTATTGATTAATGAACAAAAAAATATTGCTTCTAGAATTGGCAAAGGGATTCCAATTCACCCTTAGGTACAGGGATACCTAGGATTTGTTATTTGTTCTACATTAGTATAGCACATAAATTGACTTGGTTCTTCCAAGCAGGTTTCTATATGTCCTCAAGCTTGTGCACTTTTTGAAGTTGTGCCGTAAAATATTTGTTTGCTTATGTTTTAGTTCAGTCTCGACTTGCTATTTCCATTCCGGGCAAACTCTATGTAAATCTTTCATGGACAATGAGGATTTTGACCTGATTAAATGTCAAGGTTTGTGTAAGTTGCTTACTTTTCTGCTTGTATTTACGAAGTTTGACTATTGTTTCTTGTTCCTTGTGGTTATTAGGCAAAGATTCCGGATATCGAGAAATGCTTGGATGTAGTTGCAACTTTGCTAGCTAAGAAGGGTGCTGGTGAGGTTCGTTTAAAGTCTTTGATCTGGTTAAGAGAATGTTGCAGCTACTGGACCATTAATGTCTCATCTTTTGTTTTATTTGGAACACTTGTCTTATGGATCCTTGCAAATCCTCTCATACTAAGGACATGTGACTTCAGCCACTAACATTAACCTGGATATATAATCAGAATTTGACAGTCATTATATGAGTATTGCTAGAAAATAATAATTTCTACCCCACAGTGAATTCATCTCGGTGTGATGGTTGGTGAGTGTCTGTTGTTCCATGTGACGTGGGTAGTGGTTTGACCAGTGGCAAAAACATGTATTTCTAAGTGGTAAAATTTTCCTAGTGCATGCCAACATCAGTCAGGTCATGATCTTTTCACTTGTCTCATTTTCCTCTCTACACCTCTTGGATGCTCCTTAATGCTTTTCCATATTGGTAGTTTGATAATTTGATTAATGATTTTTTATTGTGAAATTCATAGATCTTAGAATGCTTGAAGTTGTAGTGATTGTATTTGAAAACTTATGGTGGTGTTTGTTATTTGTTGCTTGGAAGTTGGTATGTGTTGCAATTCGTTTCCATGCCCATGCAACTAACAACATCCAATTGCTACCTTTTGTTCCTGTTTTCAAAATTTTGAAGCCAAAGATTTTCAGCCTCACTTGTCTTATAAGTTTGTATTACTTTCTTATTCTGGTTGCAGGCACTGATTGCCGATTTTGAAGTGTCAGAAGGTATCTATTCTCGAGCATGCATCGAAGATACTGATTCAGTATGTTTATGGCTGGGAGCCAATGTCATGCTGGAGTACTCATGTGAAGAGGTAAACCCGATTTGGTATCTTTGGATGTTCGCTTTTTTCTTTTCCCCATGGGCACTCAACTTCTTTAAACTTTGGAGCGCAGGCTACTACTCTTCTACAAAACAATTTGGAAAATGCTAGAGCTAGTTTAGAAGTTCTTGTCGCAGATCTACAATTCTTGAGGGATCAGGTGACTGTTACACAGGTATAGTTGTTGTTTTACTCCTTTTTGGTGGGGTTTTGATTAGAAAAATTAAAAGATGTTTGACAAATGCACGGTTATATTCGTTGTGGTAATCCATTTGAGAAACCGTTCAATAGCCCCGGAGGTGCTTATGGGACAGGCTGTCAGGCACCATGATGGGGCCATGCATGCGAGAAAATTTTGGGTGCAAATAGGGTAGGGTACAAGTGGTACCCTTGCACGGCATCCGAGCCGTCCAAAAATGCAACGGACGGCTCGGATTGAAACCCATTTTTCCTTTTCTTTTTTTTTTTTTTTTAATCCGTCCGGCACTTTCAATCCGAGCTGTCCGTTGCATTTTTGGACGGCTCGGATGCCGTGCAAGGGTACCACGTGGTACCCCATTTGCACCCAAAATTTTCTCCATGCATGCAACATAGAAACTGATCTTGCAACATGTTGTATAAGCTTTTTCACTTATGTAATAGTGAAATCTTACTCTCACTACTCACTAGAGTGTTCTTTACGATTAAACTACTATGGTTCAGGTCACTATTGCTCGTGTATACAACTGGGATGTACATCAACGCAGAACTAGACAAGCTGTTGCTACAATAGACTCCTGAGGCAGGAAAAAAAACTCACTGCGGCGAGGAACAGCATGGTAGAATGAACTTTGCTAGCGAAAAGCATGGTTCGATTCGAGTTTCTCTTATCCATTCTTCTGGGAGATAGGATTGCCTCTTTTATGTTCTTCTCTTTTCTTTTATCTTGTTTTGTTGTAATATTATTCGATGTGGTTTCCTCTAGTGCGATTTCTGCTAGTTCTCTAGTGCGATTTCTGCTAGTTTGAGCTTTAGTTCTGAAATTTAACCTACTATGAGAGTGTGTGTTGTTTAAGAGGAGTGATGTATTACTCAGACCAGTTTTGTTGCATGATGATGCACTCTTGGGCTTGAGTTGTAACAGTATGACTTGTGAATTTCTGCAAAATTCACTCCGACAGTTTTGGTCAATTATGTCTGTTTTCTCTTGTGCAGCCTCTTGTTTTTGTTGACTAGATTGTTTGTTTTAATCTGGGGTGGGTTTGAAACTTGTGGAAAGAAAGCGAAAGGAGAAAACAAAGCAATTTTCCTCCATCATTACTGCAGTTCCTGGTTTGGGACAGGAAAGAAAAAACATCAATTTTCCATTCTTTTCCCTCTGTTGTCTCTGGTAACTCGATAAGTCCTACTCGCTTTTGTATGTTTCTCAAATCACACAAAGGAAAGGTTTTTTTTCCTTGCTTCCTTTCCTTTGCTTTCAGAAAGTCACCAACACGCTGTTAGCTTTGTCTGATTTATGCATTTCCCAGTAGCTGGTATTAGGAGGTAAACTGGCAGCTTTGAAATTTGTATGGATACAAATGCAAGATGTAATGGGCCTGCTACAGAAATTTCTTTGAGAATTGAGATTTTCGCTTAAGATGTGATTTTGCCATCAAGAGTTCTAAAGTTTGATCTTTTGGATGTGCATGCTAAGTTAAGTCAGAAATGGCGTTCTGGGCTCGTGAGCAAAATCTTGGCTTGCGCCTAACGTTGCACGCCTCTGTTACTGTTTAGGAGGCATCCGCCCTAGATAAACTACCCTAGGTGCATTTTCAACAAGGGAAGTGTTGGTTCCCTGTTTTAATTTTACAATTGCGTTTAACGTGTATCAATTTGGTCTTCTTTGTTTTGGGTGTCCGGTTCCACAAGTAGGTGGGGGAGCACTAGCTTTCTTGTCACTTGATATCTCTGTTGTTGATTGCCTTCGAAATCTTTGATAGTAGTAGAATTTAGAGATAGAAATGGAGAATTGGAAAAGAGGCTCACTCCTTCTGGTAGGTTTCATTTCTCAGTTCCAGGTTTTCCCCGAGTCGATTAATTTTTCAAAAAAAAAATTGGTCACACCGAAAACTAACTAGTGATTTAACTTTATGATAAGTAGTAAGATTAAATTGTCGAAACTCAAAAGGGTAGCCTTTCTCTCGTTTCAAAACCCTCATAATGAAAAATGATTCATCGAGGAGAATGTTTGTTGTGATACCATATCGGATTAGGACAAAAACCACACACACCAAGAAATGTAGAGAAAGAGACTTAATAAAAGATAGTATAGTGGAGTATAGTATAGTATATAATCACCCATTGTACCAAAAGAAGAGAGAATTTTGGGAAGACTGTTGCGATGCATGTGTTGTTGACTTGGTAAAATGGGACTCTTTTTTGTATTGTTTCAAGATTGCGTGTTGACACTACGAAAAAACATGGTCCAGAAAAGGGGTCCTATTCACATCTAAGAAAAGATATTTTTTTTTGGTACACACATCTAAGAATAGATGAGATGGCCTAAAGTTCACAATACCCCCCAAAAAAAAACAAATTGGCCTGTGTCACAACAAATTTTAAAATGTCGAGACACTAAACCCAACGACTACATAATTGTACTTAGATGCATCCGTTTTGTTTTTTAATAACTCGGGTGTTTTTCTCAGCTTGAGCGCACTTTAACTAATTGTTGAAGACCAATCTCATAGCACCTCTGTGGGAAGTCCAATTAAAGCCGAAACAAAGTTTCGTATGAATTACCCAAAGGAGTTAACAAAACTTGAGAGGTTTCAAATTTGAGACAATAAATTTAATAATCGGGGACAATTAGCCCAATGACTATATTTTTTTACTTAGATGCATGGGTTTAACGCGATGGCAGTGGAAGATTGTATAATTTGTAAGTTTTTTGCAGCTGATGAATTAAACCATACAATTTATATGAGATTAGAAATTCGGTAGTCTCATAGCATAGCCCAGTAGTGTTCCAGATAACTCGAGTACAATACTATGTAATCTAATCTGAATATTGTTTACATCTAGGCTAATATAGATATACTTTTCAACCACAAAAAACAAAAGGGAGAATTAATCTAATCTGAATATCGTTTCTACTTTCATTTATTTTCCGAAATGGTTGCATTCAAAGACTAAAAGCCCTCTCCACTAACTACGATGATGCCAGGGGGCTTGAAGTCACTAGAATGAATTTATCAACAGTATCACATACTCAGAAAAAACACTCTTAATTTATCTAGAATTTAAAATCAGTGGTCCATAATCATTCGGGAGTGAATCTAGACCACTAATTTCAAATTTTGAATAATTTTTTGGATGAATTTTTCTGGGTATTTAGACTTTCCGATAAACAAATAATTCAACCTGAATTTGGGTTATATTTTTTATGGCTTAGCTTTCAGGTGGAGCCCATGTTCAATACAGCGGTCTCCATTCCACACAACTGACCACTGGGTTTGACCCCAGGCCCAATCTACATCTCCAATAGTCAAACATTAGCCTTGGATCTCACCTTCCCCAACCCCGTGCACCTGACATTCCCACATCTTTATGTCAAAAACTTGTACGCAAATTAGAAAGTGATCAGTATTATATATATTATTAATAAAATAGAACATTTTTATAGAGGTAGCTATTATTAACATAAAATATAAGAGCCGCACATAGGGTAAAAGTTTCATTCAGTGGATGACACGCTCAAATTATTAGGATGTTCAATTTTACCAAATGCTTCTCATCTCTCATTCTCTTGCGATGACATACAATCGGCTACACTTACCAACACTCGTCTTTTTTTCCTACCAAAGGCGGTAGATTAAATTAAATCCAGTGACTTCTTTTTTTTTTTTTTTACCCAAGAATCGGTATCTGCAAGTCTTTGTTGCACGTATTAGCCAAGTTACATTTTTAGTTGTTGTTGACCCGATCATTTTATGGATGTTTTATTTCTCAGTCTTACCTTTTTTCGATTGACTTATTACATGTACATACGAGAATAACACACACACCTCGGCTAATCAACACCTATTAACCAAGTAGTTGTGTACGTACACAGCAGTTCTAAGTACTATGAGATTGCGGGTTCAAATCTTATAAAGAGAAGTGTGATATTCATTGTGATTGGTTGGGACAACATTTAGGTAGAAAAAAACCGTTCACATTAGCTGCATATATTTGGGGCTGTAAAAGAGAAGAAGTAGTAATTTCAGTTGGAAATATTTAGAGGAGGCGTGCACGCAAGTCGAGGGGGATTTTGTCATTTACTGTGGTGGGATGGATGGGGTTCTCGACAAGAGGAGCTTTTGTCTGCTTCTCTTTTGACGCGTTTACGTTACAATTATCAAATTACAGACTCTGTAGTACTATTTCTTATATTTATATACAAATATTTATCTCTAGGTCTCTAATCTGCCAAAAAATAATAAATATATATTTTGACTTTTTAATCATGTGCGGCCCTGAACCCATCGCTGGCCCCCACAAGACTTTTTAAAAATTTAATAGGGCCGCATTAATCGGGTAGTGTTCTCATATGCTTCAAACTTCTAGATAATTGTTGGGTGAGGGGAGAAAGAGTCAAGTCAACGGCTTCGGTTTCAGTCCACACACTCATGACTAGATTCCCTATAATACAAAACTTACATTTCTTTAATTCTTTTTTTTTTTTTATCTCCTTAATTCTTTTAATTAGTTAAAAAAAATTATGTCACCGCAGCTACTCTAAATCAGGAAAATGACATATATATTAGATTTATGAAAAGATTGATTCATTTGATCAGTTTTTATTAGTACTCTGCTGACTATATTAATAACTTGTGATGTAAATTCTAACATATCCATTCAATTTATAGGTACGCAACAACGTGATCTATCGGTACAGTGTCTTTACTCAAATACATGGTAAAAACAGATGTGGACTGTCGATGTATGTACCTAATTTAATAAACTAAAGAACCATGCACATAAAAGTTTTTATGTTGTTATTCTTTTGTTCTTGCCTGATTTATTTTTCCTTCAATGTGTTGGATCGATCTTGAATAGTCCATTGGTAAGACCGTACGTTGGACTCCCATCCTCATCGTATGGGGAGGCAAAATAGAAAATACACCATGAGGGGTTGGCGTGGAAATCTTGGCCTAAGACTTAGAAGTTCGTTGATCTACAATAAGATCTCAGGTCGAAATCTCCTTGCTAACAACTCTTGAAGCCTCCTCACTGTTAGAGATTTTTAAAATATTAAATAATTTTAGTTTGGGGATTTTATGAAAATTGTTGTGAAAGGGTGCAACACCTTTCACATAAGTTATGACTTTATGTGATTAGTTATAACACCCATTGACGTAGCTAGAAAAGTGAACAAGGACAAAGATCACCCACACAAATAAGAAACAACTCTTCTACAATCTAATAACCCGCAGATTAACAGAATTATAGGAAAAAGAGATATACTCTCTTGTGAAAAAACTCAACATATTAATCAACTCTCTTGCCCTAAGGCTTACATCAATTATTCATACTAGCCGCAACCCTAAAACTAAAAAGGAAATAAAATTACTAGCTAGCAACCCTAATCCTTGTAAAACACAGAAACATAAAATAGGAAACCTCAATCAGAAGAAACTAAGAAACAAAATACTTCTAGAATATTTTGACTAAATTATAACATATTAAATAAAAATACTAAATGTAAATCAATATAAATAAAATATGACTTTTCTTGAAATCCACCCTGCATTAGACTCCCCTTGTTGAAAAAACTCGTCCTCAAGTTTTCATTGCTTGAAGTAACTTTATAAAGCGTTTCTTCTCGGCATCAATTTTATACTTCAAATTAATTTTTTCAAACCTAAACTTTGAAAATTCTTCAAAAAGTAAGGGAACGATTTCCTTCCAAATTCCGCCTAGGTGAGCAATCCATATTCTTGTTTATGGAGTCTTCGATGAATTCCCAAAACGGATCAACAAATTCATTAGCACTCTTGTCAATTGCACCATCTTCAAGGTTTTTTTATAAGAATCAAATCTAATTGATTCTTCTAAATCTTTTTCTAACAATGCCAACGTAGAAACCAATTTTTCTTGCAACTTTTCTCGATTTTTTGTAATTTTCTCCGCCAGTTCTTCGTAAAAAAACCGGTGGCTTACTCCAATCCACTACTGGATCTGGAATATTATTTGTAGTAAAAGGTCACTCAATGGTAGCCTCTGTTGTCCTCTCCCTCAACTGATAGTTAGTCGCCAAAGGTTTGGTGATAGAAACGTCAGCCGATACCTCCTCTTCTTTCAGAAACCGAGGTATAACAAGACGACGGCAAGATAGATTCCCCCCAACAGTTAGGGCAGTAATCTGGTCGGCTAGGGCAATCACGTCCGACACATGTTGTTTTAATTGTTGGAACCACGCCTCTAGTTGTGCTTCTCGCGCGGCATCATCGTGCTCATACACATACTCGACATCAACTTGTCGATCATGACGATATCTTAGTGCCATGATCAATCAGGAATCGAGCCTTAGCTCTAATACCAACTGATGCAGCTAGAAACGTGAACAAGGACAAAGATCACCCCCACGAATAAGAAACAACTCTTCTACAATCTAATAACCCGCAGATTAATAGAATTATAGGAAAAAAGAGATATTCTCTCTTGTGAAAAAACTCAACATATTAATCAACTCCCTTGCCCTAAGGCTTACATCAATTATTTATACTAGCCACAACCTTAAAACTAAAAAGGAAATAAAATTACCAGCTAGCAACCCTAATTCTTGTAAAACAAGGAAACATAAAATAGGAAACCTCAATTAGAAGAAACTAGGAAACATAAAATAGGAAACCTCAATTAGAAGAAACTATGAAACAAAATACTTCTAGAATATTTTGACTAAATTATAACATATTAAATAAAAATATTAAATGTAAATCAATATAAATAAAATATGACTTTTCTTGAAATCCACCCTGAATCACCCATTAAGTTGGGATGTGTTTATTGGGAATAGATGTGATCGTTAGGAAAGGATGTGACACATGGGGTGCCTCCAAGAGGCATGACCCTTCCTAATTAATCTCTACTAGAGACATGACTATTCATGAAATGGTGCCTAGAAAGAGGCATGACCTTTCATAATTAATTGTCTTCAAAAGACATGACTATTCCTAATGAGTGTCTACTAAAGACACGATCTTTCACAAAGGGGTACCTATAAAGCTATAACTCTATAAATAGACCCTTTGTAAAGTCATTTAGGGTAACAAAAATTCCATAGCAAATTGCTCTCTCTACACACTCTATTCTTAGAATTTTAGGCATACTGATATTCAGTTATTCTCGAGAAATTGAATATCAGTACTTGGTTCTCTTATTCTCATTTAGCGGATATTCTGTCTATCTTCGTTTGTGCAAACGCAGTCAGAAAGAATCTCGAGTTCGGTTTCGTTGTATCTTGAAGGTGGATTTGCTGTTAACCCGGTGCACACCAAATTCACTCGAATTGGTGGGGGCAAATACTGTCTTTAGGAAAGCGTTGTTACAATGTGCCTCGAATGTAATTTATTGTTTCAAATTTTTCTTTGGAGACGACGCCATCAACATTTTGATGACCGGATTTCCAACACTCCCAAATGTAAGCATGTAAACACGACTGTGGGAGAAGCTGTATGAATTAACACGAAAATACAAAAAATAAAGAAATGATAAGCTAGTACTTAAATATTATTACATCGGTTTACTCACTTAAAATTTTCTTCCCCAATTCAAGATCCAAACTAATATTAAGCTATTGTGTTAGTAATAGCTGGTGACCACCTTAGATGGGTATATAAATAAATAAATACCCTAAGCTTATAAAATTCAACAACTTGTTATTTAACTGGATATGAAATCCCAAAAATTCGTGAAGATCGATCTTGTTTAAAGCATTAACAAAGTCTCATGGAAAAAAGTGGTGGTTGTGTCGAATCTAAATCGTGGCAACCATATATTAACGTAGGGCTTTGTTTCAAATCCCCCACGAATTGAATGATGCTAACCATTTTCTAACATTACAAATTTAGAATAACTAGTAGCCTAAACGATGAGTTCATGCGTTTGTTGGTGAGTTTGTTTTCCACATAATTAATTATGATTTGAAGGCCGCAAGCAAGTGTAGTAATTAATTTCTTATGAATTTCCTAGATAGTTTCGACGTGAATGGTTTGCCTTTGATCTGATCGGTGAGAGAATTAGTAGAAGTGCATGCACGTAAACTGACCCGGACACCCTGACTGCGAAAACAAAAAAGATTAAGAATAACTCGTGCAAAGATATAGAAATTCTCTTTGTTATAGTATGTTTCTAGGGTCATTTCGTCAATTGGCTATTGCTAGGGTTTAGAGGCAAAATCATTACGTCTTTCCCCGGTGTTTAAGCTTGGGGCATCTTTGCAGGCTGTAATTTAGAAAATAACATAGTACGATGAGGCAGTTAGAGGCTATGTATATTAACTAATAACTATTACGTGCCTAATTAACTCGAGACACTTTAATTAATTTCTAGTAAAATGATTCCTCCTCGATAAACCAAAAAGCTTACACTTTTCTAAAGTTGTTTCCTCCAGTTTGCATGTACTCTAAAATGGGTTTAACTCGAGGAGTTGCGACCATAATGTCATAGCTTGATTAAGTCAGCATGACAGCATGAAACATCATCTTTCTACTTAAAAATGTTGAAATATGGAAGTTTGGTACACTTTATCTTGTTTCCCATACAGCAGTTCTACATATCCATAAATTGTATCCAGATTCACTTGACAATGAATTTGAGTCACTGATTATAAATTCTAGACAATTTTATGGGTACTAAGCATTTTCCGTTTCCCATACTGTGGGTAGAATTTATATTTCTTTGACGACTACCCAGCCAAAATTTGCACTTGATATAATAATGTTACACTTCATATGCACTAGCCAATTATTGAAGGAGCAACAAATGTGATGTTGCATCCTTCTTTCTTTTTTTAGCTCAAAGTGTTTGGATTAACCTCTTCGAAATGTAATGTTGGATCTAAGACACTGCATCAAATGATTATTGATTTTTTATGTAAAATTTTAGGGAAAAATGATATGAATTCAAAGTGATTTAGATATGGAGTTGTACATTAATTGTATAGACTTAAATGTGATTGTGGCCTTGTTCGTTTTGGGTTTGAAGACCCGGTTTTCTCAATTATTACCCATATTTTTAAATATTATTCTCATTTTTCTCTCTAATTCTCTTTAATCATTAACCCCTATTTTTAATTATTATCACTATTTCTTCCTCCAATTATTACCAAAAACCAAATCCAAAACTCATACCAAACACAACTTGTGTGTATTCTAATGAGCTTCCTACAACATGATATAGGTATATATTTACATATATGTAAATACACAGTGTGTGTATACGTGTGCGCGCGCATTCGTGATGCATATCATGGTCGTATTAAATACACTCACATGGAAATATCTTCAACGTACGTCTCCCTTTGTCTACATAGGATTTTATATTTAAATTGGTTGAATCGTTGAACAAACAAAAAAATTCAAAATTTTGACTTGGGCCATCGTGTTTTATTGCTGATAGAAACCAACAAAGAATCAGCCGATGCAGTGGTCAATTTCATTAAAGTAATATTGTTAAAAGTCGGTGCCCAACATTTCTTAAGGACCTTGTACGAATCATAGAACTACAGGCAACTTGTGTCTCTTTTTTTTTTTGGTACGATAATAATTACGGAGTATACATACAATTGCATCAAAGAGCATAATCAACCGTCCCTGGTTTTACAAATTCAAAGTTTTTAATGGCTTTTTGCCTAATAATCATCATAATCGAAGTCAACCTTAATTTGGCCAACTAATTGCTCCTATTTTTTCTGCAATATCTTTTTCTCTTCCCGGTAATGCAAAGTGTCCCGGACAGTTTATGACGATATAAATCAAAAGTTGCTGACGATATGAATCAAACGTAAGACCCTAAGAACGAACAAACCCCTGGCTAAGTTTCAAACCAAGATTACCGGGCGCCAGGCCAATCCTTCGGGTCCTTTTTTTTTTTTTTTTTTCTCCAGCAATCCTAATCTAATTGTAGAGATCCTATTCATTTTTTTTTACAAGGAGTATCACTCTATCTGTTGGGTCACATTTTTAATTACACATCGAGCAAATTTTTTCTCAAGATTTGGAGAGCCATTGAAGATTCCAAAGCAAAAAACTAACTTGGGCATGAGAATCATTGAAGATGCATGCTATAAGTTGGTTAGAGTTGCACTCTCGACCGCATGATGTGATGGGAGTTTCAAAATATTTTAAAAAAAATCTTAGAGATAAGATTTTACGGTGGAAAAACGAAAAAGGAAAAGAAAAGAAAAGAAAAGAAAAGAAAAGAAAAAAGACCAGGCTAGGGCATGACATTCACATGCTTAAATGAGACGCAGAAAAAGAACAAGTTGATGGGTTGCATCGGACTGTGAGAAAAGACATGCTTGAAGGACAATCTAGCTATCTTGAATGTGTTTGAGGGATTTACGGAGGGAAAATTGTCTTTTATTTTTTATTTTTATTTTGAGAAACTTCTTCACCCATGCATCCAAACAATGACAGACCCAAAATTTTGACTTAGTATGGTCAAAAACCTAAAACCATAGAAAGTTAGCATTTTTTTTCAATTGATAATTGAAAGAAAAAATCACAGATTATAACCGAAATTATTATTTTATCAATAAGTTTAAGTTACAACTGATAACTTTTGTTTTCTTTGCTTTTGAAAAAATGTATGATAATCTCATCGATAGTGTTCTTAAGAATATCTTAGGGCAATCTGGAGTGAAGGACGTTGGGGCAATTTTTTTAGTATTTAAAAAAAAAATACTATTTTGTGGTGTGATTTTACACCAACTTGGGCCATTGACTCCATTTTAAAATAAAGTAATGTAATTGTCCGACTCACAACTCCAAACTTATCAAGGAAGTAAATTACAGTCAACTGTTAGGTAAAACTGGTAGTCATTTATAATTGACATTGATTTGCCAACTTCTTTTTGATATAGTCTGAACTGTACCTTATTTAAAAAATAGCGATGGCATAATTTGATAGAATCAAAGAATTTATTCTTGATTAGTACAACATTCACAAGTTATTGCTCCTATTCAATAAGTACATGCAACAAGCTGTTTTGAACAAACAACTTAACAGAGAAATTATTTTCCAGTGAGTGCAATTTGAAAATTTCAAATAATGATAGTACGCTATTTATGCGGGATTAAGGTTGAGTTTTCACTGTCTATCGTGTAAATAGTATTTTCAGTATTTTTATCAGTTATCTATAGCGTGAAGACAAGTCATGCATTCTTTCCACTTATATCATAAAAATAATATTTGGCAGAAAATAAACCAACTTTTAATTACAATGAGAAGACAGTATTTTTTGTGAAAACTTTTCCTAAGTAGTATTTCCGCTATTAACTAAGCGGTATTTTTTTTTCCCCGGTATTTTGTACTTATTTTTCTATTATTGAAGACGTACAAGTCGTTTCTCCTAAATAAAGGGACTAAATAGTATTAGTGAAAAATATTGTATTTTGTCATTAGGGTGAAGACAAAAAAAATTAGTGGAAGTAGTGGTCAATATGCATGTGCAAGTAGTGGCCAATAATCTGAACTTTCTTGAGCTCGCTAGCTTAATAACTAGTATTAACGGAAATTCATTTCCTTTTTATTCTCTCATATTAACAAAATGAAGATTAAATCAAAACTGAGGTAATAAATAACTAGATATATAGTATGGAGTATTTTCGTACAGAATGAGTCATCATGACAAAATAAGAGCCTGGACCATTTACGATCTCAATACAATGAAAGTGATTAGTTACGTACGGACCTCGGGTGACCATAACAAGTTTCATGCACATGCATGCAATTAATTATAGCATAAAGATATGGTATACATACATATATAAAAGACACACATGATCATGATGCGACTGACTCATGCATCATTACATGGTTCCCACAGACGTTAGATTATTGTCTCACGCAACTTGTAGCCGACTACTTGTGAGTCCTAAGGATGGGAATGCAATGGGTCGGGCCGGAGAACACTATTCCCGTCTCCTAATCTTTCTCTCGTCCCTATTCTAGTGTCGATCCCTAATGGGAATTATTTTTTTTCTTCCATCCCCACCCCAAACGGAGAACGGAGATTCAGGAAAAATTGAATAACAAAGAACAAAAAAAAAAAAAAAAGAGCAGAACAAAAAAATGTGGAGAATGCCACAACAATTGCAAGAAAACATAAACTCAAGGCTATAGTACCAACTGAAAGCTCAAAAGCATAAAACAACATATTTAGTACTTCACCAAATTCACCAGCTTCCTGATTTAGCAGCTTATAAATATGGGGTATTCAGCTAGGGCTACTCCAAACTCACCCAGCACATATCAAAATGTATATAAATAAAGTCAGAGATTCAAGGACGGATCGGATCAGATTTGGGGCGGGGATACACATGTCCCCGCCTCCTACCCAATCCCCAAAATTTTTCAAAAACAATCCCCATATCCTACCAGATCCCCAAATAGATCTCCAAAACGCCGATCCATTTGGAACAGGGATCGGATCAAATACGAAAGGTCGGAGGAAATTGCCATCCCTCCTTGTGACCCCAATTCTCATTTAATTTTGTATTGTGTTTAGTTAAATCAAGATTTTCTTTCTGCAGTATAACAAGTTACTCAACATTAGGGGAGTTCCCCAGTCGGCTAAAAGAGCTAGAAAGGTTTAACACGAATTTCGAAACATGTCACTTGCTCACAAACATTAACTATTTTTAGTATTTTTGGGAAACTCGCCCTTAGTATAAATGACGTTTGGACGTATTTTTTCACCAAAACACCTGTATTTTTATCCTTTGTGAAAGAAACATAATAAAAGTACACAGACATTTCTGTTGATATACTTATTTGTTAAATTCTTGTGGAAGAAAGAGGGGGTGGAGGCTTGTCGGGGAAGAAGTGGAAGAAGCTGAGTTGGTCACGCGGAAAATTTACTGCAGCATGTACGTGTGTACAACCTTTTTTCTCTGAAAGAGGCGCTACGAAACCTTGTTTCACACGAATTCTTCTTTTGTTTGATTTGGTTTCTAAGGGAAATTTCTGAGGTAATGAGTGGAGAAAAAAAGATAAAGAAATGAGAATAATAATTAAGAGAGAAAATTGGTTAAGAACCATGTTCTGTGTGTGCGTGTGAGAGAGATAGGCTTCGGCACTACCCCGAATTCTAAACAAGGATGCCCTAAGTTATAATTAATACTACTTGTTTATACGGAACAACGGGTGTAACTGTTGTATTCTTTTCACTCGATCGATACACATTGTGTAAACTGATGTGAGCCGTGTATATATATACCCAACTACACTGTCGAGGGAACACGTAAAAATCTTTGTGTATTGTGTTCTCTCTTTCTTAATTGATTTCTTCGTGAGTCGCGTGTGTTGTGAATTACCTGATTTCACAACGGCGCACAACGCGGAAAGTCAATCACTAGAAGGATAAGTCATAAATGGAGCACCCCAATACCCCCAATATTTTTCGGTGTTATTTGAATGTTTGAGTTTCCCAGCCAAGACTATAAACTCGTTGAATAATAAATTATCAGTATCTTCATAGTGAAATGAAATCATAACAATTTTTTTTTTTAGACAAGAAATAAATAGTAGTATATAAATTCGTAACAATGTTAACAATAGAAAGTAGCGATTTATCTAGCAACTTACCCAAAGTAACTAGGGGACCCTAATGTTAACAATACAAAGTAGTGATTTATCTCTCAATTTAACAAAGTAATTAACTAGGGCTGGTCCCGAAGGATTTAAAAGTAGTGCAACTAACATACTACTAATTATAGCAAATATTTAATGGATTTGGACCATGCATCTACCCTTACCAAAAGTGAGGGGACTAGACCTAGGCAATGGAGATTTATGCACGCAAAGGGGAAAAGGCACAAACTTTATGTCAAATATAAATGGAACACTTTATACTGCTCTCCTCTATTAATTGATTGCATTATCATTAAGAACACGACCTCCATATACTATCTTACATAATCGATCTACAGTAAATGTCTCTCTTAATTATGTTTTTACATTTTCGATTTTGCATTGTGAGTTGTAAATTTTTGGACCTGGAATGACTATGCATAGATTATCATTATTTTTGTGGTCAATAATCCAAGAACCGGTTATTAATCTATATGAATGTGTGGACGAAATGTGCAGAATAGTGTTTCAAAACAAATTATGATAAAAAAAAAATTTACCCAAAATGTGAAAGTATCTCCAAAGCTGATTATCGCATTGTCTCCAATTGTGTGATTTAGAAAATGTATTATGTCAGAATACATTTTAAAATTTAGTTGGCTAACACTCAAGATTTAAAACTACACATTGCAAAATACATAATGCAGCTGCCAAACGCTACACATTACACCATGGACTATCGCCACTCTTAAATTTAAAACAACTTTTCCAAAAAAAAAAAAACTTTATTCACTGTTATGTAGAGGCTTATAATTATTGTTTTTATTTTAGATTTGTGAAACTTAAAAAATATGTGGAAGTTAAAATTCGATTTATAAAAAGGTGAGAACATCGATTCTTGTAATCCAAGCAAGAATTTTGCGTTAAAAGTGGGAAAGGGCAAATGAGAAAACAAAAAAGGGGTTATTCCTTTCAAATCCACAAAGCGCGCACACACACTCACACGAGCCAGCCAGCCAAAACCTTTCTCACGGCCACGTGTAAAGGGGGTCCCACCCCAGTCAACAAAACGCGTATGAAAGCGTAGACTATTTTGCAGCGGCATCAATTGGCGGTCGTCTTGGCCAAGCCCCCAGCGGTACTATTCAAATACTGATTAATTACTCCTTATAAGATCTTTGTCCATACACCCCTTGACCACCGCCAGTTGCCGGTCGCACCTCCCCCTCCCATGTAGGATTAGGGATGGAGTCAGAGAAAGACCTGTAAGGGCGATCGCCCTGTAATGAAAAAAAACTACCCCCGTCTTAATTTAATAGTTCCTTTTGGGAGTTCGTGTCACTTTTCAATTGATAATATCTCGTAATTTACATTGCTTTACGTGATTTTAAAAATATTGTCTCATAGAATTAATTAAGATCTATCAAACAAAATCCCATATTAAATAAGAAATTCATTACCGATTTCAAGTTATAAGTAATTTTTTATCCGATTAGAATAGAACGAGGGACTATTGAATTGAAACGGAGTGAGTATTATACAGGAAAAAAATATTTTTCCTATAAATCATATAGGCTCGCCCCTGCAAAGAATTTTGAAAAAAAAAATTCACCCTTGCATAGTAAAATTCTTGTCTCCATCCCTACGTGTGATTGCTTCCTTCATCACCCTACTTCTCAAACGATACGGTCACTCAATTTATTCAAAATATAATTTTCAAAATTCTCATAAAAAATCAATTAAATCAGATATCGGTAAGAGTTTGATAATAACGCAATCAGTGTTTTTTTTTTTAAAACGTAAGTAGTACAGTAGTTTTTCGCCATTAACATAACAATAGGTTGAAGGTGTGGGTGGGCCAGTTGCCGGTCACCCTCGGTGGATAACCTCTTCTAGCCAACCTGTTCTCCAAAAAACACCCATAAAACCAACACTGACCACCCTTTCAAAACTCTCTCTCTCTCTCTCAACAGTAATTTCATACCCCCCAAAAACAATCTTTCTGTATCTCTCGATCTCCAAGTACTACTGCACGGCTTGGAATGAACAATCTATGGTCTTGATCAACCTCTATATATGGAGGAGAAATCACAGGAGATCATAAAGAACGAAAATCAACCGATGATGGCAGCAAATTCCACACTTTCCGATCAGATTCCGACGAGTTTTGGTTATCCAGCCGGCATCTTCGACATGCCATGTGATTATGTTGAAAAGGGCTCTTTTGACTTTGGCTTCATGGACATTTTGGGTATCCAAGATTACTACTGCACCACTACTACTAGTAATAATTATACTACTGCTGCTACTACCCCATCTTCTTTATTCGATTTGTTCCAAACGCCTCCGGTGACCGTTATTCCCTCTCCGGCTTCCACCTCCGAGGTGGTCAACACTCCGGCGACTCCCAATTCTACATCGATCTCTTCGTCTTCGACAGAAGCAGCAAATGATCATGATCAGACTAAAGCTACAAAAGTGGAACAAGATGAAGGAGAAGAAGAAGAACTAGAGAACGATCAAGACAAGACTAAGAAAGAGTAAGCACCTCAACTTTTTTCATCTAATAGTACCTTTTTATTTTCATAACTCGGGTGTCCAATTGCAAGCTATAGTTTACGCATACCTCGATTAATTTTTCAAGAATCAGGACTAAGTCTATCGTAAGTCCGGAGAGCCCAATTAAGCATAGTGCCGTATGTACTATTCCTACAAGAGCTAATACCACAAGCTTTTGAAATCTAAAACTTAAAAGAAAACAAACTCCTAAATTTCAGGCCTAGTAGCAAATAAAAATTTAAAAAAAAAAAAAAAAAAACCACACACATATCTATTTTTATGTAAATCTCCTTATATGAGATTTTTTGTTTGTCATTTAAAATAACCCACACATAAAAAATTTATACGCAGTTTTTGCTACAATATATGAGTTCTGAATTCATGATTTACGCTAAACAAAATTAGGGCGTTGCTAGCTACTAAAGTTCCAAGCTAATTGTGGATGAAACATGAAGGATAAAGTGTTAAAGAGTAAAAAAGATTAAAGCCCATTAAGGGGGATCATAATTAAGAAGATCTGGTTAATGGGTTCTCTGATATGCAGAATCTCAACATGTGGACTGGAATTTATGAGTTAGATTATTGTACAAAAGTTGTGATTTTGTTTTTTTCTGTCTTTAAATTTGTGGGTTTTTTTTAAGGCTGTTGAAACCCAAAAAGAAGAACCAAAAAAGGCAAAGGGAGCCGAGATTTGCGTTCATGACAAAGAGTGAAGTTGATCACTTGGATGATGGGTTCAGATGGAGGAAGTACGGCCAAAAAGCTGTGAAAAACAGCCCTTTTCCAAGGTAACACAAAAAATCATCAAAAATCCAATCTTGTCCCCTATTTTTATTCCAGAAACACTGTTACTTTATTATGAAATGATTTGGATTTGTTGTTAAATAATTAATTAATTATATGTGGGTCATGCGATGTTTTCAATTACTACAGGAGTTACTACCGTTGCACTACACCAGCATGTGGTGTGAAGAAGAGAGTGGAGAGATCTTCCGACGATCCCTCGATCGTTGTCACCACTTATGAGGGCACACACACCCACCCCTGCCCCGTGACGCCTCGTGGAAGTATCGGAATTATGCCGGGAACTGCCCCTCCTTTTAACGGCGGCATTGGTGGTGGAGCTTCATCTTATATAATTCCACCACCTCATCACTATCAGCAGCAGCAACCCTATTTTCACAGCCAAACACCTACAAGTTTGAGCTTTGGCAATATTACTGCTACATCTACAACAGCAAGTTCCTTATCATTTCCAAGTTTTGATCAAGAGAGACGGTTTTGCCCCTCGCCCGCTGATTCTTTCCTAAGAGATCATGGACTCCTCCAGGACATGATCGTACCTTCATTGCAGGTGCGGAAGGAGCCAAAAGACGAGTGGAATTAAGGAGTGAACTTTTTTGTCCTGTATGTAATTGTGTTACTGACTTTTCTTGATAATTAAGGTGGAGGAGGGTTGTGATATCTCTCTCCCTCTCCCTCTCTCTGATTGTCGTTGTAAAATGAAGGCCTTTAATTAATTAGCTATGGAGGACAGGACACACGCTGTTTTTCCTACCTTAATTAGTTGTTAACTTTTGTTATTCTTTGTACTTAATTAGAGAGAGCTTTTGTAGTTATGGGATCTTCGGTCCAGTCTTATATATTACTACTAGTGTCTTTCTGGTTTTGACTGTGTGAAATCTCTTCAAAGTTTCATGATTGTTCTTGTTAATTGGCTTTGGTTGAGTACTGCTACTCCATGCATTGATATTCTCAAGGGATCTATTGGTCAAATATCTACATATTTATAACAGATCTCTTTATCCAAGAAAAGTACTCCGGAAGATACACAGAAGTATGGATCTCTTTCATTTGGATTAGGGTTAGGGTTTCTCCACTAAGTTTGTATCCTAACACCTTTTTTTTTTCCAGTCTTCTTTGTTTTATGGAAACATCAGCTTGATTTAGAGAAGAATGTTTAACATGGGAACTTGTGAACCTCCATTTACAGAATTAAGGTGAAGAAACCTTAAAACTGGGATTGTTAATTAGTATGATATTATTAATTAGTATGGGATGTAGGAAGTGCAAACAAGCCAAGCCAAGTCGATCTTTGTCAAACTCGAGCTCGATCGGGTCGTTTACTAAACGAGCCAAAAACTTGAGCTCGAGCTTCGCTTGGCTATTAAAGAGTCGAGCCATGTTTATTTGCTAAACGAGCCATACAAACGAGTCAAAGCTTCAGAGCGTTAAGCTCAGCTCATTTACTAAACGAGTCTAAAACTCGAGCTCTAACTCGGCTAGATTAGGCTCGGCTCCATATAAACGAGAACAAATTGCTTTATACTTCTGTGTATAAAGCTCGGCTCCATGCAAACGAGTCAAGCTTCACTGAAGCAATTTGTTCTCTACTTTTTGAAGCGTGGTCAACTCTCTTCGAACTCAGGGCTCTGCTGTCCCTTAAGGGATGGCAGGCCATGCCAACCATGATCCCAACCGTCCATTTCTTCAATCAACGGTTCAGATTCACAGTTGCTTTCTTACTGATCAAAATGAATTCTTACCGGTAAAAATTCATCTGTGATCTGAACCGTTAATTATCGAGATGGATGATCCGGATGGGTTGGCAGGGCCTGCCATCAGCAGAGCCCCCGGGTTCACTCTTCATTGCATTTATAAATTGCCTTTTCCTCTTTTCGATCCTGCCAACCCAAAAAAAAAAATTTAGACAATAAGTGTGATGGCTCTTGCCGGGTCAAGTTCTACCATATCTCTTATTCTCATAAATTCAACTGGTTAGGAAGACTTAATTCACTCAAGTTCTTGATGATATTCACCATCACGTGTACGTCTGTTTTTAGAGCGATTCCACCATTCTCATTGTGTACATTCGCGCACCTACAATCGATCAAGGCTTAATGGCTGTTTCTTTACTAGCAGCGTAAATATTGGCTAGGGAGTAGATGATGGTTCTAGGTTGGAAGGATGGGATGACATTTTGTGGGTTTAATTATGGTTTATTGCTTTGAGATGTTCGCTTGATCTCATGACATGAAGTATGAATGGTCCTATTGGAGTAGGAAAGGTCCTTGTCCATATGGCATTGTTTTTGCTATAGGAATGTGGCAATGTCCAATTGAATGCAATATTGCTACTTATGGCCATTCATCATTAATTTCTAACAAAGAACTATGGAGAGAGAGAGAGAGAGAGAGAGAGAGCGCTTTACATGAAAATGAAATACTCCATTGGAATTGTACAACTTCAACCTTTAACCCATACTTGGGAGATCACACGAAATAGCTTTATGTACTATTACGTGAGCTAGCCAGATTCAACTTCTTCCTTGAGAGACCTAGTTTCATATGCAACTATATATCAAAGACCAATATTCTTTCATTTTCATCCTCACCCGTATTGTCTACTCAAGACAAATTCTTGAATACTTTTGTCAGTCCAAAATAAATAAATAAATAATTGGACAAGTTACGTATAGGTACAAAGCTACAGCTGGTATATGTATATGAATGAAGTAGCTGGGTGTCTACACTAGAGGGTGATGTTCAACCCGTGGTCCGAACCACAGGCCTTACAATAATTATTAACGGCATATTGAACAAGACAAAATGAAATTGATCTGATAATGGTAACTCCATAATTTATTGTCATTGTGTTCAAATTTCAATATATATATTAGACTTTCTAATTCCAGAATTGATAAAATGCTAAACTGAGATCATTGCGACCATATTCAAAAATCAGTTGATGTTTTCTTTTTCTTTTCTTTTCTTTTTTTTATGACGAAGGAACTACCCCACAGAGGGGCCACTAATTGGACCTCACTGTAGAGCGCAAACCTCCGGATGACCGAACAACACCATGGCCCGGCCACCAGGTTCAATAGGTATCAGCCCTAATCGATAAGACTCAAACCCTGCCCACATTGGAGCAAAGCCAAGTGCTTTCCGCTAGGATAACCTCCTGGGTGGTAAAAAAAATCACTTGATGTCGCAGCTTAATTAGATGCTCAAACTGCAAATTAATCTTACATCATGTGTTTGTAAATAGAGACAGTATCCATTAATCATTACTGGAGTGTCCACGTAATTGTCACATGACATTGCTTTTAAAGATTTTTGTTTGATATCATCGTACAGCTAGCTGGAAATACATGATGAAGAGGACTATAGAAAGTTAGGTAATATTGCAGAACAACTACATATATATACTAAAAGAATAATCAATTTGCACAAAGTACTTGTTGGTGTATTCTCCAATAATCGTAGCTAGCTGGAAAGGGATGATAAAAATGGTATTTGTCTCTTCATATATATATGTGTGTGTGTGTATATATTCTCTTGATGTAGTAGTCAGTCATTCAACATAATTGAAATGCTATAATCATTATATAGCTGGAACATACAATTTTCATTGAATTATTTTCATGACTTTTTGTTGTTGGGTGAAGGATAAGAATCCTTTACAAAAAAAACCCAAAAAAGCAAATTGTATGTTTGGTGGCAAATATTAGAACTTTTTACATACACATTATATGCAGTTTAGTCAAAAAAGTAGATCCTTCTACTGTCATATTATACGTGTAGGAAAAAACCACACCAAAAAAGAAAATAAAGTTATAAATTCGTGCTATCTTTTCCTGTAATAGTGGTTCCACTTCTATACATGCATATATGATGGTGCGAAGCATGCACTTTTATTTTGGAGGTGCCTTTTGGGCTTTAAAACAGGTCATTGGGACAAAATAATTAATTGGGTTCCCTTGTGGACTAGGCCGATATCTGTGGCTTTAGGATTTTATGTGCGAAAATATTTGTGAATTATGTCACTGGCTCATTGTATAATTGTCTTTTACAATGATATACCATCATTTTTAGTCACTTGTCAAATTTGTTTATTATGGAGGATGAAAGTGTATCATGATTGAGTTCATTATCTAGTGTTTTTCACATAAAAACCCAACCATATTGGGCAGTTTGAATTGATTCGGACAAAATTCGCGGTTCAATGCCAATGGTTATTTTTCGTTCTCGTACAGCAAAGAAATGTGTTTTCGACTGATTATTAACGAAACACACATACTAGAAAGGAACAAGTTAGGGAGGGTCGGGCCCATTAGAAAGGTACAGAAGGTTCCAAAAGGGACTTGAGAAACATGTCTTTCTCTATGCTACCTTTACCGTGTGTTTGGATGTTGAGGAAAGTGAGAGAAAAGAAAGGAAAATTAAAATTTTTCCCTGTTCTTGTTTGATTTGGGGAGAAAAGAAGAGGGAAAATAAAAAATTTAAGTATTGTGAATAATGAAATTTTCCTCTCACTTTTCTCACATTTTCCTCTCACTTTATTTTCTCTCATTTTCCTTTCTCTTCCACATGTTCCAAACAAACTTTTCAGATCATGTTGGAATCATCTAAGCTTTTTAGTGTTTGCTAAAGCTTAACTTTATAACTTCTGATAATAATTTACTGAAGCTATTGATTTAAGGTTAAGGTGCAAGTGAAGGCAGTTTCAACACACAACTTAATACTAAAACACAACGAACGGGTGATTTATTCAATACCTAGCAATGCAAAAATTTATGAATGTCACATGTTAAAGGTAATTACGCCACATTAATGGCTCACAGGCTGTAATTAGGTTAGACAGTAACTGAGGAAGTGAAACCTCCCAACTAGGAGGAAAAATGAAGAGGGGGAAAAAGAAAACCAACAAACTACTGTTACAACCCATGGAGGATTTACATTCAAATCGCCTAAATCACGCCTCCCTGCAATCTGTCTTCCCGCTATCTAGTTCTGATAGTGTTCAACATTATCCAAACAAAGTAAGTTTTTCTGCATCAAGTTCCTGCGATAAATGGATTGGCACGGCAAGAGCAACAATGATCAATTGTGCATAAAAGAAAGAACATCACCATTCAACTTGCAAATGTAGAGAAAAATCGACGGGGTTGCAACAGAAGTGAGAATCAGTAGAAACTGTTCAGAACCTGAAGGCTTGTTTTTCCACATCCACTCCTGAGAAGCCTGAAGTCCCTGCAGCACATGCAGAGAAAGGCCAAATGATACAGTGATCAAACAAAGAACCTGACCGCATGAAATAATAAAAAGAATCCCATACTTGTTGGAAACGTGTGGGATCATTGGCAGAACCAGCTGCTGCCTGCAACTGTGAATAACCGAATTCCTGAAATACCGAAGGATAAAAGAACTAGCGAGGTAAGGGGAAATGGTCAACATTGAAAGATCAACGTGATGCAGTATCGTGTTGACTAGTTATGAAGGAACACGTTCGTGAGAAGCTAAAAGTTGAACAAATAAGAAAACAGATACAAATTTTGATTAATTAAAGTGGTCATCAATTAGCGAGCCAATGCGGATGTGTACATGATTCTAGTAAGAAAGTGCCAGAAATTGCCAAAAGGAGCAGGGATGGGCAGAGAAACACATGGGTCAAAAGGAAGTAGTTGCCTTGACTAGGCAAAAGATATGGACTTGAATAGAGCCAGCTAAAAAAATGCATGTGTAGCCGGTCATAAACTGTTGGGATCAAGACTACTTGAGTTGGATTTTCAAACAGAGTATGGCATACGATAATGTCCAGCAACAGGAAAACTAAAGATTTCAAATCCGATAGTGTTGCCATGTTGCCTACCCTAAGCACAGATGAAATTATCATTTCCATACTGAAAACACCAAATCCGATGATCAATGATCCTGAAACTAAGCTAAATGATACCTGTACGTTTCGGGGACCTTTAACTCCAGAAGCCTGATACTGCAATTTCCAAAAATCAAATAAGCAATGAAACAACTCACAACCTAGTAAGAGAATACACAACAGACACTCACTGAAGATGGTAAAGAACTTTGTTGCCACTGCTGCGGGTGGTGGAGCTGTGTCGGGGGTTGATTTTGAAGTTGAGGTTGCTGCATCTGAGGAACTTGCTGTGCAGAAAGGCTTTGAGGGTGAGACTGCATGAGGGGCTGTTGAATTGGCGGTTTTTGCTGTTGCTGCTGCTGTTCAAATAAAGTCAACTCTTCTGGCTTCTCCCACTGTATGTCCATTCCAACAAGCATTTTGACACGCATTAGAGAGACAGAAGGAGCTCCCAAAGAGCAAGATTTAGATAAACTAAATTATGAAGAACAGAAATTTCTTACTGTGCTTTGGCCAGTTGAGCTATTATAGTAGTACTTGTAACCATCAGGGGAGGTGTGTTCTGTCCAAGTACATTTTGCAGGAGCCACCGTCTGCGATATTACAGGATGAACTGGTGCAGCAGACGTGGAAGGAGGCACGTCTGCTGCTGCAGCAATAGAAGGGGATGTGGCAACTGTCTGTGGTACCATGCCGGCCCACGTAGCCTGCTGCAAAAATATTCTTAGTATGCTAGCCTCAAATACCCTCAGGTCTTCAAGAATAAAAGCTCTACATAAATTTCACAACAGTAAAACAGGTTTGAGAGATACTCCCTCCATCCCAATTTTATAGTCCCTCGTTCCATCCTAACCGGATAAAAAATCGATTATATCTTTCAATCGGTAATACATTTTATATGCAATATGGATCTTGTTTGATAGATCTTAATTTAATCTAATAAACAAAGTTTTCAAAATCACCTAAAACATTGTAGATTATAAGATATAACACTTTGAAAAGTGGCACAAACTCCCAAAAGGGACTATAAATTGGGACGGAGGGAGTATTAAACAAGACAAATTGGTTAGAACTAAGAAGCAAGAAAACGTCTAAGACAGTTGTTGGATCTTATTTCAATGTGGTGTCTATTTTTAAGTGCTGGCCACATTGGCGATTTCTTCTTTCATTTTTTAGGCTTTTTTGGATAAGAAGGCTTATCTATCGAAAATGATGCCAGATCAAGGGCGACTATACACCCAATCTTCATACAGGATGATACAATTATCCGGGAAAACTCCCAAAGCCAACAAAGTAGATAAAGGAGCAATATTCCCCTTAACCCATGTGGATTTCTCCACTTCTTCAACAACCCCATTCCCTCATACCCTAAGATTATGTCGGATCCAGGATATGTGAAGATTTAAAGATAGAAAGGAAAGATGAATTAAATGCCAAATCTATTTGCTGGTTCTCTCGTTTGACAAATCCATCACCAAAGAGTGAATATTCTTCAAATCAAGTAGTACCTGCTGTTTGGTAGCCTGAGAACTTTGCTGTGGCATTAAATTCTGATTTGAAGGTTGCATCAGCTGAAATTGTTGTTGAAGCTGAGAGAATGCCTGCTGAGATGATTGAAAACTTGCCTGTAGATTTTGTTTCTGTTGAGACAACATCTGAGCAAACTGAGAAGGCGATTGCTGGAGCGTCTGATGCAGTTGCTGCTGAGCAGGAGAAGGTTGCATCAGCTGATGTGGTTGTAAGTTGACATTCATGGGGGCTTGTTGAGCAGATGACGCACCCTGGTTGACCTGAGGCTGAGAAGCAGTTAACTGTTGTGATGGCAAAGCCTGAGTAAAGGGGTTTTGGCCAAAGGGCTGAGGAATTGGCAGTTGACCAAAATGCTGGAGAGGTACATTGGGAGTGGGCATCTGGGAGTAAGATAGTGAAGTCTGTGGATGTAGCTGCAGGGAAGCGGGTAAGTCTTGTGGCGACTGTAGTTGTTTCTGAAGGGGTGATATTTGTTGCTGCCCATTTGACGGAGCTTGTGCCAAAGACTGGTTAGAACTCTGTAAAACAATTCATGGAGAGCATGGGAACCCAATTCATCCCAAGGACAGGTTCCTATATGGAAATTAGAAAAATTAACAAAATGTACCGGCTGTAGTGCAGAAGAGGAAACTGCAAGTCCCCGAAGCACACCATCCACAGAGCCACCATGGCCATCAAGAGCACCACCCTAAAAATGGTAATCTAAGGATAAGATACGTAAAAACCTAAAAATCACGTAAAAGACTAATGAATGGGGCACATAAATATAAAATCCAACAAAGAAACTCTTTTGTATGGGCCGACTGAATACAGAGCTACCAAACAAAAGACTATAACCCATCCTTCAGGCCTACTGCAACAAAATAAACTTCATATGGGAGAAAGACTTAAACGACATTGACATAATAACTGAATTAGCAAAGTTAATTCAAAACACTGATCAAAATCAACTACCTTAACATTCTAATTCTTCAGCAAAATTCCATAAAGGGGAGGGATGTTACAATTGGATCCCTCCAGAAAACATATTTTCCAGCAAAACACAGTGGCATAGAAGAGTATCTTACTTTGGACCCAGAAGCAAACACAGTCCAGTTTGAAGGTTTATTTTCTAGTTAACAGAAATCAATTCATTTATGTGCCGGACTGCCGGCCAAAAATCGAGTTAAACATCATGTAATTAGCTAACTCCGAATATGTTAATCTAAATAAACGACAAAGCACAACAAACAAAAAAAAAATCATAAATAAATGGAAGAATGATCAACATTCCATACCACAGTTGGAGTTGGCCCATCCCCTGACCGAGGAAGCAACTGACTACCAAAACCTTGTACACCAGCATTCGGAGATGGCCCCGTATTTGGACTCATTGTATGCCAAGAATTAGGTGGTATACGGCCAAGCATGGGCTGATCACCAAGATTTAATGGTGGCCTGTCGCAGTAACCAAAACACAAGTTCACGATAAAAAAAGAAAATTAGAATCTAGTACGATGAAAAGAGGAGAGAGATAATGTAGGAATGAACTTCATTTTGTAGTTACTAAACGAAATACCTAACCCCAGGTGGTTCAAACCGAGGACCAAAAGCTGGGCCCCCGAATGCAGGACCACCTCTGCAAAGGTAAATTAAACAATTAGCAAAAACAATAACCAGGGATACCAACATGGAAGGTGGATACACTCATACCCATGACAGATGTGCAGTGAGGACAATTTTTTAAATTGGGAAATGGCAACTTTGACAACACCAACTTACTTATTTTGGGGAAATAAATATACCAAAGAATAACTTCTTCCTATATCTAAATCACGATAGAGGACAGGGAACAGAAGAACCTAATCCCTTACTTCAAGGAGTTCCAAAAGTTCAAACCAACAAATTAACACTTGCTAGGATTTAGGGTTTCAAACCTGAAGATTGAAAAGGGGGTTGAAGTATAGAAGTTCGTCTGTCTGGATGATCACCTCTAACCCTCATTTTGTGCCCCAAATCCTAAGCAAGAACTCAGAAGTGTCTCACAATGTTCAAACACTAGACATCACTTCTATGGCAAGTGGCAAGACTAATGTTCCTCCTGCGTCTAAAGAATGTATGGAACACAACAAGAAGAATCTTTGTGGCTGGATGAACATATATAATGAGTGATTAAAAGGCCTCGCAGTCAGCACTAGGGCTGTAAACGAGCCGAGCTGAGTCGTGCTTCACAATGTTCAAGCTTGGTTCACAAATATTTGGGTTGGCTCGAGCTCGAGACCAGCCACAAAATGTTTGGCTCGAGCTCGGCTCAGAAGATTATTCACTAGCTCGAGCTCGGCTTGCCATAGCTCGAAAGATTATGTGAGCTGCACATGACCCAGGCGGTGGGGAAGCAAGAAGGGTGTGCCCTCTTTTTATACCGGGAGCTGGTTTCTTCATTTGAGTGAGTAACCGATGTGGGACTAAAGGAGAAGAGGAGAGCTTTGCTTGTGTTTCATTCTGGGAAAAAATTCCTTGCCCCACACCCGGAAATGTGGAAGCTCAGGAGGCGGTCCACTCCTTATAAAGGATCATGCTGACTCATGATTCTTTGCTGGCCGAACAAGCCACGAGCATATTATCATTTTGCTAGTGGAACTAGAAAATAATAGTATTGTAATATATTTTTATCTTGGCTCACGAGCCGACTCGAGCCAAGCCTCAATTGACTCAGGCTCGGCTCGTTTATGTAACAAGCTTGAATCTGGGCTCGAGCTTGTTCATTTATGTTACGAGTCGAGCTTGAACAAGCTCAAATCGAGCCGAGTAGTGAGTGGCTCGGCTCATTTGCAGCCCTAGTTAGCACTAAGGAAATTTTTTTGAAAAGGCATGGAATGGCATCACAGCAGTTTTCCAAGAGGCAGGGTAGGGAATGTCAGAGACCATTAAACTAAATTGCTATAACTAACAAGTACCATGTATGCAATTATATCATCCAACAGAACAGAATAAAACCAACGCAACACAGACTAATTTTTCAAAAGAATCACATATCCATTACACAACATCATTCAAACAACAAGAACAAGTATTTGGAAGAGTAAAGAAACGTCTCCAGAAGTGTCCACAAGTGCAAGTACCCAGCACGGTGGGGAGCATGATGAGCGTTGGTACGTGAAACTTGTCTGAAACAAATATTCCAACTTCTTAGAAGTGTCACTATGTTTCAATTGAATATTTTTCTATCTCAAAAATGTTAAAAAGGTCGCTCGAATAATGACCAATTTACTATTAAAGTTCAATATTAGCTCCTAAACTTGAACTTGCAAGTACTCTCATACCCACTTTTGACGAAGCAGAACATCAATAGCTCTTTTATATCTACAATCTACTTCTGATGAAGAGAAGCTTAATGCACAAAGAAATGGCACAGTTAGAGTATAAGGAAAAACCTCGACTCTCCAGGTCTAGGTCTCTTTGGATCAGCAAACCGAACAATTAATGGTTGATCACACCCCTATGATGTAAAAACGAAAAGGTAAATGAATAATCATCGCTAGCAGAAACAGAGAAAAAAACAACATTGAACCAGCAAAGAAGCTTACTTTCATAGTATATAATCCATTAAGTGAACTGATAGCTGCCATTGCCATTTCTCTTTGAGAAAATTTAACGAATCCACACCCTTCAAAAGAATAGGAAATTTCAAGAAAAATTTATGTAAGTAAGAAAATATCAATTGTGGAGCCATACAAAATGGATTACCAATTACATGGAAATATTTGGATAATGGTATGGAAGAAGCATAAATCCTGCCAAAACATGCTATGTAAATGAGCCAATGTCTAATACCCAATTATAAATTCTTCTTTCTTCCGTTTTTTGTTAACCTATAACATGCCATCTGTTGACATACAAAAGGCCATAGGTGCTATTGATTTCAGCCTCCAAAATCGGTGACAGGATGTATGCTCTCGTCCGCTCACATGATTAAAATAATAGCTTGGTCACAAAATTCGGAAGGACTATTTAATGAAACTAATAAAGCAACAGAACAAACCACGGCTCTGCTTCATTTCATCACGCATAAGATAAACATCTTCAACTCGACCATAGGGAGAAAAGATCTGACAAATGAACAACCAGTTGTCATCATTCAACGACCATTGATTGAGCAAAACAGGTATACATACGCGCGCGTGTGTGTGTGCGTGCGTGCGCGCGTGCACAAATAGGTATAGGGATAAAGCATTCCTAATAAGCAGTGGGCTTTAATGTTTAGGCCCATCAGGGAGGGTAGAGAATTTCAAAGAAGAGACAATTTTGGAAAAATGCTAGCTCTAAAATACAGATAGACATCATTAGATAAAACACCAATAAAAGTGAAACATACTTCTTCAACTTCTTTTTCTGTAGCTTGCCTGTTCAGTGAACCAACAAACAACTTGTGCTCAACTGCACCTAACATGCAAGGAGAAAGTCAGGATGGGAAACAAAGTAATATATACAATGTCAAAATAAAGAGAGAAGAAAGAGAACGAGAAACCACAATCTTGGGGTTAGCTCCTCCAACCATTTTTGTGTTCAAAATATTCCTATCGGTTATATAAAAATGGTAAAGTTACTCCTCTGTCACAAAGCTTAAGCTTTTGGACAACCGGCAAATGGTAATCTAACATTTTATTAACCATCTGGCTCTAGCTGGTCATAGGTTCAAGTCCTGCTACCCATATTATTATACACTTAAATATCAATGGCTGTGTTCGTTTTGATTGTTTTGTTTTGTTTGTAGGGGTAAGGAGTGGAGAGAGGAATATAGTAATAATTGGAGATGGGGTGATGAGTAGAGAGAGAGAGAGAGAGAGAGAAAGAGAGGGAAATGAGAGTAATAATTGAAAAAAAGAGTAATGATTGGAGAGAGAAATAGGTTTATGATTGGAAAATTAAACTAAACCTTCTAAATGAACATAGCCAATGTGTATGCCGCCATAGCCTTGACTTGTTCTTTATCTTCTTCCTCCTCGTGGAGGTTACATATCGTTACATTATTCTATTTCTCTTAAAGAACCACGCAAGCCCAAAGTGAATGTTGTGGGTGACAAAACACAAATTCATACACTCTTAAGGGTTTTAATAGCTTTATACAGTTGAGAGTTTTGATAAAAGTTATGATTGATCGAATATGCTTTTAATGTTGAATGTCGTGTACATAGCGATTGGGTGGCTTTCTTCAAGTTCAATAAGTGTCACTGGCCAACGTGTATTATGTCAATAAGCCATGTGGATTTTACATTTTGTATGGGTAAGAAATTAAGACATGTAAAAATATATATCTGGTCATGTTTTGTATCCCCATTCGCAGCCTAATTTTTTTAAATTCCCGTGTCCTGCATTTGGACACTGCTTTCATGTCTGTGTCCCTTGTCCATGTTTTGTCCTTCAAGGAGTTTCTTATTAATGGCTTTACTTTGCACACCCAGCTTCATGGAAGTTAACTTCTTTTTTATTCGGCGATGAAAGTGAGAGTTACTTTTTATCTCAAAGGCTCTAATAAAGAGTAAAGGCTCAAATACTGCAGTACCTGAATCTATGAAGCAAAGCTATGATATTTAATCATGCAACGATATTTCTACTAGACAAAAACCATAATGCATCTCCCAGGGGGAAGAATAAGAATGCGAAAATAGCATTCTCAGATTCCAAATTTGTAAACACACTGTGGAAAGAAGGTTCCACTAGGAAAAGAAAAAAAAAAATCCAGAAAGATATGGAACTTTACCGAGACGTTCCCTCTCCCCATCAGCATATCTTACTTGGATAGGACCGACTCCCTGAAAAACATGAGAATGATCAGACTACTAAACAACATGCATTCTTGTCACATCGACTGCAGATTGCATAGCAGCAAGGGAACTGACCCCAGGCAAAGTTCTTTGGTTGTGTAAAGCTCTTATTGCCCTGTTCGCTTCTTCGGAAGTAGCATATTTTATGAAACAACATCCTGCAGAAGTAAAGAGTATGCATCCTGACTTAAGTTACTCTTGCCTTTTTCTAGTAGGATATGATACAGAGAGGCAGTTATATTTGCATGAACCAGTTGATTACGTCATAACAAGATAATAACATCACTAAAATATTGAGGATGAAAAAAAAAAATGAATACTACACAGAAGATTGGATGTCTAAGATCAAGGATCCAAGAGACCACATGCATGGATGTTATCCAGCCTTTCAAAACTATAACCAAAAGGCAACAGTTATACAATTAAGCAATGTCAGATACACACATACCACATTGACATCCTTGTTCATGATACAACAGCATTGTTTACCTATTATTATGTAAGATACGTGCAATAAAATTGAAGGAAAAGCTTCTGGATCCATAAAAAAATGAAAATCCACTGGCAAGAACCAAGTACTTGTATAGATTTATCACAAAGGAGAGCCGAAGTGTCTTGGTAAAAACATAAACAAGCGAACCTTCCAGACATTAATGACCAACATCAAAACCATGCGTTGGCATGTCCAAAAACAGAAAATTGTGACATCCCAAAATGATGGTAGGCGAAATTAACTGGCAGCAATCCTAAGTTGTGTTTACAAGACAAGAATATCTCTTTAGCGCTAAACCTCAAAACCGCATGCAAGAAAGGGGATCCCATAGTTACAGCTTATAAATTATGATATTTGGATATTTGAACGAACTTATAAAAGGCAATGCCCCAGCCATCTAATCACAACCAACACGCCACCTGAGGGGATTTGGAAAACATCAAAAGCAAGGACCAACATTCAAATCACATGAACATTTGTCCTATATCTTTTAGCATGTCAACAGAAACATGATTATTCAGTTACAAAAATTCTATTCCTACAAAAATTCCTATTTAGCTTGTTAAACTTTTTTGAGATAGGCTCCATTGAACGATGTCAGTGTGACTTGGAAGCTTCTTTTGTGGTATGCTGCACTTGTTTATTGATGACCTTGGATGTAACATCTAAAGTTGGGAACCATTCATGCATAACAAGTGAAACTTCCTGTAAGGTCCAATATCCAACATCAACATGCTCAAATATGTTGTACAGAGTCCTCAAGAAACTAAAAATCAGAACATCCATAGGACCCTGGAATGCATAGTACTTCCAACTATATTTAGTGACTCACAGATGTGCAACCAAGCTGAAAATCGGAAATGACAACTATATGAACACACCATGTGCTCAAAAAGGAAATGTATTACAACAGGACTACAAGAAAATTTCAAACAGTATAATTCGCCACAGTAGCCATCCAGATGTTACTTATATCTAAAATGGAATTACATAGTACCACCATTTCACCACCACTTCATAAGCCTACATAGTAATATCTCCTACTTTTGCAGCACCTATTTAGAATCTTAGATCCAAACATGCGCCATAACATCATAAAACCCGGAAAAATAAATATAATCAAGCACAAAAGACTTCAGAGTAATTCAATAGCTGGAAGAAGACGTATCCAAGTAGCCAAATTAGAGGTACATCCGGTTGTCCCTATCCTTAAACAACTAGAATAATGAGCCCTTGGAACGCATATATTTAGTACACACACCAGCGAAGAAAATGTTGATTGATCGTCAAGACACTTCAACGGGCCAAAACTCATAGCAAGAGTTCAGCTCTAGCAATAATTTGGATTTCTCAATAACGAAAGTATACAAGTCTAGCATCTGAGCCAAGACTACAAGGTCGACAAGCCATCAGTTTGACCCTCAATGTTCATGTACGTTATCAACAACTTCAACCAAGCAACTACAAAACCCTCCTCACAAGTTAATGACACTGAAACTAAGCAAAGCCACAGAAGATACAAGGCAGTGTACATAATTTCATCTTCATAATTTCTGTAGCAGTCAACCTTGCTTGTCGTTTACTTCTTCATTGCCCAAGCAACGTTAGCTCTAAAAAAGCCATTCTCTAACTATTAACAAACAACACTATCATACATACAACCACCCAACATAATACTGGAGCGCAGCGCAAGAGAATGGAAGAAAAAAAGTTGATCCGTAAACCATAGAGATACCACTAACATAAACTTAACATAAACTGCACTATACCAAAACAACATACAGCATCATTTTATCCCCATAGAGCTCACCATGAGAGTCATAACATCCACAATCAAGAACATGTGCTACAAGCTTGTCGCGTTCAATACAATACTAGAACAGAAAAGTGATAAGAAGATCTACACTGCCACTACACCCATAACGACATACACCACGATTCCATCAATATACAGCTATCACGACTACCATAGAATTAATGCCACCATGGATCAATAACAACACAATCCACTATCACAAATCAAAACGCGCGCGCGAGAGAGAGTGGGAGAGATAGGCTTTCCATGCAAATAGATGACAACAACAACTAATTGGCAGCTAAAATACCCTCCACAAATCAAACAGAACTGTATACAACATCACAAACAGGTTACCATGCGGGGTGCTGCCATTTTCAACACTGGAATTGTATCGAATGCGCGCAAAGATACTACTCGCTCAATGTCTCAGAACCAAACACAACTACTATAAACAACGATCACAAATCCACAAGAGCACACCATATTGTTTTCATACCCAAACCTCAGCATCCACAACCTCAAATATATTATTTTGAAAGCACAAACCACAATATTCGCCAATCGATACTTAAAACGGATAAGCTTTGTGCCCACGCAGTTAAAATACGATCGATCACTCCTATATCGAAGCATATAAAATATGCGGCAATGTTGCTAGCTCGAAATTCAGACTACTTACTGAGGAACAAAGAAATTTGCACAGGGAAAATTATAAGTTTGTAACCAAGATAACATATCTAAATGAGCACTACTTGCCGCATCCCAACATTGCACCACAGAACAAATGTCCTAGACACGTTCAGGCCCCATACAATAAGCCAAATCACAAGATTTCCCCAAAATGGAAGAAGAAAAGAGGAAAGACAAAAGAAACCATCCTGAGCCCCAAAAGCAATGGGGTACTAGCTTCAAATAGTACTCAGGCAAACAAAAAAAGGAGACTACAGATACTATTTCCCTATGAGAGGTCTACGTTTCATAATTTAGCATTAGAAGAACAAGGAACCAGAACCAAAACAACTACGATTGTGATTATCAACATCGACGATTGGCAAACCAACATCATGTCCACCCCAACTTGTCAAAGGTAAAATTGTAAAATGGACACACCAAGCCATTCAGAATGAAGAATTTGAAGGACAAGGAACTAGATCTCTAACAACTACAACAGTGATTATCAACAGCCGTGAGAGGCAAACCAACAGCATATCCATCCCAACTTCTCAAAGTAAAATTGTAATGGTCAAACCAAGCCATTCAAAATGAAGAACTCCCGGGCTATCAAAATAAGAAGAAACATCATTTGACATTCACCACATAACAATGTGACTAATTCCTGTCATTGCCAATCATCCACGTATTGTTTTGTCACTTGTTGTACAACAATCACACTTCCACACGTCTTGACATGAAAAAAAGCTACACTAATTATAAACAGACTCCCATTAAACTTCACTAACAGGAAATGCCCTCGACACTGCAACCAGAATCTGTACTACAAGAGCAAGATCTATGTCTTCGAGGTTCCAACCGCAATACACACACTTATTTTTTGAAGGATTTTTCTTGTCCACTTCTTGGTTGACAGAGCGAACATTAAAGGAAAGACGCTACCAAAAAACCAATAAGCTGGAAATTGCTGGAAAAACTAACTGAGACGAAACATAAGCTTACAGGTGCCCCCGTCAGCTCTCAAATGACCTGAAAATAAATGTTTGTACAAAATTACAATCAATCCAAAAACCAATACCATTGCACATACCTTGTTGTTGTCCTGTTCTCTTATCTTTGATTAAAGCAACCTCCAAAACATTGCCATGTTCCTCAAACAAAGGGCGAATCTGGCATCATGTAAATACTTCTTTTAGGATGGAAAAATAATCACAACAATTACTTCAGGTATCAGATAGAAAACCGCCAAGGTTTGTCAATTAAATTACAACCAGAATGCATCTCATTCGACAAATATTATTATTGTATTGAACCACGATATAGGTCAGGACAACTAATCTCACTTTCATCTGTATTCTACACAACGACATAATAGTTAAAACTAGTGTCATAAACTTGGTCCAATTGTGCAATAAACCAAGCGAGGAGATTCATAGTTTGAGGAGGGGTGGGTCAATAGAAACAGATGAAAAAATAACACATAAGAATGCAATGCAACTGAATACAAAAGCTATTAACCAAAAATTCAGAACCTAAATATCAAGGCATTATAAATATTAACTTTCTCTTGTGAAAGAAAGCTATGTACAAATATCATAACCAATATGAAAAGGAATAATAATCTAAACACTATTAGTGTTAACAGCTTGATGAGAATGAGGTAAACAGCTTACTTCTTCTTCAGTGGCTGTCCTTGGAACAGATCCAACAAAAAGTTTGGCAAAATTTCCGCTATCAAAATGATCTGCAATGAGGGGAAGAACAAAAAATCAAATTTGGATCCTGGGTGAAGAATATGCTGGCAGCAAGTCAACAAATTTGACGCCAGAAAAAAAGGAACACTAATAGACAGAAGAACTAAAGCTCGAAAGCATCAGTGATGAGTCATAAATTGATCCCAAAAGGTGAAATAATCCAAAATTTCTGCACCCAGCATATAGACTTGACAGAAAGTGAGTAGATAACAAAAAAAATTATAAATCCTTCTACTGAAAACTATGAGAGCTAAGATAAGGGTTGGCCAGAACCAGTGCTAGAGGTGGCATTGCCTCCTAATTCCAAAGTAGGTGAGCTAAATTTCTACAACTTCCTCCTTAAATGAAGTTACTATCAGCTGATTAGGAAAACATAGACCATTTAATTCCACTGTACCAACAGCGAGAAAAATATAGACCATTAAAGCCTAATAACTAACATGTTACCCTCTTTGTCCCAAATTCTAAACCCTTTCATAATTTTCAAGGACATACATGAATATGCACTTTAAATCAATTCAAAATGTACTTATTACCCAAATAGTCCCACCATCCCAACCTTTCTTAGTAGTCATACCCACTTGTAGTCTGTGCAGTGGGGTATATTTTCGGAAAATTACAAAGATTTTGAATTTGAGTCGGACATCCATGAACTAAATTATGGGACGGAGAAAGAGATACTAACAGTGTATCGACCAAGGGGACTCTGGCCCCCCAACCTCGGTACTGCTCTCATTAATTCAAATCCTTCATTTGAAATTCACAACAATCCAAACGGAGGCTGAGTATAATATGAGTGCTAAAGTAAAAACCTTTTTGAATAATTGAGGAATTGCGATACCTGGAGACCCTCCACGAGTAGAAAACGGGTACCCTCGTTTCTGGCCAGATAGAGGCATCTGTTGATCGGAATTAAATACGTCCCCGCCCATTAGACGGAATCCTCCACCAGCACCTCTTCCTCCAGGTGGAGGGTAACGGGGCGGGCTGTCGAAAGGACGGTGATGATGGCCGCTGCTTCTGCCGTCACCGCCGCCTACAGAGAAGTCATCTCGGAAATTGTTAGGGCTACGGCGGCGGTGGTGGGTCATGGGGCTATCGGAGGAGCGAGGAGGCGGCCCTCTGGAGTTCCTGAAGGGGGGGTGTGAATCCGGACTGTTGCCGAAGCGGTCTCCTCTGTGTCTGTCCATCTAATGAAATTCTGTGAAACAACGAAAACCTAACCCTATATGACTATCTAGAAAACGATATACAAAGGGAGAAAGAAGGAAGCTAACTCAGAAAGAGAGACGGAGTGTGTGTTTATAGACGATGCGGGGTCCGACTGTCGGGAAGGGGATTGACGAGAACTGGTCATTGCCAATTCAACTACAATTCACCGCCTTGAACTATCTCATAATTCACTTTGGTACTTGCGAAAATATACTTTTGCTTTTTTGGTCCCGTGAGTATTGGTCTTTTCGCTCTCTCCATCCATGTTTATTGTTTAGGTCCTCCTTAATAAATCCCTCAATGTTTTTCCTTTTCCATTTTTAAACTCAGATTCTGCCCAAAAAGCCCACGATTGAGGAAAACAGTTCACAACTTTTGCATTATCCATCTAGATAGAGAAGAAGCTTGAGTACAGCAAATCAATCCAATAGTGATACATATTACATACACTCCCTCCCCAGCCACTCCCAACCACACTCTCTCTCACATGGGGTGTGGTCTTCACATGGAGCCCACATGTGGGGACCACACCCCAGGTGAGAGAAGGTGTGGTTGTGGGGAAGTGTACATATCATTTTTGAAATCAATATCCACAGTGGGTAGGAAAAGTTTTTTCATTACTTAATGTTCTGTAAGTTAACCAAATAGACTCTTAGATAAAATAAAATAAAATAAAATAAAATAATAAGAAAATACTCGCAGCTCATATCCAGTGGGCAGCTTATCATAATGTAAAAGTAAAGTTATCCTCATTTTTTCTCACGAAGCGCAAATCTAATTTTCTATATTCTCCCACCTTATTGCTACTATTTAGCTTTCCCAATTATTATTGATTTTATCTCTCAATCAATGAACTCGACTAATAAAAACATTAAATATGATCCGCATCATATTTTTTATATACTAAATTCATTGTGTCCAATCAACTGATGCACTTAAATATACACATCGTAACACAATACAGTTGCATCCGCATCATGACTCGGTTCAATTCGTTGTTTCCACAATACAATTTTATTTTGTTCACTGTAGTCGATTCAATTACCTATTTTATGGAATATGTAATTTTGATTTTATATTATAATGGAATTGTTCTTTGGGATTTGATACATCATCTGCTGTATTTTTTCCAACAAATATTATAGATGAATACGGAGTTGGAAAGGGTAAAGAAACAATAAGGATTGCGAATGAATGAAACAATAGGGATTGGGGTAAGTGGCGGTGCTAGATAGTTTTATATCACTTGTTAGGTTTTTTGGGTCGAGTGATGGTAGAGGGGAAATGGGGGGCGCCACGGCGACAGTAAGGTACTTGAGATGGTTGTGATGGATCGGGCAACTTCTTCGTTCTAGTTCTCTGTGAATTTGGCAATAAAGAATTGGGGATTCATATGATCCATCAGACGACTCTTTCATTTTAGTTTTATGTATTCTTTGACAATAAGGTATAGAAGATGCTAAGGATAGATCGAGCAAATCTATCATTTAGGCTCCATTTGTTTCGGGCGGAAAACATTTTCTAGGAAAATATTTTCCATGGAAAATATTTTCCGGTGTTTGGGTACAACAACAAAAAAAAAATCAATGGAAAACTTTTTCCAAAATAAAAAAGTCAAAAGGAAAATGAGATAAGAGGCTTGAAAAATGTTTTCTGGTGGATTTAAGAGGTGGAAAACATTTTCCACCAGGCTCTGCCTATGCCCCATCTTCCCCGATCTGTGAATCACAGATTCCCGACTCCCCGGCACAGGTTCTCTCTCTCTCTCTCTCTCTCTCTCTCTCTCTCTCTCTCTCTCACACCATCCCTCTCTCTCTTCCATTCTCTCCATCATACCTTAGCCATCTCACCAGGTGGTTCGATTTCTCAACCCCAGCTTCATTTTCAGATCTAGAAATCCCTGCATGAAAGATGCCAAAAATCTCGGTTAATCTATGTATACGTTAGTATACGTATGCTCGGTCTAGGATTTCAATTTTGCAATCATCTGAGTACAATATTCAGGAAATTTTGGAATTGCTGTTGGGTTCTGTTCAATATGAAGCTAGAAACGAATTTATTGAGCTTTTCATGTTATTGAATTCCATTGTGTTTCGAATTTGTTGAGCTAGAAACGAATTTTGGAATTGCTTGGGTTTCAAATTCCATTGTGTGCCCACCAACTGTTTGATAATTTGCTTAGACTACCATTCTTTTGATATTTTCTAGTTAGATATGGATGGTATGTCGGGAACGGGCAGCATTAGGTATGGTTTGCATGAATTGGGAAAATCCTGGGACATTAGGCCACGTTGATATGACAGGGTGTGAGTATCATTATGCTAGTGCAAAGATATGGAATATTTTTGTGCCCACATTGAAGTTTCTGTATGTATTTCGTGGTAGCGATTGGTCTAACAGAGATGAATCTGATGACCAACCTTACAAGCTTGTAGTTAATGCCCCCAAACTTGAACACCTTAATGTCATAGATTGTGTGACAGAGGAATTCTCGTGTCTTCCGTAGTGTCCGTATCCATAGTCATATTGACGTGTCATATTGTCTTACGTCATAGTCATATTGAAGTGTCTTCCGTAGTGTCCGTATCCATATTAATTTAGAATTATCGTGTCTTATATCCGTATCAATGTTTGTGTGCATATTTATGTCTGTATCCGTATCAATGTTTGTTTGCTAAAGATGCTTATTGGTCTGTATCTGAAACACTTCTACAGCAGTGATGTCAAATACAAGATGACTAGGGCTAGGTATTCAGGGAATTAGCTAGCTGATACAACATATTGTTTGGAGTTACTATATGTTCCTTTGGAGTAACTATGATTTAGCATGTTACTTATTTCGCATGTTGTTTGGAGTAAAGAAATTAGTGAAATGGTTGGGTACTGAGCACTTCCAGTGGTATAAGAACTAAGAAGGGATGAAGTTTGGGAAGCCATGAACTGTCCTAGGAGTATTAATTGTCCTTTTTGTTCTGATGCTAAGAGTTGGGTTTCAATGAAAAAATCTGCTTATAAGTTTAAAGGGGTTAAAAAAGTGCAGAAAATTAAGGAGAGATTATTGCTTACACTTGTTCCCAAAGTCATTTGACCATGGATAAATTGCCAGACAATTCTTAGTGTAAATACCCAAGTAACTCTACAAAGCTTGGTATCAACCTATTAGAAAGCTTAATGTAAAGTTAGGTTTAAAGATTGAATATCATAACTTGATTCCTAAAAATTAATGGATGACCGCTAAAGTCCAAAGTCCATGTACAAGAAATCTGAAATTATAGAATATACCTTATTTTGCGAATGCAAAAATAGTATTGATGATTCTGAACAACTTGGATACTAAGCACTTCCAGTGGTACACTGCTCTGGGCATATAGTTTTTCTGTTGTTAATACCTTCCTAGTTCTAGCAACAGTTTTACTAACTCCATTGATGATATAGAGGAAGAAACAGTTGCTGAATCAGACTCTATAGATTTCGGTGTCGCCGAGGCATCAAAAGGGAAATGCACAGCATCTTCAAGTGAGGCTCCAACTCAAGCAAGGCCTCACCGAAAGAGGAGTCGTGACGAGGATGAGGGTTATGACAAGTTATTAGCACGAATTGGAGAAGTTGCTTTGGCGATCAAGAAACTAAGTGATGATCGACTTGATGTGAAAGACCTCTATGCTGAAGTTATGAAAATAGAAGGGTTTGATGAATTTACACTTGCTTCAGCATTTGACCACTTGGTTGAAAACGAAAAGGTGGCGATGGTGTTTATGGTCAAGAGTGTGAGGCTCTGAAGGGCATGGTTGGAAAGTTTCTTTAATATGAATGCGTGAGTTTGAGCATTTTGGTATTGTAATTGAGGAGCTATGGAATGAACTTTGAACTCTGTTTGTGCCTTCTGTTTCTGGTATTTTGGTAGTGTGTTTTCGTGCTTTGGGTACTTTGAAGTTTGGTCTTTTTCTAATTTTGGGTGGACTAGCATCCTAGGGATAGTGCTCTGCTTGCAAAAATATAGTTATGAGGTTTATTACAATTGAGGTTAATCTAGTTTTTATTTTTCTTTGCATCTCATTTCATCTTGCTGGATTTTGGCCATTTTCTCATATTAGTGATTTTCCATGTCTACCAAACAATGGAAAATGTTTTCCAGAAAATGTTTTCATATCACAACCAAACACTGGAAAACATTTTCTTTTCTAGAAAAAGTTTTCCATGGAAAAGGTTTTCTAGAAAACATTTTCCGCCCGAAACAAACAGAGCCTGAAGATGTATGCGGGTTTTGCCTTTAAGAGAAGATTTTGATTATAAAAATAAACTCCTCCACCACATTCTTCATCTCAGATCATCTCCAATGGGTGTGGTGTTAAGAACTAACAAACAAACAATGTTTTTTTTTTTTTTTTGTGTGTGAACTCACCATTTTGACATGATATCTTCCACTTAAATGGGATAATGGGTAATGTGTTGTTTCAAAATGGAATTTCATTTGCTTTCGGAATTACGACGGACTAAAACAGTTGGTAAAGGTGAACCTCATAAATAAATTAAGAGTTTTTTATGTTTATATCCCTCAAACTATACACAATTTTTATACTTCGGCTTCAAACTATCAAAACCGTCTATTTCAACCTCCAAGTATGATATTGCAATTTATTGAGTCCAATTTCTAACTTCCTTTAAAAATTCAAATTGAAAATGGCCATGTGGTGCGCACAAATTGCGATATGGGACCCACTTGGGTCCCACGTGAACAATCAAATCCATTCACTAATTTTGATATACATTTTTCGAGTGATTTTGATAAAATTGAAAAATTGAATAATTTTAAACGCCCACTTTCCAGTCAAGGATCCCAGACTTTTTTTTTTTTTGATGTTTTGAAGGTTTTAAAAGGTGTTTTTGCATAATCCGAACCGTCTAATGTGTTTAAAATGTGTTTTTAAGGGTTCCCGCGAGAAATCATAAAAATAAATAAATACCGGGAAGGGCTTGATCAAAGCAGTTTTTCACAGTTTTTGTGGAAAATGTTCGGGTCAAGCCCTTCCTGGTATTTTTTTTTTTGACGATTTCTCGCGGGGACCTTTAAAAACACGTTTTAAACACATTGGACGATTCGGATCATAAAAAAATAAAATATCGGGAAGGTGGATCCCGGACTCCGGGATTCCAGGACTAGAAAGTTCCTCTAATTTTAAATACTTGATCTTACATTTCAATTTTTTATTAGAGTTATAAAAAATTGGAAGATTGGATCGAGTGCTTAGAGTAATTCGTTTGAGTTGATTTTTTGATAGGCCAATTGAAAACATATTTTAAAAGTAATGAGTAGCTTGGATTGCTTGTGTGGAACCGCAAAGTGGGCTCCATAAAGTAATATGTATGCACGTGAAACATTTTTTGTTTGGATTTCTAATGGAAGTTAGAAATTGGACGTAGTAGATTGTAATGTCATAGTTGGGGGACGAAATAGACAATTTTGATAGTTTGAGGACGAAATAAAAAAAAATATATAATTTGAGGGATATAAAGAAAAAAACTCAAAAGAAAAATCATTATAAGGGTTACGGGAAAAAAAACATCTCATTGGGGTGTTTATAAGAGCTTGATCAATTTATTTAAATTTTGTCACGGCAAATTCAAGACTAAAATCAATCAAATATTCACCAATATCTAAATGACATATATTTTTTGAAATTCTAAAATTGTAAGAGCTTGATCAATTTATTTAAATTTTGTCATGGCAAATTCAAGACTAAAATCAATCAAATATTTACCAATATGTAAACCAAACCAAACCAAACCAAGTCTTATGTCCCAATCAATTGGGGTCGGCTACATGAATCCTTTTTCTCCATTGAGCTCTGTCCAGTGCTGCTTCATCATTTAAACCTAGTATACTCAGATCTTTGCGTACTACCGCATCTAATGTCAATTTGGGTCTTCCCCTCCCTTGTGCGTTTCTACCCAAAGCTATCCTATCCACTCTCTTAACTACTGCATCCGCTGGTCTACGATAGACATGCCCAAACCACCTTAGCCTATTTTCCCTTAACTTCTCCTCTATAGGTGCTACGCCTACCATCTCGCGAATTGTTTCATTTCTAATCCTATCTCGTCTAGTCTTACCACACATCCACCTCAACATCCTCATTTCCGCTACACTTATCTTGTTCACTTGCTGCTTCTTAATAGGCCAGCATTCTGTCCCGTAAAGCATCGCTGGTCTTATGGCAGTTCTATAAAATTTTCCTTTCAATTTTGTTGGTACCCTCTTGTCACACAGTACACCAGTAGCACTCCTCCACTTGAGCCACCCCACTTGGATCCTATGAGTCACATCATTCGCAATCTCTCCATCTTGACTAATAATAGATCCTAAATACCTAAAATGGTCCCTCTTTGGTATCTCCTGATCTTGGATCCTCACTCTTTCCTCATACGTACTTCTGGTATCACTAAACTTGCAGACCATATACTCAGTTTTACTCCTACTTATCCGAAAGCCCTTAGACTCCAATGCTTCCCGCCAAATTTCTAATTTAGTGTTAACACCACTAGCCGTTTCATCTACAAGGACAATGTCATCTGCAAATAACATACACCATGGGATATCCTCCTGAATGTGCCTAGTCAATTCATCCATAACTAACGCGAAAAGGTACGGGCTCAAGGCAGACCCTTGGTGCAATCCTACTGTAATGGGAAATTCACTCGTTTCTCCTGCTGGGGATCTAATGGCAGTGACTGCCCCTTCATACATGTCTCTAACCACGTCAATATAGCCTCTGGTCACTCCCTTTCTCTCCAGAACCTACCATATAATGTCTCTAGGCACCCTATTATAGGCCTTTTCCAGGTCTATGAAAATCATATGGAGATCCTTCTTCGTTGACCTATGTCTTTCTAGCAATCTCCTTAGTAAGTAAATAGCTTCCATAGTTGATCTTCCAGGCATGAACCCAAACTGTTTCTCCGACACCGTAGTCACCATCCTCAATCGATGCTCAATAACTCTTTCCCACAACTTCATCGTGTGACTCATCAACTTAATACCTCTATAGTTGTTGCAGCTTTGAATATCCCCTTTATTCTTGTAGATAGGTACTAAGGTACTCCTCCTCCACTCGTCGGGCATCCTCCTAGATAAAATAATCTTGTTGAACAATTTTGTCAACCAAGTCACCCCCAAGTCACCTAGGCTTCTCCACACTTCAATGGGGATATCATCTGGTCCTAAGGCCTTACCCGGTTTCATCCTCTTCAAGGCCTTGGCCACTTCGAACTTTTGTATCCTCCGATAGAACTCGTATTCTATTTTCTCGCTATGGACATCAACTTCCTCCTCACCAAAGCTTCCTTCATGTTTCTCATTTAACAGCTTCTCGAAATACATCTTCCATCTATCCTTGATCTCCTCATCTTTCACTAACACTTTTGAATCACTACCTTTTATACACTTAACTTGAGAGAAGTCTCTAGCTTTCCTTTCTCTTAGCTTGGCGAGTTTATATATATTCTTTTCTCCATCCTTACTATCAAGTCTAGCATAAAAATCATCGTAGGCTCTCAACTTAGCATCACTAACGGCCTTCTTAGCTTCCCTATTAGCTTGCTTGTACCTCTGAAAATTTTCCACACTCCGGTCCTTCTGCCACTTTTTAAAGCAATCCTTCTTGGCTTTTACCATGGTTTGAACCTCGTCGTTCCACCACCATGTCTCTTTAGAGCTTGGACCTTTCCCCTTTGACTCCCCAAGAACTTCTTTTGATATTCTTCTAATCCCGTCAGCCATTGTATTCCACATACTATCACTATCACTTTCTCCTCCCCACTCCACCTCTTGGCCCATACGCTCCTTGAACACCTCTAGTTTCTCTCCTCTTAAGAACCACCATCTAGTCCGTGGGCTTCTAGTTTCTTTTCTCGGTCTATTATTCCCCTTGAGACCAATATCTAACACCAAAAGTCTATGTTGTGCCACTAGGCACTCTCCGGGAATGACCTTACAATCCTTACATAACAAGCGATCTGCGCCTCTAGCAAGGAAGTAGTCGATCTGGCTTCTATTGGCTCCGCTCTTAAAGGTAATTAAATGTTCCTCACGCTTCTTATAAAGAGTATTCGCAACTATAAGGTCCCCAGCTACCGCAAAATCCAAAATCCTCCTACCCCCTTCATTTAGGTCACCAAATCCAAATCCCCCATGTACCTTCTCATACCCTTGCCTCTGCACTCCCACATGACCATTGAAATCTCCTCCTATAAAAAGCTTCTATCCACAAGGTATCTCTTGAACCACATCATCCATCTGTTCCCAAAATTGCTCTTTAGTGAGATCATCCAAGCGTAGATGACATATAATTTTTAAAACTCTAAAAAAATATGTTTTAAATTAAATTCAACAACTCCAATCATTTATACGAGACCAATGTACATTTGGTGGTGTATGCATGTATCATTTTTTTAAATTTTTTTTCAATTACCGTTAATATGCATTCTTGACACTGCATATATTGGGTTTTTCACTTCCAGTATTGTTCTTGGTCCAGACTCGGAAGAGACGTCCCACAGTTTCAAGTTTCAAGCCCTCAACGACGGGCAGCATGCCAGGGACGCCTCGCCACTCTCCTCCTATTTTCGTTATCCTCCCCCTCCCACTCAAGACTATAAAGTATAAACCGCCTCTTCTCCACTCAGGATTGTATACGCCTCGTCATGCCTTTTTTACTTGTTGGGCTAATTGCCGGACAGTGGTCCTAGGGGAAAAAAACGGGTGCACTTCTTGCGAATTACTCCCAACATGAAAAGAAAAATAATACTAGTAATTGCACATACCTGAAACCTAATCCGAATTATACATGGAACCTAAAATATTGTTGTCCGAAATACCCCTCTTAAAAATTACACTCCTAAACAACCCCCTCACTTAGAGGGTGTTTGGCCGACGCCTTAACCTGTTTTCAGCTTCCCCTTTTCTCATTATGGGTGTTTGGGCGAAGCAATCCAGAACCCATTCTCTCATAACCCATTCTCCAAATTTCACAATCCAGGCCAAAACGCAAAAAAAGCTCCGGAGGAGCTTTTCTCTTTCTCTTTCTCATTCTAGCTTTCCTCTCAAATATTAGATTACCATTCTACCCCCTGTTTACGTTTATCCTCTAGTGATACCTTTGTTTTCCTCCACAGCAATGAGACAGAGAGAGAGAGGAGAAGCAGAAGACGATTTCTTACTCAGTATCAATAGAATCAATAGATTTCTTCCTCAGAGTTTTTGAACAGTTATGCACATAATTTTGATTAAAAAAAAAAGAACTCAAGAAATCTGTCTAATTTGGGTTTTCAACTTACCAATAAGAATTTTCTTATGGATTCTCTTGAAACGCATTTGATGTTTCTATGAGATCTTCCGTGGGATTTTCCGTGGGTATGTTGGAGTCTCGATTGTCAGCCTCAATTGTCTAATTTTTTAATGAGTAGAGATCAGATTTCTCTAGTAGAGAGATCAGATTGTGTGTGTGAGAGAGAGAAAGAGAGAAGGGAAAGATATCAGATTGATTTTCCTCTGTGGTAGAGATGTACTCCTCTAGTCCACTACTTTCCCTTCTTTGGGAACATCGAAAATGAGTAAATAGTATTTTTCAAAAAACAAAATAAATGATGGGACAAGATGATAAGTTTACAAAAATATTTTCCAATATAATTTAGAAAACAAACTAAAAACAATATTCATACTTATTTTTAATAACATAATAAATAAACAAGGGCAAAATGGTAAACAATTAATTCATAACTCATCTTCATTATTATTAGAACACTATTCTTGTTGCAAAATGTATTCTACACATTTCTCCCAAACACTCATTTTAAATTCAAAACACATTCTATCCATAATTAAAAAAGCCAAAAAAACAAAAAAATTAAAAATGAAAAGTAGACACCTCCGCCTCTCTTCCTTCCTCACATTTGACGTAAAAAAAACAAAAACACAGAGGAAAGGGAAACGATTGAGAGGGGAAACGAAGAAGACGACGAACCCTAGATCTGAACTTCACTGCCTCCCCCTCTAATCTCCATCGTCTTCTTCTCCTGGTTAATCTGCAAATCGTCTTCCACTCCCCTCCCACTACGAAGAGAAGCAAGCACATGGTCCCCAAGCACAAGCGCAAACACACGGTTAACGCAAAGCAACTGGTATTTTCGATCCCCATTTGTTTACTCCATCCTTCGTCTCTCTCTTTATGCAATGGGTTGTCCGATAAGTTGGCACGAAACCCACGACACCGTCGGCAGTATACAAAAACCTATTGTGTGTGTTCATCTTAACTGTAACCGTGACGTGTATGAAATTCAAATTGGCTTGGTGTATTTTGTTGCCAATTTAATATGTTGTTATCATTGTTGGACTTCACTAGTAAGTTCTAAGTTCAACTGCTGAGAAAGTTGTGAAGTGAAGATGTATGGGCAATTGGGTTGTCTCTTGTTGGGATAGGTTTGTAGATAGACACACCTTTTGGGATTAGAACTTTAGGTTGGTTTGAGTTTATATAAATTTATATAAGTTTTGGGATTAGAACTTTAGGTTGGTTTGAGTTTATATAAATTTTCCTTCTTAATTGCCTGACGAAAAGCCATTGTGTCAATACAACCACCCTAACTGCGCAGATTTAAATATGATATCAATGGTATTTTTTCATACGGTTAATCTTTCATTTGAAAGCTATATATAATTTTGGCCTGTCCCCTATGCTACTGCCACATTTATAGCTGTTCTTAGTTCTTTATGAGCATTTGAACTTTAAATAATCATTCTAGAACTTCAATACTTGTGCTCCAAACCGGCCAAACAATTAAGAAGGAAATTTTTTTCCGTTAGTTCAACCTGGCCTTAAGTTACAATTAGAATTGAGAGATTAACAACATCCTAATTAAATAGATGTAACTTACTGGAACAAGGTTTCACAAGGTATCCTTTGGTTTAGGAGAAACTTTATATGTTAGTTCAGAAGAAACTTTATTAAGGTCAGTGCCATTTATGCTATTAGTGCCATTTATGTTATTGGTAATGATTTCATACCAAGATATCAGACTATTAAAGCGGTGAAACTTACAAAAATACTACGATTATTGGCATGGAATATAGACTTTTGTGAGAAATTATCAAAGACCCAAAACTTCAATTTCAGTGCTAAATTTTACAAAATTTCAAAAATCCCAACCATATCCCCTTCACATCTCAACTTATCCTCTAATCCAAGAAACTCACCACCAACAATTGCAGGCAATCTCAGTTCTAACGCCATCCTCTATATGTATATGGCCCAATAAATAGCCAATTAATTTTTGAATTGACAAGATCTGGCAATTCTTACCCAATTTCCTTAACATAAAATACAGGCTTCAAGTAGGGTTATTGATGGGTCAAGAACTAATAATTTGTTACTAATCCTTAGGGTACAATACAGGCTTCAAGCACGTGCACTGGCATTTGTTCTTCAATTTAATCACTAAGCATCCATTTTTTTCCTTCAACCACTGGTTCCCCGAAATTCCGAGTTTAGGATTACCAGCAGAAGCATTTAAAAGGGGAATGGCAAAAAAATTACGAGAAAAATGGCTACATTTGCCTACCCAAGCCGTCGTCTGCGTCTTCTCTTCTTCTTCTTCTTCTTCGAAGAATCCCTTTAACCTCCCCAACCCTGTATTCGAACTTCCACCCTTCAGCTGGCAGATGGAGGTTTAGGGTTTTGGTGGCTCATAGTGGTGGAGAGAGGACGAGAGGGAGAGAGATGGTAGGAGGGAGATCAATATGGAGAGGGAGATCGATATGGAGAGAGAGAGAGAGGGTTTCAGACAACGTGAATCTGACGGCTTCTTATTCTTTAGCGTGAAAGATATGGGTTGGGCTTTTTCGAATAAAGTATTTTAGGTCAAGGGTAATTACGTCCATCTCTATTTGTCATCCCATGTATTTGCAACTATTGTTCTCCTTCTCATTCATTTCTAATTTCTGAAAAGTGTGTCATTAAAAGGCAAATATTTGCCCCAAAGTCCATTTTAGGGCAATTAGCCCTTGTTCCCCGAGGAAAATTCTAAAAATATTTTGTTGTTTAGGTATCAAAGGACCGAACACAACGCGCAACAACGTCGGTTTAAATGGATATTGATTCTGGTTCCACTAATCCCAACTCGAAAAACCCCGAGGAAGATGCGTCAACTATGCAAATGGATTGCGAGGGATCATCCAGCACCGCAGTAAGCAACTCACACTTCATTCAAAACCCTAATTTATTAAGTGTTATGTGTTCCATTACGTCCCCTATTTTCGTGTCTAAGGTCATCTTGTTAATTGCTTGGTTGGTGTTTTTCTTGTTTTGTGTCAAAAGGATGAGAAGAAGGATGATATTGCCAAGTATATGGAGAATTTGGGCATTGGGAACTCATCATCCAGTTTTAAAAGAAAGCCAGTTATTATTATAGTAGTGGGAATGGCAGGTATTACATACAGCTGTACATGATGAAATACGTGGGTGAAAATTTTCCAAGTGGGATATAATGTTCTGAGTAATATTTCATTTTCCTTAGGGAGTGGGAAAACAACATTCATGAATCGTCTGGTTTGTCATACCCAAGCTTCGAATATCAGGGGCTATGTAATGAACCTTGACCCGGCTGTTCTTACCCTCCCATTTGGCGCGAATATCGACATAAGAGATACTGTCAAATACAAGGAAGTGATGAAGCAGTTCAATCTGGGTCCGAATGGTGGAATTCTTACTTCACTCAACTTGTTTGCTACCAAGTTTGATGAGGTAAAACTGTTGCTCGGGAAGATTCTAACCTGATAGTTGCTCTTTGAATTATTTGTGTCGTGTTTCTACATCTGTTAAAATGTAAGGCAGTCCTACTGTTGTTTTATAATTGGTCCAAGTACTGCTAGTTGGGCTTTCAGTACATGTTTTCATTGACAATGGGACATGAACACTTAGCTTCTTTGCATTTTTTGTGACAATTTTTAGTCAAGACAGGAAAGAGTTGTGCTAGTTTCATATAAATAAGTTTATACTTCATATCTAATGATTAAAATTTGCGTAATGTGTCCTTGTCAAGCTTTCGTTGCCTCATCTATGTACACTAATTGTTAGCAATTCACATTTCAGGTTATCTCAGTTATTGAGAAACGTGCGGATCAACTTGATTATGTTCTTGTAGACACTCCTGGTCAGATTGAGATATTCACCTGGTCTGCTTCGGGAGCAATAATAACTGAGGCTTTTGCTTCGACCTTTCCCACTGTAGTTACTTATGTAGTTGATACCCCCCGTTCTGCTAGTCCGCAAACTTTTATGAGCAATATGCTTTATGCTTGTAGTATTCTTTACAAGACACGATTGCCTTTGGTGGTGGCATTCAACAAAACTGATGTGGCTCAGCACCAATTTGCTTTGGAGGTACCCTTTTACTTGACTACTTGTCTAATGTTTATATTTCTTGATCAGGGTTGTTAGCATTCTTCCCTTTCAATTGAGCTCTTTAGTACATTTTTGTATATTCTAATCTCTTTCTTGTTACTTAAAAAGCATATTTTGTAAGCGTTCAGAGAAAGTTGTAATCATGATTTACTGTTGATTACAAGCTGTGACGAAGAAAATCGAGCCAGCTCTCTGAAATGCCAACTTCAACTAATTAATCTCCTTTGAAGTTCTTTATTGTTCTGTTTAATGTTCCTTGCTCTCAAGGTTACTTTGGCTGTGTTTGGTTTGTAGTTTAGTTTAGTTTTGATGATGTAAGCAGGTGTAATGAGTGGAAAGAGATAGAGAGAGAAATGAGGGAAATGATGATGTCAACAAAACCAAAACTAAAACAAAACTCTAAACCGAATAGGGCCTTTAGAATCCCGATGATGGATGGGCAGATGGAATATGATTATTGATAGTTCCACAATATGTAACACTGTTAATGTGTGTTTGATTCTGGCTTGTGAGTATGTGACTTGCAATGGATGATTTTAATGAGTGGCTATAAGGTTAGGCATAGGGGAAATGTTAGTTGAGAGATGGGTTTGTGGAGTAGTGAATGAGAAAGGAGAGTTGTAGTGTACGGAATAGCGTGGCTTGAGGATAGCATGGGGAAATTGAGTAGTGTAGTGTGTACCGGCCTTCTAGGCGGAGTGATGCTGGGTTGTTCTGTCATTGTTGTGTCGAAGGCTGAAACCGCTTGTGTTAAGTTGAAGGTATCACTTGATGGATTTATTGAAGCCAAAGAGGCTGATGATATCTAAATCTTTGATAGCATACTTTATATGATGCTAAATGCAGCAGAAATTTTGAATAGTGTTATATGAGGATGAGTCATGTGAAATAATTGGTCTTGTGAATTGAAGACCCATAACTGCAATAAAAAGTTACAGGCATTACAAGGTTAAGTGGGAGGCAGAAAGCTAGTAGGCCAGGATTCAAGTGGACTTAAAAATGTAAATGTAGTATATTGGCTGATGAACAATACCAGTAGATGCCTGTCATCAGGATAATGCTGTTATCTGGATAAAGCATTATCCATTTCAAGTCCTTACTGCCATGCACAGTGAAAATCTTAAATTCCAAATAGATGTTATATGGTATGTGGTGGTTATATACTTATATGTTCTCTTGACCTATTTAACTATGTACGTAAATAGTTATGGAGATTTAAAGAAGGAAAACTTCTGTAATAGGATGTTACCGTGGTAGCGTGGTCATTCTAAACGTTGTCTAAACCTACTCTCCTCGTGATTCCACTCCAAAAGGAGATCTAAAAAATGCAGGTGTAGATGTTGGGATGCAGAAGAAAAGGATGCACATTTTGAGATATTTGTTTTAAAGTTTCTAGTTTGGGTGTGTGCATTAGATGGAGGCATAAGTTTGATAATCTGCTTACTAAAAAACATGCAATAGGTCTGGGAGGTACTCTGTATCTTATTTCTCTTCATTCGGAAATGCTTAATTTTGTCTACTTTTCAGAATATTCAAATGTTCGTCACCATGCAAATTGAGAGTTGAAGGTCCGGTACCATGCATGTGGCTTTTCCTTTTTTCATTTTGTGGGGATGCCCTTTGTTCCATCATCTCGGTTTGCCTTTTCTTTATCTGTGAACTTCATGACTCCTGTTATCTTTAATGTGGTCTGGCTAATGCCTTACTTCGGCTGTGGTGCAGTGGATGGAAGATTTTGAGGTATTTCACGCAGCGCTAGAGTCAGATCATTCGTACTCATCAACCCTTACTAGAAGCCTCTCTCTTGCTCTGGAGGAGTTCTATAAAAATCTAAGATCTGTTGGAGTGTCGGCCGTTTCTGGGGCAGGAATGGATGCTTTTTTCAAGGCTATTGAAGCTAGTGCTGAAGAGTACATGGACACATACAAGTATAGCCTGCACTCGATACTTTTTCTTACTATTTTCCTCAAGTGTTTGGCGAAGCCATGTTGATGCAACTAAACGTCATTTCTTTTTGTATTAATTGTTTTTTTTACGGTATTGTCTCGAAAAAGGCATTTTAATGACTTTTTCCTAATTAACGGCATTTGGGTTTTAGAGTAAGTGATCAAATATGATTGTTTTGTTGTGTTTGTTTGATATTGTAGGGCTGATCTTGACAAGAGACGGACAGAGAAGCAGCGTTTGGAGGAAGAACGGAGACGAGAGAACATGGAAAAGCTGAGAAAAGATATGGAGAAGTCAAGGGGGGAGACTGTGGTCTTGAGCACCGGTTTGAAGGATAGAGAAACCAGTAGTAAGGCCATGATGGAGGAAGATGACGAAGAGGATGACGAAGATGATGTTGAGGATGAGGATGAAGAAAATTATGTTATAGACGAGGATGAGGATGAAGATGAAGATGAAGATGAAGAGGTTGCCAGTTTTCATTTTTAACTTCTGCTTTTATGTTTTAATGAAATGAATCAAAGCTATGAAGAACTATAAATAGTTCTCCAACTAAATCCGTATTCTGGGAGGTTTTATAGCTTGGATTGGGCTCATAGTAGAGAGAGAGAATTTCCGGTATCTGGTTTGGATGCCTTTGTGAACTTGGATGTTCTGTACAGTGGTTTCATAAGTGATTTTTCTCCATAGTGCTAATCAGTTTGCGTCAAAATCGAGAAAATGATGAAATCTCACAGGGACATCTTGTCTGGTCATTTGTTTGCTATTCTGCTATGGCAAAATCAAAGTCCGAAGAACAAACACACACGCGCACATATTGAAGTGACAATCATACAAGTCGTATGACATTATTTATGACACTGTTGTTAAATATTATAGACGAGGATGGAAAAGTGTGTTGTTAAAAATTAGTAAATTGCTTTGGCAAGACTTCGTAATGCTAAGCACGTTGCAAACTAGGGGTGTTGGATCTTGGTGCTTGTGGTTTGGTAAAAGGGTGTGGAATATTGTAGTTTTGGAGATTCCGTAGCTTCTGTCTTCTAGTACTTAGATTCCCTACTTTCATGGCTCTTTTTGGAACACAATTTGCAAGCACGTCCGACCTTCTTTGAAAAAAAATTTAATTTTTAATTTTGGTAATAAAGAGTGGTCCGATAAACCGAACCAATTTTCCACCTCTCTTGCTATCCTTTTCTACGCGTTTGTGTGAGGTGAAGTGACCCAAGGAAAAATGAAACTGTAAGTTTAGTGAAGTTCGGTGGTCAAAAACTGGTGTTGTTTCCTCCTTTGCCAAACATTCTCAAAAAACTCAATGACCTTAACATGAATCTCTCCCGTATGCAACATTTGATATATATGAGAGATTGATTGTTACATCCATTTTTATTTGGTCAAATCGTTCAATTGTTTAATTCATACATAGAAATCTAACAATGGCCGGCGAATTAGTATTATTTACATTTACATTTTTCGCTATCTCACGATGGTTTCAATGTCATTTAAAAATTAATAAAAAGTGAATATATTTTAATATATTACCCTCATAAATGGCTAAAACAATTTCTAAAAATTAAGAACAAGGGATAATATTGAAACTTTAATCAAATTTGACAAGGAGACACTTGTTAAATAATTGAGTTTTCCATATATAACAAACAAAAATAAGACGGGGGAGTAATAAGAAAAACATAAACAATAATTATAAAAAAAAGAAGTTGGTACTGCTATAATAATGGGAAAAAAGGGACCGAAAAGAATATAAGAAGTCCCCACGAATAAAATGAATGTAAAGAAGCAGGACTCCGATGATCATCAATCTACAAAAATTCAAAGCAACCTGCTTTATCCCTCTGAATCTTTCTTTCCCTTTATAACATTCGGATTTCTTATCCATCCAAATACTCGTATTAATAAAAGCGCAGCCCCAACAGTTTATTAATGCCACAATAAAGTTCACCAGAAACGCCAACGCCGATCACCAAACGCGTGCTGTCTGTGAGAGAGAGAGAGAGAGAAAGAGAAGAGCGCTGTGGTGTGTTTTGACTCTTTTGAGTTGTTGCGTGATTTCAATCAATCAGAGAGCAGTGAAAGGGAGGAAGGAGAATGGAGAGAAACGATGAGCTTCCAATCCCAATCTTCTCCACACTTGAACCAGTATACGGACACGGCCCTCAACTCCAAGAAGCTCAACTCCGTTTCGACAACTTGAAATCCAAGTTCCTCCAAGTTTTCGGCCACCTTCCCGATATCTACGCTCGCTCTCCAGGTATTTTCTCGTGCGCTCACATAGATACATGTACTCATATAATCTAATGGACTTGAATTGAGCTTTGGATGTGCTTCAGACAAAGCGTCGAGATTCTTTTTCGGCATGCATAGGAAGCAACACAATCTTGTTTCGAAAGTATTTAAAACAGATAAAATCGAATTTGTTTAATGTAAACAAGATGTAGCAACATGAATATATCAAACCTTGCATGAGTCCTAAAAAGTTTAATCCAGCAATTTGAAATCAAAGTTATCAAACACACACAGAGCTAAAAGCAATTAAGTGTATTGTAGTAATTATCAAAGGAAAATTGTCAAGTGTTGTCAACTATATTTCAAATCGGTGTGGACGTTGCTATTGTTTTGCTACTGTTTTGTTATTCGTTGATGTGATTTGCTATATCCTGTTGTCTTTTGTTGAAAAGTTGGAAATTTTTAAATTTAGTAATTCCATTAGTGTTTCTTTTCGGTTTTGTAGGAGATGGAATAGTTTCAATGGAAACAAATACTAATTTTTTTCATTGGGTGCAGGGCGAGTGAACTTGATCGGCGAACATATTGACTATGAGGGCTACTCGGTGTTGCCAATGGCAATTCGACAGGACACAATCGTTGCCATACGGAAGCGTGATGCGTCAGAATCCGAAAAACTTCTTTTGATTGCGAATGTTAGCGAAAAGTACGCCCTTTGTACTTATCCTGCTGATCCAGACCAGGTATAACCGCACAAACTTTTTGCGTGATGCTGTAAATTTCCAGTAGTAATGCCCGTTTCATTTCAATAAAGAAACCAATAGCATGCAAAGGTGCTTGACCTTTTCATTTTGCAGGATATTGATTTGAAGAACCATAGGTGGGGTCATTATTTCATATGCGGGTATGTTCTCAAAATTAAATTTTCGCTATGTTGCTGTAAATTACTATCTCATGCTTTGATGTTTATTAAAGTTTCAAAGCAAACATGTTTATGAAATTTTCTTGGTTCGTTAGAGTATGTCATCTAAAGCAAAGGTGACTGATGTTGCATAGTGCTCTCTTTACCTACTGACCTTGTGGCCATATTTTGGGAAGGGGCACTCTTAGCTAACATGGACATAAGTAAACCTCCTTGAATTTTTCGAGACTTGAAACAAGAGAAAGCAGGGGTGCTGTAGATCTTCTTTGCCAACTCATTCTTCTTGTAAGATGGTCACATATTAATGTTTTATAGAGTATTATATCTTCTTCGCCTAACTCACTCTCCCTCTGCATACGTCAACATGCCCCTGTGGGCTGTAGAGATTGAAACTTCCAAAGTGAGGGACAATTTTTCTCATAGCAGCTATCATGTTTCCTCTATTTTGCCGAAATGTTAATGTGGGACGCCTGCTTTTGAAACTTTGTTTCTAACATTTTGCAAGAAGTTAATATTTTTCAAACTTAATCAAATGAAAGTAAGATATTTGATTAAATGGTACCTTTCACAGAGTTACATCATTTGTCTTATGGTATTTTTAATTACTTAAAATCAAGTATAACCTCAATTTCTATATTGTTTATGTGATTTTGATTTTTCATGATGAAGTATTGTTTTGGTAGTAACTCCTAAATGTTATTTTTCTACCACAAAATTACATTGCGTTGTGTCCTGTGATGCTTGTGTAGTATACCCTTTGATTTGAGGGCTTCTAAAGATGCAATCTATGGGGAGTTATGGGGCAATCAAATCCAAGCCTGTCTGGTTTCTAATACTGGTAGAAAAGCCATCCTAGTCCTAGGTGACAGATTTGCTTGGAATTTCTGCTATTCCCTTTTAACTGTGATAACGTGTACCAGACTAGTTTCCAAAAATGAAAAAGAAAAAAATGAAACGTATACTAGAACCCTGTGCTTTTAAATCTGTACCCCAAGTTAGAGTTGGCAATAGAACTGATCTTTAGTTCACAGAGTTGGTGAGAATTCCTAAGTTTCTGAGAGTTGTGCAACTGCTTTTGATGTGAAGCTATGTAACCATGCAAAAACAAGCCAACTACTAGAAATACTTGCAGAGTTGCAGTTAAATCGTGTGTAGGGTTATGGAACTGAACACTGTATGTCTGAAGGTTTGTGTATGTTAGAGTTTGTCCCACATTGGTTAATTAATATCTCCAAAACAAATATATGAGCCTGTGTAGCCTCTCCACTCACTGCCAATTGGTTTTGAGTTGGATACTTTAACATAATATCAGAGCTAGGCTTTCGGAGGATTTTGGACAATAATCTCTTGGTTATTGCCCCGTTGTTTGTGCCATAAGTGCAACATGTTTCGTTATGATTCAGAGGTTGCACGTGTGGGGGAGTGTTAGAGTTTGCCCCACATTGGTTAATTAATACCTCCAAAACTAGTATATGAGCTTGCGCAGCCTGTCCACTCATTGCTAATTCATTTTGAGTTGGGTGCTTTAACAGTGTACCTGCAAGCACCTAGTGCTGGTGGATTGTGTATGTTCTTTTGGAACTGCTTAACATCTTCCACTATATGTCTGATGGTTTTTGTTTGCAGGTACAAGGGCTACTATGGTTATGCTAAATCAAAAGGACTGGATGTTGGTGTACCAGTTGGACTTGATGTCATGATTGATGGAACAGTTCCTACCGGTATAGTTTCTCCTGAATTTTATGTAAAGCCAATGTGACAAATGTTTGATGAAATTGTTAACTATTTTAATATTCGGACAGCTATTCTTTGATAGAATGTTTCAGATCTGACTTGCGTACTTTTCATTTAGGTTCTGGATTGTCAAGCTCTGCAGCATTTGTTTGCTCTTCTACAATTGCCATTATGGCAGCCTTTGATGTGAACTTTCCGAAGGTATTATTTTCTTTGTTGTTGTAAGAAATTTTTTTATTTGTTTCATTTGTCTTGTCCGTAGATGTCTCAGAACTTTGTATAAACTGAGAAGTGCATTACCAAAGATATTCTTGCTCCAATGTCAATCAAGGGAAAATACTGGTTTATTCTTTGGTGCTTGGTTTTTCAAGAACTAGGATGCTTTTTGCGACTTTGTGAGGGTATTGAGATTAGCTAGTGTTGACCCTACGATCTATTTGGTTACAAAGTTTACCTAATGCTACATTGATCATTTGCATTTGCCCATTTGCTCTGTGGAATTGAGACAAACTTTTTCCACGGTGGCCATACAGTCTGCAGTAAATGTCCACAGATTGAGAGGCTTACTGATTTTAAGCTTATTCTTTTTACAGAAAGAACTTGCCCAGCTGGCATGCGAGTGTGAACATCACATTGGAACGCAATCTGGTGGAATGGATCAGGTTACAATTCATACATACTCATGGAATATATCCCAGTTTCCCTGAATCTTCTGTGCTGTTCTTCTAAAAATGACACTTTGAAAACATGCCCTGGCTCTCAGAACCACTTTTACCTTGCGTGTGGCCACTTCCAACTTCCCAACGCATTCCAAGGAAGAATGCTTTTGTTAAGTTGCTACTTTTAGTACGGTCACTCACAAGTCTAGGACTCTAGGTCGGGTTTCAGGCCAGTCCTTGTTATCTGGCCCTTGTTATCACGTACTCTCTATTGCGCATGTCTTTTTACCCCATCTGGGCTAGTTAGTCACTCCATGTGCACTGTTGTTCCAAATCAGGCTTACATTTGCCGGCTGATATTATTATGCCTAGGGGTGTAAGCGAACCAAGCCATTCGCGAGCTCAGCTCGGTTCGGCTCGCTAAGAGCTCATTCAAGCTCGACTCGCTGCACTTACGAACGAGCTCGAGCTGGCTTTTAAAGCTCGTATCATAAATGAGCCGAGCCCGAGCTACAAGATACTCGGCTCGAATGGGCTCGCGAGCCGCTATACATTCACATGATGTAGGAGATTATTCCTCATCAAGGCAACAATGCTCTGCGCTCTGGAGAGTGTTCACTGCTTGATTTTATAGGAGGCCGCTTGCCTTTGAACATTACTTGGGCGATGTGGGACAAATGCATCAAAGGGCAAAGCAAGCCTATTGCCAAACGACGTCGTTCCGTTCTTGTTTCTTTTAGGCCTTTAGTCCCACATCGGCCAGATACTAAAACACACAGCTTTGTATCCCATATAAATCAAGAACCCAACCCCACCTTTTGAATTTCAACTCAGCAGGGTTGTTCTCCACTGAGCCTAGCGAGCCAAGCTCGAGCTTGGAAAAAATTCCACGAGCCGAGCCCGAGCTGAAATTTCTACCTTGTCACGAGTTCGATCCGAGCCCGAGCAGCCCAAAGCTTGGCTCGACTCGGTTCGTTTACACCCCTAATTATGCCCATAGAACCAATGAGACGTCTTGTGTAATAACTCTGAATGAATCAAATGTGTCCATTGTGATACAAAGAGTTCTTATTCCACAACCACAAACACCACGACGCTTTTTCACTCTTTGATATTCTAGGGGTTTTGCGCCTTGTGAAAGAAAATGTCTCATTGGTAAAATCAAGTCCTCCAGCACAAAGACATTGATACTAAAGTAGTTTTTAGCAGATAACCGCTGTTTTGGCTGCTTGGCCATTAACTATTAGTCCTTTCGTATTGCAGGCTATCTCTATCATGGCTAAATCTGGGTTTGCAGAGCTGATTGATTTCAATCCTGTTCGTGCAACTGATGTGCCACTACCTGCAGGTGGTTCTTTTGTTATAGCCCATTCATTGGCTGAATCTAATAAAGCAGTCACTGCTGCTACAAATTATAATAATCGGGTTGTTGAGTGCCGACTAGCTGCTGTAAGTTTCATTGTGTTCGCCTTCTCATTTTCGTTTTATGAAAGCTGGTATATACTAAACTGACCTGAATCATTACTCGATAGATATTAAGCCGTTTAGGAAGCGAGATTTATGGATTTAACTCTTTTCGTATGCTCAAGTGCTTATTTTGCAAGTTTTAAATTGTAAATTGAGGGTTTCCATCTTTTGCTTTGTCCAACTTACAGAAATGAATTTGAAGAGATAAATAGTTGGACTATCATATCATATGGTATTGATCATTTTTGTTTGTACTTGTTGTACTCATGATATTCGGGGCTAATGCAGATTGTACTCGGTATAAAGCTTGGAATGGAACCTCAAGACGCAATTTCAAAAGTGAAAACTCTTTCCGATGTTGAAGGATTGTGTGTATCATTTGCTGGTAATCATGGATCTTCTGATCCTGTACTGGCTGTCAAGGTATCTATTTATTTTTTTTTTGCACCAAAGCTATATTAGGTAGTCGTTTGTTTGTATTTTGGGATCCCCCTACTTTTGTGTAGCTATAAGAGGTGGTTATGATCATGGATTATTGGTATACTTGTGCAACAACATTAGAGGTTCCGTGTGATCATGGATTTTTGCTTATGTTGCTCGAAGGGTTCTTGTGGGTTTTTTCCAAGTATATATAAACAGTCTTCCACTGGTAATAGTATCAGGTCATAGTAGCTCGTGTCATTGCTGCAGGAACTTTTGAGTGAAGAACCTTATACAGCTCAAGACATTGAGAAAATCACCAAGGAAAACCTGGAATCAATTTTTGCTAATTCTCCGACTTCTTTGGATGTGCTCAAAGCTGCCAAACGCTACAAGTTATTCCAGGTAACTTTCTCTTTCAGCTGCTTTTTCCTTTTCTGTTCTATAAGTATATTGTGACATTTTTCAACAACACGATTGAGCTGCGATTTGAAGTTGTAGACATGGATTGCTCTTATCCTCCCTCTCTCTGTTTGTTAATTTTGATATTCCTTTGGATCCATAAGAGTGCTGGTTTGTGACTTTTAATTTCTTTGAACTGCGGATGAAATGGTGCAGTAGGAGCCACTTTTGGGAGATTTTCTTATGCATATGCACAACATCCATTGTTACCTTATGTCTTCCAGAATGAAAGTTTGGATTCTGTTGTTCGCATTTGTTATTTGCTTCCTTCTGTTTGGTGAAAGTTACTACCTAGGTTCAACACTGTGTCCTAATTTATTTTACCTTAAATCTGGTGCAACTTGCTAACAGCTTGTTAGTTCGACATAGAACTTGGTAAGTTTTGGCAAACTCTCTGATAATGTAAGGTTTTAGACCCTCGGAAAACTTCATTTACTGTTTGAAGTTCTCTACCATTTTTTTTTTTTTTTTTACTTTTGTTGTCCTTTCCTTAGGGGTACTATATCCATACGTTTTCCTGTTTAAATGTCACTAGATTGTATCCCTGTGCGAGTGTACTACTAACTTTTGTTTCAATATCGGATTCCAGAGAGCTTCCCATGTGTATTCTGAAGCCAAGCGAGTATATGCTTTCAAGGACACCGTATCATCGAACTTAAGGTGAGCTACATTTTAGCATCACAACCAAGAATTTCCCATATGCTGTGACTGCTGTCAGGCATATGCACTTGTAAGAGATTCTTGATGTCTGGCATCCCCTTACTAAGCTATCAGACAAGCTCAGGCTGTTTGATGCTTGGAAAGGTTATTGCTTTAGTAATGTTGATATTAAACCCTTTGTTCTCTTGCTGCACTGAAGAGGTATTGGGGGAAACAACTGCAAGTACAAGGAGAATGTGGTCGAAAGTCGTCATTAAGTCTGGCTTGACATGGAACTTCTCAATTTGTTTGAATGAAACCCCAACACTCTGGAAATCTGAATTTAATGCTTTCAAGTTTCCTCGATCTAATTTCCTAGACGTTATTGCAGTGAAGAGGAAGTGCTGAAGAAGCTGGGCGACCTTATGAATGAAAGCCATTATAGCTGCAGTGTTCTCTATGAGTGCAGGTAATTATCCAACTTCCCGTATTTTTATGCACTAAATGACGTTCATCCGACAATGGCGGCGTACAAAAATGTGATGGTGGCGTATTGTTTCCAGTTCTAGGCTTTTAAAAGTTTGGTCCATATTTGATACTTTCCCCATTTACCCACTTTCTATAAACGTCTCCATTTGCACCAGGATGTAAGCATGGTCTATACAAGTTTTCTGGTTTGTCCGTGATGGATGAAACTGGTGGAAGCTGAAATGTTCTTTAAACATCGCTTCATCACAATATGGAACAACTTATGCTTTGCTGTTTTGTGACAACAAAGTTGAGCAATGATGAATTTCATTGATTTCATTTCATCACGCGATACGAAATGTTAGTTGAAAAAGTTTACCGTATACCTCATTTCTTTCGTATCTTTTCCTGTAATTAGCTGCCCAGAATTAGAAGAACTTGTAAAGGCATGTCTTGATAACGGTGCTCTTGGGGCAAGACTTACGGGAGCCGGATGGGGTGGCTGTGCAGTTGCTTTGGTCAAAGAGTCTTTGGTACCTCAATTCATCCTCAACCTAAAGGTTATTAGTTTCTGTTCCAAATTCAGTTCCAAACTTACAACTAATTCTTGGCAAACGGTATTGACATGGTTTCCATTTTGTTTGTATCAGGAGCAATTTTATGAATCTAGGGTCGTAAAAGGGGTGATTGAGAAGAATGATCTTGGTCTTTATGTTTTTGCTTCCAAGCCGTCAAGTGGCGCTGCAATCTTGAAATTTTAGTTTTAGTACTACTCCTTGGGGGAAAACCATAATGCCCTTTTGTTTAGTCATGGATGGTGATTAACTCATCCATTTGATCCACACGAAATCAAAAGTAGATTTTGATCTTGTTCTGGGAATTATAATGATTATGCTCGTATCATATTTTAGAGTTGTTGGATGAACTGCTTCAATTTGACGACTGTCAATGGATTAGATACTGATAAGGGGCCCCATAATCAGTTTTTCTTTTCAATCAACACCCCATTATCAGATTGGGAATATCCAATTTTCACATGGCTTTGCACCTCAAGCAGAACAGTTGGTGTACCTGGCCCTTGTTTGTTATCAGCCAGCCTTGAACTGAACCTCACGTCCAAAACGAAGAGGTGGGTCCAATATACCTCCCAACCTCCCGTCCTATCATCTCAATGACAACCATGCAATCCCATAGTATCTCAAATTTAGGACAAAAAACAGACCTTTCTTTTACTATTGTAGTAGTTCACTTATCTTGGAATTTCTTTATTACATTCTTGCCCTAAATAATGCAGTGTGCTACTTAAGTTACCAAGCTTTTTGACCCTCTTCCCTTTCCGTCTTTTCTCCCTTCCATCAAACTCGAGTGCAATAACTCAGATCTTAAGCTATATTAGTCACTGTGATTTTGTCTTGTTTTTGGGGAGATGAATCTTATTACCCTTTTTGGTGCAAATAAGTTGTCGTAGGCTTGTAACTTGGGAAATGAAATCTTACTCTTCCAAATGAGTTTTAAAAATCTGACCAATTAAGTTAGTCTCTGTTATCTTTAAATTTGACTTACATTCACTTACCATAAAGTTTTTCCAGAGATGTAAACTTTCTCTTGACATCAGGAGTTTAAATTTTATGTTATTGCCTCAAACAGGGTTTGGAAACTCGAGAACAATTATTATAGTCTAAAGAAGTCGAAACAAAATGTAAATTACAAGTTGTTTAAACAACTCCAAGGGTTGACCTCGTGATCTTCACCTGAAATTTAGAAATTTGCTCCTTCCTAAGTTTTCAGGTTTAATTCATATAGTCGGTGATTATTGGAGTCATCTGACTGCACGTGTAAGCATGAAAAAGACTGTGGAAGGGTTGTAGGGATTATTCCGAGGCAAAATGCAAGCTCTGGATTAGTTCGAGGCAACGCACAAAAGAGAAAAGTTCTTTAGACATTTTATAATTGGAGGGGCAAAAATACAAACTTGAGAATGGGAGGGAAAATATAAACCTTCTTTTGACATCGGGAGTTTAAATTTTACATTATTGCCTCAAACAGGTTCTGGAAACCGAGGAACAATTATGTGTACTATAAAGAAGTCAAAACAAGATGTAATTACAAGTTCTTTAAACAACTCCAAGGGTTGACCTCGTGGTTGTGACTTGTGATTTAGAAGTTTGCTTTCTTCTAAGTTTTTAAGTTAATTAGCATAATAAACAATTTTTGGAGTCACCTGACTCTGCGTGTAAGCATGAAAAAAACTGTGGAAAAAACTGTAGGGATTAATTTGAGACAAAATGCACTTGAGATTAGTCAGAGGCAACGTGCATTATAAAAGAAAAGTTTCTTTAGACAATAAAACATGTACCAAATTTTTCCTCCACTAGTAACTTGAGGGGTGGAAATTAGGGGTGCACACGGTTCGAATTAGACTGGTTCTTTAGAAATTCAGTAATTGAACTATTCCGACCGATTCTAAAAAATTACAAACCAAAATCTAATCAATATACGTGTAGAACCTGTCACGTACCGAACTGCAAGTCTAGACCGATTTTGGTTCGGTTTCGGTTGTACTTGATTAGCGTTGGAATATTTTTCACAATAGATGAACTCAAAAGTTTTTTTTTAAATTGAAAATTAGTATTAATTGGGTCAAATAGTTATAGTAATACATTGAAGACTTTTTAGCAAAATAGATTTTTACTCCAAATAAACATAGAAATAAATATACGGTCCGATTCAGTTCTAACTATGATTCTCAAAATTGAAAATTAATAACCAAACCATAGGTATCAGTTATTATTAATTTTTAAATCATAATCAGACCAATGAAAGTACATAACTTAACCAAGTACAATTGTTTAGCAGTTAGTACTGCATATCCGTTTCCGTGTACACCGGTGGCTCTGGGCATCTAACTGACCCAGTTCATTTCCGTGTCGGTGGAGTATCCTCGTCGGTAGAGGAGGTTTTTTTTCCCTGAAGGCGTCCTTGTCACTAGTTTACTAGTATTAATAATCTGTTTGTTATTTATAAAAATTGTACTGCCAAGTGCCAAGCCAACTTTAGCTGCTTCCAGATTGCCGTGCTGCTATAGAGTTAAAGAGAGAACCAACTGTACCGAGAGTACCGTGCCCGAAGTAACAACTGCTTTGACAATAGACCTTTAAAACGAAGAATCTCTTTACACGCACCGACACTCGAACGATCTTAAACAAAGCCAGCCAGCCAGCCACCTCATTCATTCATTCATTCCTTCCTTCCTTCTATCTTCATTCATATATCTCTATCGGATCTAGGGCAGACGCTCCTCAGTTTCCGTTCAAAAGGTACTCTTTTGCCTTCCTCCTTGTGTGAATTGCTAATGCTGGGAGTCTGTCTTGATTATGATCGATGAGTGGCGGCGTGATTTAGGCATTTCTTGCCATAACTTTAATCTGAATCTTGCGCTCACTTTAAATTCCTTTACAGATGGAGTACCTATATGTTTTTTTATCAGTGTCAAAACAAAACTGTATTTCGACGACTTGACTTTTTTTTTTTTTTTTTTCACTTGCTTTCATCTCAAGTGGATTCACATGTTTTTTTTTTTTTCTTTTCTTAACAGCAGTGGATTCATATGCTGTTAAGCTCAAATAGTCAACTCAATCGTTTTTCTATTTATTACCCTTTTTGTTACTGATCCGTTTTGTGATTCGTTCTTGGTTTTGTTTATAGCTTCAACCTTTGAATGGGACTTTTGACTTGAGAGAAACAAAAAACGGGGGGGTTTCAAAGAAGATTGAGTCCATTGATTCAAGTCGGTATCTAAATGTTGAAGTAGAATGATTTCTAGTTGTCAGCAAATGGGAAAGGTTGTGAATTGAGTTTCTTTGGTAAAGATTGTTAATTTCTCAGTTTTTGGTTTGACTCTCAGTTCACCTCTTTAGGAAGTTTTGAAGTTATAGGTTGATCTTTGGTTTTTGGTATAGGCAGTGGTAATTGAGTTGTAAGGGGAATAATAACAACAACAAAAATTGTTGATGTTATGGATCACATGGCTCAAAGAGATAAAGATTTCGGTGTCGATCTCGAGAGTGGTGGGACTACGGATGAAGACGTGGGAATTACAGACCCTGGTTTGGGTGCCAAGTTAGCAAATACATTCGCCAAGATCCGCCCTGGGTTTGGGAGTGTTGTTGATGGGTCCGTCAACGGTGAGAAGGGGATTTCTAAGGAGAATTTGGAATCATTAATAGATAAGAATGTTGAGGGTGACCGGGCAACAGATCCTGTGGAAAAGACACCAGGGAAGGAGAGACGTAAATCAACAAGTGGTAAAAAAAAGCCTCCCAGACCTCCTCGACCTCCCAAATCTCTTTCTTTGGATGCTTTTGACCAAAAGCTAATCAAAGAGATCTCAGAAATAGCCAGGGTCAAACGTGCAAGGATCCAGCGAATGAAGGGATTAAAGAAGATGAAAGCTGCAAAGGAATCCGTATCCACTGGCAGTTTATTGGCCTTCATATTCGCCATTCTCTTCTGTCTGGTTATATTCTTCCAAGGTAATACTTTGCTTGGACTTTGTTTTCATCTTAATTTGCAATCATTATCTCTGCCCTTGTTGTTTAACTTGTGTTGGTAGGGGATAATTTACTATTGCCCAATTGGTCTTTCCTCTTTTCTCAGGCACGAAATCCAGTTTCCTTATATTTTTCCTTTTCCTTAATCTCTTAATCTTTATCTGTGGATGATTTAAAGTTCTTAGAATACTGTGTGGCTTTCTACTTCAATGTCTCTGTTTTTTATCCTTTTTTTTTTTTTTTTTTTTTTCTTTTTGTGTGAAGCACCCTAATGTGGAATGCTGTTTAATTTGTTTTCTATGCTTTTTGTTTACATACTCAGAATCTCAAACCTTTTTTGGATGGAATTTTGCAAGATATCCTTTGCATGACTGATTGACGTTTGGAGCATGCTGAATGACGGATTTGGCATTTCCTATATCCCAATCATAACCATTAGTAATTTGTCAAATTAGCCTTCTTTTAGTTACTTTTAGAAAGGAAACAAGAGTAAAGAAAGGACAAGGAAAACCGCACCTCCCCTCCACTCATTCTGCCATCTCTTTTAGACACTCCCTTATGGGAGATATGACAAACTTGTTCAATCCTTTTAGTTTCTCCAAACCCTCACCGACGGTTCTCCCCCAATTAGAAACGATGTAGATTTCTACTTGCTATGAGCCATCATCCCGTTCCTTGCAGGTGACTTACTTTAACTAAAAAATGAAGGCTTCACTAAGTCAATGGGACTTATAAGAGCTCATATATATTCATATGCCTGGGCAATTTTTTGGCCTTCCATGTGCAATGCCAGTCGATGTTCCATGAATCTCCTATGAGCACCTCCTGGAAACCGCCACCTGCCTTTGCTGGCTCTTAACCCTTTCAGGATTTGAAAGCATCAATAGATAACCCTTTTAGTCGAGGTGTGCATAAGATGGCCCGTTGCGGTTATCAAAAAGGAAAAAATAGATTACTCTGGCTCATCGCTTTCCCTTTTGTGAATGTCCAGTCACTAGATTGAATCAATATCTTTCATCTGAATGCTGTATATTTTCTTGGAATACTATTTATGTTCATATCTCTAATTAACTTGCATGGTCTGTTAATAGATTTAGTTGGTTTAATGAAAGAAGTGAGGATAAGAGAGGGAAGAGGCTGAAGGGAAATCCTTTGTTGAAAGGGCAACCGATTATTCTGATGGCATTAGATAGTTTAGCTATTCAAGTCAGTTTTACATTGTATTATAATATGGGAGCTTTTCAGCCCAGTACAAACAGTATTGATGTACTTCTTTCGCATCAACGATTTAGTTATTTGTTTCTTGCCACTTTCATGGTCTCAAAAAATGCTCATGTTTTTTTCTACATCTCTGTAGGAATGTCCCCCGGAAGAAGTTTATCAATTACCTTCCAGGGTTCCCCAGAATCTGCTGTAGCTTCTCATTATGGTTTTATCTCTCTTCACCACCGCAAGAATACACCTGCTAGTCATGTCAGGGTTTCTAGTTCTGGCTTCTCCAGGCACGTGACCTCTCTCTCTTGCTCTCGCACTGTCACACACATGCACTTGCATGCTCAACTATTGAATAGTCAACTCAAGCCCATTTACTCCAAATTTATCTACAAACTTAGAGGATTCTCTCTCTCTCTCTCTCTCTCTCTGGACTCTGGAGGCCAACACCACCAATGCCAAAAACGAAATAAACTAGGACACCCCTTTCCCCACACAGGGGCACAGCTAGGGGGACCATCGAGCAACGCCTAACTCTAAGAAAGAAAAAAAAACCCAGGTTCATAGTCACAAACAAACATATGCGAACTTGCCTGCTCATATATACCTAACCTACACAGACCAAAGAGAGAGACTGAGGCTGAAAAAATCTGAAAGACGAATTCCCATAACTACAACTGAGTCTGATCTTCGCTTTATCTTGCAAGAATCTCCAATAGCTCTGTTTAGACCTGACTTCCATAACTATCTTGGCTATAGCTCCAGGGGTGGTTGCTTTGTGTCAAAAAATCCAAAAAATGCCTTTTTATCCACAAAGCATATATGGGAGCAGTTAAGGACATCTTATATGAAGTACTCCTTGATCTTTTGTCTCCCCTTTGAAGACTAACCCAAGAGATTTCTCGCATCAACCCGAAGGGTCTTGTAGAAATCTGAATCTTATGCAGCAGAGCATGCCACACCTCAGCAGTGTAGGCACAGTAAAAAAACCAACGGCCATGTGTCTTCTTCCCAGCTCCGGACAACACACACTGATTTAGTGATTTGAATATGAGTTCCCACTTAAGCAATCTTTGTCTGGTACTCAAATCATTCCCAAGCAGCCTGCCAGGTGATGAAGCTCCATCAAGGAACATCTTTGCTAAACCAAACCCAGTCATGCCATGACATTTCCAATTTCCCTCCTCATACGGTCTCCAATCAGAGTGTACATATGAGAAGTTCGAATAACTTGGAGATTTTTAAGTTTTCAATCGTAAAGTTCTCGAATGGCAGCCTGATAATGATTTTTGGAACTCCACTGGTGACAACATGTTATATTTTATGATTTTGCTTCTGAAAATAACACATCATCCATTTGAATTGTTCTTTGCAGTTTAGTGCGGCAGGTCTCTAATTCAGTTCGAGGTGGTAAGGTGATAAGAGCTGCAAAATCTAAAGGACAAATACATGGGAACTGAACAGCCAGTCTATAATGGAGAATGGTCTTTGAAGAATGGCCAACCATTATTGTCTGCAGCCTTCCAAACATGTATCCCACAAGGGTAATCAATATTATGAGTCGAGGTAAATTACCACGTGCTCCCTGGGTATCTTTTTGAAGGATTGAAGTTGTTGCCCCCATCAATTGGACTGGCCAAACAACGTTTGGTTTCTATTTCCAATGGAACTGGTGTACAGATGTTTTCTGAGGGATTGGGTGTGAAATTTGAGAGAATAACTGAGTGCTGCTCGATTATCTTGTATGCTGAATTATATATAGTCTGATATTCTTGAGATTCAGGGAAGCAAATTAGCACCATTTGTGCATGCTGTTATAGCATTTATCTATTATTCATCAATGGAAGCTTATTTTTGTTTATGAATATTTTATCTTGGCCTATTGGGTACGAGGGTACACAGTTGGAAGCAGGGTGCCTCGGGTAGGGGTGGTAATTACCTCGTCCCCGCCTCTGACCTCCCCGATCCGAGCAGGTATTCCCTGATCTGATAGGCTTTTTGGTTTGGGTTTGGTATTTGCTCCCCCGCCTCATTTTAATCCGATCAGACTCTGATTATTGTTACTAATATTTTGGTGTATTTGTTATATATCTAGGTTTCATTGTTTTCATATAATAAGAGGTTAAGAGCTAAAGAGCTAAATACCCAATAATAAATCGCTATTTTTATGTCTTTGTTTTATTTGTATCTATTTTGTTAACTCTCATATGTCATCCATATTTAGGTTTCTTGTCATACAACAATAACGAAAACAAAACAAAGTTAGAGAAAATTGCTATGGTGAATGGGGCCCTGATTATTCCCTGAATTTGGCACCTCCCCAACTCCTTTCGCCCCGATATAGTATGGGGCGGTGGCGCAGGACGGTAAATCCGACTCTGCCCCGGCCAGACCCATTACCATATGATTGTAAAGTGGGAGGAGCAACAGTAGACCCGCATAGAAGTATGCCATTGACTTGAAGCCAAAGCAATGGTAGTATATACTCCTATATCATTGACTTGAAGCCAAAGCAACAGTAGCATATACTCTTATAAGCAATGCGGCTGTGATATTATATGTTATTCGTGGTGCAAACTCCCCGTGAGGTACTTTTTTTTATTTCTAAGATGGTAGGAGTGAGGATTGCCGCTGCATGCAACCCCTAACACATCCATATGAATCTCAATAAATCTTGAACAAAATTATGCCTCAAAAGTCACTTGTCTACTTTGGCAGTTGGCTAGTTAACTTTCTAAAACAGCACCGCATGAAACTTTGCACTTTATCTCCACTTCATTAAAATAGTCATTTCCTTTCCTTTTCTTTTCCATTTAGATATCCTTTCCTCTTTTTGTTTAACCATACTGTATATCCCACAGCTCATCTCCGTACGAGTAGGACATGGCAATCTTTTACCCACAAATCATCTCCGGCTGGTGATTTTGTATCTTCATTGGCGAAATGAGGAGGGTATCTGGTTTGACTATTTCTTTCCAGTGAATGGGAAACCCAAAATGAGTTTGAGGATCGAGTAAGTGCAATGTGCAAGGAGAGTCAGATCTTCAACAAACTGCCCTGGGGGTGGGGTTGTTCGACAGTGTCATAGCACTGAAGCTCAATCGTTCAATATGATGAGCAAGAGTAGGAGCACTATGTCATTAGAAAATGCTGCAAGTGGAATAATTATATTAGTAGTAGACATCATATACTCTCATGCATTTGACTGGAGTTCAAACATCACTAACTATAAATAATAATACTGGCTCTCGCCGACAAAAAGAAAAAAGAGAGAAATGCTTGATGAAAATATATTGTGGTGGAGAAACAAGTGAATCGTACCTCCCCTCTTCTAGCGAGGTAATTTAGCCATTCTAAAATCTGGTGATCCTCTATTGAGTCAGACGCAGTATGATTTTGAATGTTTGGCTGGTTAACATATTGAAAACTCATTTGCTCTGCCCATATTTGATTGGAAGAGTTTATGTTGCAAGTAGCACTGTAGCAGCACGAATAAGCTATGGCTACATCGTATTAGTGTCGTGTTTATCTCTATCGTTCATTTGGAGTTATGGCTGACCGGCAAAGCACTTGGCTACTCATCCCAGGCCACCTCCTGAACATCAAGCAATAGTAGTCCTCCAACTCAATTTGGGGGGCCTGCATTCTGCTTGTTAATGAGGAATATACGAGACTAAACAGTGATAAACCGAGTTTTGTAGTTGTAGCTAGCATAAGCAAGCCGAACTAGTTGAGCAGTTGATGAGTTAATCTTTACAGAGTATTTAAAAACCCAAGTCCCAAGGGAATCTCGACGATCCATTTGAAAATGTGTTCAAGCTAAAATCAGAAGCGGTTCCATTGGGTGACGGGAATTCATCATGTGACAAACGGCTCCAGGGGCGGCGGCACCCTTTGGTTTCAATGGTCACATGACCACCCAAGGAAAAAAAAATTCATTAGAATACATGTAAATTTTTTTGGATACCCCATTGTTGAGCACCCTACAAAAATTAAATTGAACACCCAAGCCCAAGTAAATTGAAAACTCTGTCCAAAAAATAGCCCAAATAATGAACACTTGGGCCAATAAAAAAAAAGCCCAAGTTCAATTCAAATTGAAACCCAAAAAATTAAAGGCCAAATGAAAAAAAAAAACAAAAACAAAAATGATTGTGATGGACTGCCTTAAAAGCTAAAGAGATATCTGATACTCAAATAAAGCAGATCGACTTTTCACTTTGCAAAAAGTGAAGTTTCTTCTCTGGACCACAGACTACTCTTCGAGCAGTGAGCAGTCCGACCGAACCAAGTGAAGCTGTGATTCTGTGAAGGCAAGGCAGCGATCAACCATTCAACCTCCAACTCCAAGCCCACCTCAGTCCTCACTCTCTCTCTCATAGGTAATGTGATAATCAAATAATGTATTGTAATCAACCCTAGGTTTTGTTCAATTTTTTATTATTAAATGAGTGTAGATAATTGTCAATTGATTTATCAATTCCTTCAATGTTCAGCTACTAGTCAAGATGAGATGCTAGAATTTGGATATATTCATTGAATATTGGGAGTTTGTTTGTCTCTACACACTTATCAATCTTTGCCCTAAAAAGTAAGACCATTAACTCTCTCTAACTCTCTTAATCTATTATCTATTCCTTGTTTAGACTATAGATTTGTAATTTTATATGTGCTACTCTATTGATTTTTGTGAAAAATTGATTGCATTTATAAATTATAAGATAGGATGATATTGCTAGTAGAGTGTTTATTGATGTTTTTTCATTTTTTTATTGGTTAGTTGGCATCATGGACAAATTTGTTATAAGAAAAAAACGTATGGTGCAAGAGGCATCTCCTATTGAAACTTTTGATGATAGCAATCCCCAAATCTCTTCAAAGTGAAGTTGTATTGACAAGGATAATCTTCCCTCGGATCCGGGGCTACGACCAAAAATGTCCTCATATCATCCTAATGATAGAGATGAAATAAGAAGAGCATATCTCCAAAAGGGCCCATGTCAACCTATTCACTACAATTTCCCTCAAAGAGATTTTAGTGGATTGATGCGTCGGTTTAATCATTCTTGGTTCAATGAGCACAAGAGTTGGTTGGAATACAGTATTGTAAAGGATGCAGCATTTTGTCTATGTTGTTATCTTTTTCGTCCCGATTCCGGTAAGCATGGTAGTGATGCTTTTGTTACGGAGGGTTTAGACTTTGGAATAGAAAAGAAAAGTTTCAAATCCATGTGGGAGCCGTTAATAGTATTCATAACGAAGCTGTGAAGAGTTGTGAAGTTCTCATGAGGCAACCCTAACATATTCAAAGTGTTTTCGATAAGCATTCTAATCAAGAAAAACTTGACTATCGAACTCGTTTGTATGCAACGGTTGCTTGTGCAAGATACCTTTTGCGCCGAGGTCAAGCTTTTCGTGGGCATGATGAATCCGAAGAATCGAGTGACAGAGGGAATTTTCTTGAGCTTCTGCAGTTCTTAGCAGATCACAGTGAGGCTATCAAGAAAGTGGTGCTGGGAAATACTCTAAAAAATCTCAAGCTAACCCATCATGATATTCAAAAAGACATAACGAATGCGACAGCTTGTGAGACTACTAATGCTATATTGAAGGATATGGGTAAAGCATTTTTTTCAATTCTAGTTGATGAGTCACGTGACATCTCGAACAAAGAACAAATGGCCGTTGTTTTATCACTCAAAGAACAAGAAGGGCAATGTTATAGAACGGTTTCTTGGAATAGTACATGTTTCAAGTACCACTGTTTTATCACTCAAAGTTGTAATTGAGTCTTTGTTTGCTCGCCATGGATTGAGTTTATCAAGAGTACGTGGGCAAGGGTATGACGGAGCAAGTAATATGCGAGGTGAGTTCAATGGTCTCAAAGCTTTAATTTTAAGGGAGAATCAAGCTGCATATTATGTTCATTGCTTTGCTCATCAATTTCAATTGACTCTTGTTGCTGTTGCTAAAAAGCATGTTGATGTTGCCGACTTTTTCTTGGTAGTTGCTAACATAGTAACTATGTTGGAGGCTTTTGTAAAAGACAAGATGCTCTAAGAGATGCGCAAGTTGCTAAGATCAAAGAAGCATTAGACAATGGAGATCTTAGAAGTGGAAGTGGTCTCAATCAGGTGACTAGTCTTAAACGTGCTGGGGATACACGTTGGGGTTCTTATTATGGGACTTTTCTTAACTTGATTTTGATGTTTTCATCCGCTCTTGAGGTACTTGACATGATTCAAGAGGATGACCATCAACAGATCACAAAGCGCAAGCTCGTTCTTATAAGAAATCAATGCTATCTTTTGAATTTGCATTTACCTTGCACTTGGTTAGAGATGTTATGGGGATCACAAATGAGTTGTCAATAGCATTACAAAAGAAGACACAAGATATTGTAAATGCTATGACACTTGTTGAAATGTCCAAGAACCGGTTGCAAATGATGAGAGATGATGGGTGGGATACTTTATTGGTGGAAGTGTCTTTATTTTGCAACAAACATGATATTCCTGTCCCTAACATGAGTGACATGTTTGTTTCTAGTGATCAGCCACAACGCAAAGCTCCCTCAATCACACTTTCCCATCATTATCGTGTTGATCTATTTTATTCAGTCATAGATATGCAACTTCAAGAGCTAAACAATCGCTTCACAGAGGCGAATACGAAGTTGCTACTTTGCATGGCTTGCTTGGATCCTAAAAATGCATTTTCGGCATTTGATAGGAAAAAGTTTGTCTGTCTCGCAGAACTCTACCCGTCTGACTTTTCTAAGGTGGACTTAGTGGCATTGGATATTCAACTTCAAAATTTCATTGTAGATATGAGATCTGATACAAGATTTGTTGGGCTTAAAGGGATTGGAGAACTTGCTGAAAAGTTGGTGGAGACAGATAAACATGTCATATATAGATTGGTCTATTTGTTTGTGACATTGGTGTTGACTCTTCCTGTCGCCACTGCATCGGTTGAAAGAAGTTTTTCAGCGATGAAGTATATAAAGAACAATTTGCGCAATCGAATGGGAGATCAGTGGATGAATGATTGCCTAGTTACTTATATTGAGAGTGATGTATTTGATACCGTTGATAACGAGGCTATTATGCAACGGTTTCAAAATATGAAAACTCGTTGAGGGCAATTGTAATATACTTTATGTCTTTATCCTTTGTTTTTGAACGGCATTGTCGATATTAATGGAATTTTTTTTGTCTATATTAAGTTGTGGTTTATAGTAGTAGACCACAAGAATTTATGAACACCCTTAGAAAAATTCCTGGAGCCGCCATTGAGCGGCTCGGTCATTACCCTATTATTGTCTAACCATTCGGAATGGCGTTAGGCCTTCTTATGAATGTAACCCTACCCTAGGTGGGTTAAGCCAGTTTAAAACGAATTTTAATCAAGCCAAACACAAGTTGATCGTGAATAATTTGAAATTTTTTATGTATCACAAGCTGAAGCAACCCTCTATTGTGAGAGGTGAGTGATTTTAATGTTTTTATGTGTCACAAGTTGAATGGGTCATGGTAGTTTGTTCAAATGTGATTTAAAAACGAATAAGCTTTAGAAAAATTTTAAACTTACAAATTGGCTTTAAATGAGTTTCTAATGAACAAGCACTTTAGCCTATCAATTCTACTCGTGGCTAATTAATTCCCTAATCTCATCCTGTGACTTGAGAGAGGAAAAACTGAACAAAACGGTGGCATTTTCAGTTCAGAGGACATTTAAATACATAAAATTTAATAAAAAAAGAAAATTTAAAATACTCCAAAACTTTGACATCTATGTATACATCTAACGCCTAAGGGTGTGTTCTTCAACAGATTTTTGGGACATAAAATCTCACATCCTACAATCTCAACACATAAAATGTAAAAGTGATTTTATGAGATTTTCATAAAATCCTCCTAAAATCTATAGGAAAACCACTACATTTTATCAGTGGGGAAAACAACTCTATTTTATCACCCCTATGAAATTTTCATAAAATACACTTAAAATCTATAGGAGAACAAAACCTAAACTTTCATAAAGTCCAACTAGACGCCTAAACTATGAAACCGCTATTCATTTAACCTCCTACCGTCTAAATCCATCAAATTAGTAACGAATGTTACTGTTTTGGAGTAACGAATCCCTTAAATCAAATCTCTCTCACACACACACACACACACACACACACACACACACACATTCTACAAATTGGACTCGTCATTACCATGGTTTCACCCTTAACCCCTCCACAAAACTTCAGCAGAGCTAACCCACCTCTCGAAGCAGTCTGGGTCTACTTGGCTTTCATTTTGAAACACAAATTCTCTAAAAGACGAGATTTTTATCAAGTCTAAACCGTAAAAAGACTTGTTTCAGTTGGTATCGGGTTGTTCTTCTTTGTGTAGCTTTTCAAAGAGCAAGTATTGCTCGCTCCGGTTATATACGAGGTGTGTTGGATGGTTTTGATTTGGAAGGCAAAGAATTAGGATTGAAAAGAGAAAAGAAAGTGATGAGAGAGATTAAGTCTTTTGGTAAATGCAATTATTGAAAATATTTAATGTATGATACTCAAAATTTTTTGGAGGCGTTTTTTTGTTGAATTGGAGAAATAATTGAAAAATTAGGCTATTGGTTTTGTAATTGAGTTTTGCAATTTCTATTTCTTAGGTTAGTGTACTTTCCTTGAACAATTTATTGCTTTATTTTTGTTTCCAACTTATACAATTAGGAAGAAGAAGAAAAGAGAGTTTGGGGAGGGGGCATTGGGATTATTTTAACCTCACTTGTTCCTACGTTCCTACTTAGCAACTTAAAAGAGTCCAAGTTAGCAAAATCCTTTACCAATTTGATGAGTTTAGACGGAGGAGGTTAATTGAGATAATGATTTCATAGTTTAGGTGTCTAATTGAAATTTATTAAAGTTGGGGTACCTTGAGAATTTCCTAAATAAAAACCTAACCCTAGATACCTCACGTGTGTGGCACGTGACTTTAGAGAGAGGTGCAAAAGAAATACGAAGCGCCGCAAAGCCCTTTTTTTTTTTTTTTGGGTGGAAGGGGCAAAGACTTCATAGTAACACAAAAGAAATACAAAGTTCACGCAGGAGAACCGTCCGATCTGTATACACGTCAGCGATCCCCGTCACTAGGTGATTCAACGGCTGAGATCAAGAGTATTGCAGGGGGAGAGCTACTGGGTAGAACGAAGAAGCTGCTCCTCTCTATCCGCTTCTCTCTCCTCCCCTGTTTTCCCCACTCAATTTCTCCCAAATTTTTGCGAGTAAACTTTTCTTTACGGATATGAAAATTATGGAGGAAGAGAGAGAATTGGACGAAGTTCGTGAGTATGAAGTGGACGCTGAGGAGACTGAGAAGGTGGAGGGTGTGGAAGAAGAAGAAGAAGAAGACGGAGAGGATGACGACGACGACGACGATGTGGAGGAGGAAGAAGACGAGGATGAGGATGATGAGAGAGAGGTGCTGCAGAGCTCCGGGGGTCCTCCTCCTGTCCATGTGATAGAAGACGACGAGGACGATGATGAGGGAGATGACGACGACGACGAAGACGGCGATGGTGACGACGACGATGACGACGACGACGACGACGACGAAGACGAAGAGGAGGACGCTGAAGAAGCCGAAGAACAGGTGATTTTTCTTAGTTACATAATTTTCTGCAATTTTTTTCGATGAATCACGTGTTTAATTCGTTCAGATCTGGTTTTTTGTTGCTATTGTCTTTGTATCTCTTCGCTTATTTGGAACTTTTGGAAAGAGAGGGAAGAGAAGACAAAATAATTAAGAAGAAAAATATGAGATAAATAGAGGGAAGTTTTACTGTATTTAATCCACTATTTGACCAAATTTTCTCCTCTTCTCTTGCTAACCAGACGAGAGAATGACTTATTTTATTTTATTTTATTTTTAGCTTGCCCTTCTTTTCCTTTTACGTTCCAAACAGGGTTAGGTTTTGTTCTGGTAAGAAATTTTACAGGATTTTCTTTCATGGAAAATAAAGTGAGTCTTGAACGGTCAGAAGATACTCCTCTTCAGCTGTAATTTGGTGTAAAGAAAATAGAGCGAGTTTAAAATACTTGCAGTGCTTTTATTTGATGGAAAGAAATTCACAAAAATTACGCACGAAATTTTTTTTTTATAAATATTATTATCTAAAATTAAACGATTTTTCTTAGTTGAGTATGTTTCCGCAATTTTTTCAATAACTCAGGTGTTGAATTTGTTCAGATCTGGTTTTTCTGGTACTATTCTCTTTGTATCTCTTCGACAAGTTTTTGGTAAGAAATTCCACAGATTTTCTTCGGTGGAAAAGTAGAGGGAATTTGAATTGTCAGAAGATTTTATTTCGTGAAAAAAATTTGGAGTTTTGCGATCAGATCCATGAATAAAATTGAGTTGCTGCGCTTAAAAAACTTTATGGGAATATATCTTGGAGTTAGCTTTCTTTAATCCAACAGGCTCTACTCAAAATTTGTTTTTTACGGTTATTATGTTGTATGTTAGTAAGATTTGTGTCCAGATCTGTGAAAATCTGCGAGTTGTAGTATCTGTAGTTTTGTGTTTATCATACGACTCTTAAAGGGATTTCCGCTCTTATACTCTTGTATATCACATTAATCACAACCAGAAATTGCCTACGATGAAGGCTTTGTGAATCCGAGTCCGTATGGTGTTTTTATTAAACTTTTCCTTTCACTGGATATAAAATTTTCTGAGTCAACCTTGAAGACCACCTTTTCTGGGCTCGGTTACCTTCTCCATTCGGTTCGATGGGGAACTTTTTTCCAAGTATATTTTCGTGACGAGAAACTTGTTTTGGGTTGTAAAAGCGTATCTGGATTTTTTAATCAGAGTTGGTATATTTGTCATAAGTGCGATTTTAATTTGTCCTGGGCCAAGGAATACTTCAAAATAGTAGTTTTCCTCCTGAATTTCTGGAACTACATGGACCTCTCATTTAATTCCTCTTTCTTAATAAATTGGTTCTTCAGTATTCTGATTGTGCTTGTAGTTCCTCTCATTTAATTCCTCTTTCTTAATAAATTGGTTCTTCAGTATTCTGATTGTGCTGCTTCATTCTTTGTTTTGGTGCTTGTATGAAATTGATCACATTGGTCGTATTATTCTTAATCTTTGGTAAAGATCTGAGTGGTCTGTTGATTTTACCATTTTTTACTTCTTCCTGTATTTGTGTTAGGAGCTTTAGTATCCAGTCCCTTGCCAATAGGTGTTTGCTGATAGGTAGTTGTGTAAACTGGGTTCCTCGTATGGAGGCAGTATTTGAGCAGAGGCAGCAAAACCGTGATTCAGATTATTTTGCCCCGTCAGTCGACATGGAGTCGTCAAGATCAAGTACTAGTGGTTTTCAATAGGGCAGTAACATAAATTTGGGTGGAGCTGGTAATATTTCTGCATCTTAGATCTAAAGTCCAAAGTTGGATCCTCCTGAGATTTAAATTCTGAGGTCACCATCAACCCAAGTCCTAAAGTCATGGGCACAAAGTCTGAGTAATTTGCTAAGCTAAAATATAGTTGATGGAACTTCTCTTGTTTGCTAATCCACGTAAGAAGGGGGGAACTGAGTTATTATGGGGATTACCTTTTCCAGGAATTTTGCACTTTGCAGGCATGCTCTGTCAGTGCTTACAATAATAACAAATTTTCCATTTAAGTTGTGTTTCTCTGCCTTGCATTGCTTTGTTCTTCGTCTCCGAAATGTCTACTGAGTTCTTTTTCGTATAAATGACAATTTAGGAGGATATGGGAACCGAGTATCTTGTTCGGCCCCTGGGTCGTGCTGAAGAGGAGGAATATAACAGTGATTTCGAACCAGAAGAGAATGGCGAGGAAGAAGATTTTGGTGAAGACGACGCGGAAGAAGATGATGACGATGAAGATGAAACTGGAGGGAAGGTGGAGGCTTCAGCGAAAAGGAAGAGGCCAGATGGAGATGACTCCGGTGGTGATGATGGTGGTGGTGAGGATGACGAGAGACCACCCAAAAGATAAGGGCGTTGAGGTCAATCTCTCTCTCCCTCTCTCTCTCTTTCTGTGTTATATCATCTATCTTACCTCTTTGTAGAGGGAAAGATTTGTGGTTGGTGTTCTAGTCTCTCTGTATGTTGCGCAGTAGGTTAAAAAGTAAATCGGGAATGATTAGTTAATAGCTGTTTCCGAAACAGTATTGGGACTTTTGATCTGGTTCTGGTGTGGGTTATGATGCTAGAGAAAACTCTTTTAGTTGCTTGTGTTTCAAAGTTTTTTATCTTCCGTTGGTAGGTAGGTGGTCTTCTTCTTCTTCTTCTCCTCTTTCTTCTGTTGAATGGGTTTAAAGACTCGGTGTGGACGTCGTTTAATACATTTTGTGGGCTGTTTTGATATGTAACGTTGATCTTTTCTTTTATATATATATCTGCGCTGCTGCAATGTCTGTCTGTTTTATGTTTTTTTTTGGTTGGTTGTGCATTTTACTTTCCTGGAAAACTGTGTGTGACGAGAAAGGAGGTTCAACATTTTGATGGAAAGGAGTAGTTTATGTGTGACAGGCAGCCAGCTGCATGATTTGTGGAGTGGGGGGGTTGGATGATCGGGTTGGATATATCCATCTCTCCTCAATAGGAGGGAGGGAGGGAGGGAGGCTAAATCCGAATTTGGAGTTTGGGGTTTTAATGGGGGGAAGAAGTCCGTCTGGGAGGGAGGAGGCCTTGATTGATCGATTGAACCCATGGGGGTGGGCTTACTACTAAAACTTTTGAGCCCATCTCTGGGATATGATATTTGGTGGGGGGTGGGTGGGTGGGGTCGTTCGGACGTTAGTAGAAACGGCAGCTTAGGATGGGTGTTAAATTTGGTTTAACACACACCACCTGTTGGTGGTTTAGTTTTCCACCACACAGTAAGTGGTAAAGAAAATCAAACGAGGAAAAAAAAGGAAAAAAAGAAAAGGAACATGCGGCGCAAGAATTAAACCAAATCAAACCAAATTGTTATTATTCATAACAAAATACTAGGAGTGTAATTAGTACTATTTTAAAACCCACGGGTGGGGTCAAGTTACGATTCAGACAGTCAGGCAAATCAATTCTCATGGTAGAAGGGTATTTCTGTCCTTCCCTGTACCATGTGGACCCACCCTCCCTCCATTTGATGCGGATGCCTCCTCCTCCTCTACTAGAAGTTGAACAATATTACGGGTTTGCCCCTTCGATTTAATTAGTGGGGTGGGGTCACTCTCAAAAAGGAAAATCATCTCTATCTGATGATGATGATGATGATGCATGCGTAAGTACTAGCATATGCTTTTGTTCTTAGTATCTAGTAGGAGTGTATATGCTTAATTTATTGACCGAACTGACGGGTGGCTGTGTGACTGGCAGATGGCAAAACACACTTGGACCGCCACAAAGAAGCTGTTTGTAATTATCGGATGCAAGCTGTCGAAGCCCACCGGTGTTTCTTGGTGGAGGTCACCAAGCCACTTGCGAGATATATACTCTTATATGGGAGGTGACGTGGTGGTTCCCTGTCGGTAGTGTGGACTGGGCCCAATGACATCAAACAACAACAACGTGGACTGCAAAATGGTTGGGCCTTGGCATCATCAAAAAAATGACCCCTGGATTATGTTTGGGCCCAGTCCAGCGTCCATGTTTCCTCTGCCGATCCAGTTTAGCAGCAAACAAGGGTCAAATTCACTGTGTAATTCCAGCCTAAATCAAATGATACATGCCTCTTCAAGAGCTACTTTTCTGCAATGGTTACTCATTCTCTCTCTATTTCACACACGCACACAAAAAAAAAAAAAAAAATGTTTCATTTTTCTTTAAAATAGTTTTTGTTTTTAATTAATGTTCGAATGAGGTTTTATTTCTTTTTAAAATAGTTTTTGAGTTGAGCTAAAGAACACATGTAACATCATAAGAGGAGAGTAAATTGAATTGTATCTCCTCGTATTCGAGAAGGGCACATAGTCGGAGTAAATTGTTGGAACGCTTTACTATGTTATTATGTACGGGGAATTCGGAGAGTGAGATGTGAATGCTCCTCTTTTTAAAAATCCACAAAAGCAAAGCGGCAAAGGTGCTCCTCGAGTTTAAACTGATAATGGAAGGAAGGAAGCATAAAAACGTCCTTCCATTCCATTGGAGTAGTAGTCTAAAAGCCAGACAGGCCCATATGCTAACCAATTTCTTCGCTACCAATTGTAAAGGAGTTGGACGATTCTTCATCAAATAACAGCTCCACTACTGCCTCGTACCATGATTAGGAGACTCTTATTCTGTAACGTTTTGTATCTGATACAACGGGCAAAACCTCTGGGCTGAGATTCCAAAGGAAAAACATCACAGAATTCACGGATAGAAGATTTACTCTCTCTCTTTCTCTCTCTAGTTTTCATTCTGTTCTACGATTCTTTGATAGCTGACGGCTTTCCCAAGTTCATTTCAAGGAATCCCGAAGTTGAATGGTATAACATAACTTCATGATGTCAAAGCTGAATGTGTGTCTTCCAATTTTCTTGCAACGCCACCGCCCACCGGGGAAGTAAGCAACCTATCACAAACACCTAGAAGCGAAAGCATGATATTCTCCATTCTGTATAGAGCTAGCACTTGTTCTCCTCAGATATATGCGCAATGTCATAAGCACATCTTTGCATGTCAAGGAAAGTGGCAGAATCATACCTATCACTATTAGGAATCAAATGCTAAATTCATTGACGACTAAAACAACCCGAACCATTCTATCTGAAGACCACACTTAACCGGAAAAATTTCAGGTCCTGCTATTGAACTCCGATTTTTTTTGCATATATCTCAGGTGATTTGTTCAGAGGAACTTGCATGATGTTTCATACAGCAGCTCACTGCTCCAAAACCATGTACCACACAGATTAGATGCAATCAAGCCGAAACACCTGTATGCATATTACGTTACGGTTCAAAGTTCAAACTCCAAAATATGGGGTTTGCAATTAGATTTCGCAACTGTCATGGTTGGTTTCCTTCCAAATGATAGTAATGTTGGAGGAAGACTTGTTTCAGAGGCTCAGGAGGAGCTTCTGCATATCCCGTTCGGACGAAAAGTTCAGAAAGTTGGCTTGTGCAGGTTTGGTCAGGTCTAGACGTTCTGAAGATCCCATGCGGACGGTGGTCAAGTCCGTCCGGACCGTCAGGCACGAATGAGAAACATTGATGCGATTTTTTAGGGTTTTCTAATGGTGTGTTCCCTTGCAACTATAAAAGGGAACACTAGGGCAACCCCAAATGTAATCGTGATCATTCTTATCATATTGAAACACCCCAATACCCCGTGGAGTACGATTAAGCAATCTCTGTCTCTTGTTCTTTTCTTGCTCGTGAGTTTGAGCGCGCAAATCCTTTTAAACTGGATTTGAGTCATTCAATGTATATTGTACCCAAATGATGTGGTGGACTCTTTATCGTTACTTCTCATAATATTAGGCTTTGTGCACGCCGTGGTGGAATCAATGCATCGTACACACTTCTAACAAGTGGTATCAGGGCCAATAATTGGAGATCTATGGGCGGACTCTCCTGAAAACATCGGTGGTCGTAGGCCTATGACTCTCAGAGGTTACTAGTTTGCGGCTACAATGTTGTAGCCATGGGATATGAGGTTGCAGCCACAGAATTCAAGTTTGCAGCCACGGTTTCCAAGTTCACGGCTACATTATATAAACTTGCGGCCACAGCATATCAAGCTTGCGGCTACAGGTTCCGAGTTTACGGCTACATGTTTTCAAGTTTGCAGTCACATGGTCATAGTTTTTCGTCACAAAACTCTACGTTGCGCGCGGGCTGCATTCTTTGCTCTGCAGAAGTTAACTCCTGGGTATTTCGGTCAATGTCTTACTCATGGGTCATCGGTATCAGCATAAAACGAAGAGTTTGTTACAGGCCAATACAAAAAACAAATATTTATTACCATTAACTCCAATCATTCTTTTTAATTACCACTAACTCCATTAAGGTCAATCACTTTTTTTTGGGGTTAGACACTTAGGGTGCACTTTTATATTATAGGGTTTTTAGTGGTTTAGGCACTTTCATAGAGTACCCTAGGATGTTAGGCACTTTCATAGGGTACCCTAAGGTTTAGGTTTAGGCACTTTCATGGGGTACCCTAAAGTTTAGGGTACCCTAAATTTAGAATGTACATTTTAGAATTTAGACCGTACATTTAGAATTTAGAATGTACATTCAGAATTTAGACCGTACATTTAGAATGTACATTTTAGAATTTAGACCGTACATTTAGAATTTAGACTGTACATTTAGAATTTAGACCGTACATTTAGAATGTACATTTTAGAATTTAGACCGTACATTTAGAATTTAGACCATACATTTAAGAATTTAAAATTTATCACAAGGTTAGAAAACAAATATTTATTGCCATTAAGGTCAATTACTCTTTTTTTTTTAGGTTTATGTTTAGGGTGCACTTTCTTATTATAGTGTTTTAGTGATTTAGGCACTTTCATAGGGTACCCTAGGGTTTTAGGCATTTTCATAGGGTACCCTGGGTTTTAACTTTAAGGTGTTTTTTTCTATTTTAGGGTTTTTAGTGGTTTAAACACTTTCATAGAGTACCCTAGGATTTTAGGCACTTTGATAGGGTATCCTAGAATTTAGGCACTTTCATATGGTTTGGGGAGTTGAGCAAAGAGAGATTGTGCCCATGTGGAATGGGTAGAGAGAGAGAGAGAGAGTCCGAACAGCCGTCACATTTTCTGTGCTTCTTGGAGTTTTCGGTGCATTTTGAAAATTGGGGTGGAGTTGGCGGTGTATTGGCAAAAAAAAGTGGACCGGCCGGTGCTAAGCCCTAAAACGAACATTACAGACTTGTATTTTTTTTTAGAGTCTTGGCTACCAAGGTTTTTACACATTTGTATGACCGCAAACATTACCTTCCTCGTCTCCAAAGCATTTGCGAATTGAGCGATGTCATATACAATGGTGAAGATCGAGCAATGTCAACAAAGAAAAAAAAAATGGAAGACTGCAGTACTTAAGGAGCAATTCCGGCCATATATCACCGATTTATTCAAGTTCTTGCTCATAAAACATGGCGATACAACACTTTTGTTCATTTAGCAAGACACTCATAACTACTTCCCTTATCAACAGCACCATTTCAAAGTAGTTGGCTACTCAAGTAAAGCTGATTCAAGGAGATTGGAGATGTGATTTGGCAATTCTACCATCAGCTCCCTTAGGGTAAAACCCACCAGGGATACGTTCATTCCCAGAACCGTAAACTATCCTCAGAATTTCCTCAGGTGTTCTGTCAAAACCAAGAGAGTTTCGGTCCCCAGCTAGAACGTTCCCTCTGATTTTCCCCTCGGCTCCTTGCAAATTCGGAACTTCAAGGCCTTCGTCTTTCACTCCTGAACTCCCCAGCTTGTTCCTCAGCTCCGAAACACGGTTGGTGAATTCTGCTACGGTGATTCCGTATGGATTTACCTTTTCCGATGCCCGCTTGTAAAGCAGCCCTCTGATCACTGCGTCTTGGCCCGATTCCACAGCCAAAAGCCCCGCTACCAGCTGATACGTACATGAAACACGTAGTTGATAAGAAAAATCAGTGGAGTTGTTTACAGAAAATTTGTATAGAGTCATGTATGTGGCTAAGGCCTTAGCTATGATCAATCTAATAAACCATCTGAGTAGCATGCATGCAGGTTCCACATTTTAAACAAGTGATGTTGGAGACTTGGAGTGCTTCAAGTGACAGTACTAACTTACACATTAGCACGTGTATCTATAAGTGAAAACAAGATATGTTATATCATATCTTATACGATACCCAAGTGTAGTTGCCATTATCTGTACTGAAAAATTAAACAAACTCATCTAGTGAGTGAAGTTAGGAACGGTATGAACAGAATTACATTATCGGAAGCTTATAACCTCAGTATTTAGAATAATGCCGTAAGTATTGACATTTCTGATTGTATGAGATGAAAGAGGAGATGTTTCAATTTGTGAGGAAAAAAAGTGCATTTGTGCCGTGTGAATTAGATGCATGACAAATTTGGTTGTGGTGAAGGTTACACCCAGAATGAATTTGACATATATGCTAAATTTCATTTTCATGGGGATAATTTTCTCCAAGTACAGAACATTACATTTCATTATGCACAAATACTACTACATCATCCAAAATCCTGCGATAGACTAATTATGTAATAAAAGTTTTAGAAGATGGATTAAAATGGTGGAAGGTGCATGCATGCATCGTAATTACCCTTTTGGCAGGGGGGGTTTGGAGTTTGGGATTGGCTCCAACGTATCCAGTGAGTCCAACGTAAGGAACAACATAGGAAGCAAGTAGAAAGTTGAGTTCATTAGCATATGGATTGAATGGTGGGTTCAATGCCCTTCCAAATGCACTATTCATCACTTCTCCAAACGCTTCTGCACTCAGATTCAGCAGTGGCCTCGGAAATCCTTGAACCCTGCTCTTAATCGCTCTGTAATCAATCACCACGAGTGTTTAGTTTTCAGAAGCCATTAATCATTAATCAACCCTTTGGAAAATCAATATTCCTACAAAGAACTTTCTAAGCGAAAAGAAATCGAATCAAATAAGGAGTATAGAAACCTTAAGTGTCCAACTTCCTGGTAGGCAAATTGGAGGATAACATCATTTGTGAAAGGGTCCAGATTGGCCTTTCTGGCTCCAACCGGCGGTGGGCCGCCCATGGTGAGATCGGGAGCAACGTTATCCAATCCGCGGCCCAAAGAGGCCCATAAGAAGAGCTCTGCTTCCAAATACTCTAAATTTAGAGGGAACTCTAGGAGGTCGGCATCAGATTGAGGAACATCAGATTTGAAATTCAAGCCGTTGTTAGAACAAAAAGAAGTAGGAACAAGGAGGAGGAGGAATGAGATGAAAACGGAGGCGGTGGCCGTGGTGGTGGTTGAAATGGAGGACAATGCCATCTTCTTGTCTTTGTGTTTGCCAAGTGATGTAAGTATTTGTTTGATGGTTTTTTTCTCTAAGCCCCACATCCGTATATATATATATATATATTATATGCATGGGTTTGGTTTGTAAACACTCAGGGAAGGGAAGGGAAGGAGTGTACAGACAAAATTAGGGAAGCCACGTGGCGGAAGGCTAATTCACAGCGACGTGGGAGTTGATCAAAGAGAAGGAGGAATAGGTGGCTACTGAAGTGGTCATTGTGTTTTAGCAATGCCATAGTTTGTTGTTGGTAGGAGCTTGATTTCAGAAATTTAGTAGTAACGGTCTTTGTTCTTTTCCTAGGTACCCTTTTCAATTTCAGTCATTTACCTGTATTCGAACATGTTCTGTTTAAGATAAGATTATTGGGAGACCCCAAAAAAAAAAAAAAAAAAAATCCGTACCATGAATTGCAAAGAAAAATTCAAAATCCAAATACAACTTTATTTTATGTCATTGATGATAATATCATTTCTCGAAGGAGCTATGGATGAGGCGTGAATCTAAGACCTTACGTCGAGTAAAACTTGCCTAGATCTATGCGTGTCTACTCTCACCCCATTGTGTGGGACCTATCTTGGGGTTTCACATGAATGATCGGAGCTCTCCATTTGTTTAGAAATATCTTTTTAAAGGTTCTTGAAAAAAATCGGCTCAGTCAAATGTCGGTAAAGGCTTGATGAGTTTGTTAAAGTTTTGGTCCATTCGATTCAGGAACTGAAACTTAAACGAATCAATCGAGCCTTTACGGGTATCTAATTGAGCTGATTTTTCACAAAGATTCTTAAAAAAAATATTCTCAACAAATTGAGCGGTTCCAGTCATTTGGTACATGACTTTTGGTATGGTGTTGTAATCAGATACTCTTTTGGGGCTTGTTCTTTAAGGACGACAAAGGCCCTCAATTCCATGATGCACGTAATTTCTTCTTTTGTTGTTGATGAGTTAATCGCTTTTAGACCAAATAAGGAGAATTGAAGCACTTTTTCTTTTTTAAAATTATTGCAATCAATATGGGGCTAACAGGAATACAGGATTGACCATTTAGTTTCGTAGTACATAGAGCCAACCTACTGAAATTTATACAGCCCCAAGCAAAGAAGCTTCCGTAAGCGGCAGTCACATATTGAATGGAACTCAAAGAAATGGTAAGATCGAATGGAAAGGAACTCAAAGTAATAGTAAGATCGAATGGAAAGGGCTTCGAACCATTTTTCCAGCTTCAGTTTTATTGGTAGAATTCGCTTTCCTTCACCTGAAGGGGGCGAATGCCTAATTTAGCTTACTGTTAAAGACTCTCTACACTTGCACGGTAAAATCTAAAAGGGGAATTATACCTCACCACTGTTAAGGAATCCCACATTGCAAAAAAAAAAGTGAAAATAGATACACTCCAGGAAAGGGTTTCCAGATGGAGGCAAGATAAAATCAAATTTTCTTTGGCAGGAAGAAAATCAGAAGGCCAGTAAACAACTTACCAAAACATCTCCTTCCTTGGCCTAAACTTGTTTCCAAAAACAGTTTTTGCGCAACAATTGATGCTGAAAACTAAGACTTCCCCTACTCTTGTATGCAAGTTAATCATCAACAAGAAACAAGGAAAGAATCCACAGTCTGACCAAAAGTGGAAACCTCAATCAGTTTTGTTTAGCTATGTAGATACTAGAAAATTTACATAGGACCTCTTAATTACGACTACTCAAGTCTGAATATGCACATTGTTCAGCTACTTCAGCCTACAAAGTCATCAGATCCAACAAAATTTGTTACATCAAGGAAGATCATTTGCAGTTCCCCTTCTACCAATGATGTAAACATTCTCTACAAGATAAGGTTGCAAGCTGGCATAAATAACCATCCACGCTTCACTTATTATAACTTCCGACCCTGCAGAATAACAAGCTTTAGAGTATAAAACAGAAAATAGGAAAGAAGATAAGGGACTAGATAATGTCAGACAAGAAGAATGTTTTTTATGCTTACAGAGCGTGGATCAACATGAAAAGAAATACTGTATATATTAATTCACACCGTGATATCAACAAAAACTGGCACAAATACGTAAGTGAGAAAATCATTTGTAAAAGTCCTTTTCATGCACAATCTCGACGATTAGAATGGTGTTCAAAAGTAAATGTCTAAAATAGTGGTAAATTTGGAAAGGAACGGAGGAGACTTGGAACACTTGAGGGAACTCTTAAATAGGATTTCAAACAGGATGACTATACAACTAACGAGAACACCAGATACTGGCAGAGGACGTTTCAAAAGGTCATTTTGGATTGTCCACGGGTAAGAGGCTTTAAATTTATACAGGACAGACAACCATGAATACAAAAAGAGACCTGCACGAATTAAAAGCATACAAATACCATACCCTGCAAGGAACGAGCCATTTTCCATCAGTCCAATCTTGATGAGGCCTCAAATCAGAATGTTGAAATTCCAATACCTCATTCGTGCCCCTGATGTAGACTTCATACATTGAGCCTTGAAGGACTTTGCAGACACCACCAACCCACCATGCAGCATTGTACCAAGCATCAACTTCATCAAGTGGTCCAAAAGGATCCTTCCGTTGAATTACAGGAAGGGATGGTCTTATGCACAGAGCATCAGCCTCTTCCATTAGGAGTTTGTTCTCATCATCAGATTTCAGTGTCCTGTATTCTACCAAATACTTCCCAGTCCCTAGAGAGTCTATGATGACTGCTGGGTACCAAGAACCTGAGAAACCTTCTTCGTCACTCTTGACCTCTACCTTCATCCCCTTGCAAAAGTAGGTTGCCTCTGATGTTATTAAGCCATTCTGGCCTTTCAACTTTCCTGGTCTGGGCTTTGGAGACAAAAAAGATGCTTTTTTCTGCATTTCAAGCTTTCCAATATTAGCAAAATGCAAAATTAAACAAAGAGAACACAAGAATTCTCAACTAGGTAGACGTGATACCCGGAATTCAGCAACCCATTTTCCACACATCCATTCTTGATGAGGCCTCAGGCTAAAATGCCCAAATTCCAGCTCCTCATTCGTGGTCCAGAAATAAACTGCATACTTTAAGCCATCAAGCACTCTGGAGACGAGACCCACCCACCATCCATCATTGTACCAAGTATCGACTTTCTCAAAAAGTTTGAAACGGTCAAGCCGCTGTATATTGGGGGGACAAGGTCTAAGAAGTGAAGCCTCTGCCTTCTCTTTAAGGGGTTGAGCTTCATCCTCTGATTTCAGTGTTTGGTATTCAATCAAGAATTTGTCCTCCCCTAGTGACCCAACAATTACTGCAGTGAACCAAGAACCATGGTAACCTTCTTCATCACTTCTGACCTCCACCATTGTCCCCTCCTTGAACTTTGCCTTTGACGTTCTTCCACCCACCTTTGCCTTGAACTCCACGTCTCTCTTTCTGGACTTCAACTCTAATCCAGATGACCTCTGCATTTCAAATTTCCAAATATTGGCGACACAACTCATAAAATCGAAAGCATTCAAATTGTAGTTAATCATTTGAAAATAGGATAAGATAACTTGCTCAGAGCAGTACTTTCAGGAGATATTCTAGGGGAACGTGTTTTTAAGTGTTAAATGTAAAATCGAGAGAATTGCGTCCAAGGAGACAAGACATAAGTGTTGTATTAGTCGAAGAAGACTAACTAGAACGGCGAAAATAACACAGAAATTAAGAGGACATAGATGTCCTACCCTGGAACCAGTAACCCATTCACCATCGATCCAGTCTTGATGACGCCTCAAATTAGAATGTTCAAGTGTTATTTCCTCATCCGTGCTCCTGACATAGACCCTGTAATTGTAGTCATCAAGAACTTTAACAATATCACTCACCCACCACCCATCCTTATACCAAGCATCAACTTCCTGAAACTTTTTAAAATGGCCGATTTGTGGAGTTTCAGGGGGACAAGGCCTAATGTTAGAAGCATCAACTTTGTCTTTGAGGAGTACAGTGCCATTCAATGTCTTCACCGTCTGGTATTCAACCAAGAACTTGTCTTCACTGTCTGGTATTAAGTCAACAATGACTGCAGCGTACCAAGAAACCCGGAAACCTTCTTTGATGCCTCCGACTTCCACCATCGTTCCCTTGCTGAACTTTGCATCTGACTTTGTTCCACTAAACTTTATCCTCAATTTCAATTGTTTTGGTTGGATCTGAATGTAGATTGAGCATACAAATGCAAATTGAGTTAAAAAAAAAAAAAAGCATTTAAATTTACAAGAGTGTGTGTGTGTGTGTGTTTACACCTACACGTAGAAAGTTCATGCATCATTGGATTCATTCCCTATGCAAAAGATTAAATGACCCTAAAATGAATATATAAATAAAAGACCTGGATAACCTAGAATACGAGAAGAAATCAGAAGCATCCTACAGCCAAAATAAGTTCAATTTGCACCTCAGATATGTTGCATTTCCAATTTTTTGGAAATGGATTGTCTCTTGTGTAAGAATATTAGAGCAAGAAAACTGTACAGAAACAAATTATAAGCTTTCTTTCTATAAGATTACCCATTTCAGATTAGATTTCCAGAGGTAGAAACACATTAAAGCAGGGAAATGTAAATCTCTCCCACAAGAAACTAGTTTTTCATGGCACTCACACCAATTTATGAAGTTGCTACATAAGGCCCATCCGAATGAAGGGAAAGAGGCAAATATAGGCAGTAAACAGATTTTAGCTGAAGGCAAATGAACGTTTCTCTTCCTACTAAAGTTGGTATGGTTAAATGCTTGATTTTGCTACGAAGTATGAACAACTCCAATGGTCTTCATCAAATATTTTAAAAGAATCCAAACTTATCCCAAGAACCCACTTCCAACAAAAAAAAATGAATGCCCCAGATCCTTTAAAATCATCTCCTCAAATATTTTACGAAATTTCAAGCTAATTCCCAAAGCTTCTTTCACCAACTTGTCTCTTCCTCAATTTGACATCATTTAGGCGAATCGACTGAAATTCATCTTTTGCCCTTTTTTTCATTTGATCAGACTTGATGAAAGGATTGGTGAACTATATAAATATTACTATTGTCAGCGTGTAGAACAGAGGAGCTGAAAATTTTATATTCGCTTTTTTCCATGTATTAGTTCATAATACGAACTCCATAATACTAGATACCGAGATGAACGTGTTGTGCCCCAAGGATCAAAACCAAACACACGAAACACACACACAGAGACAAACAAATTTTTACGCGGTTCCCCAAACAAAACGGGTACGTCCACGGGCAGCAGATTTCAATATGAGCAGAGATTACAGAGGTTTTTCTCACACCAAAACCTATACAGGAAACCCACTGGTTTCTTTCTCTCCTCACAACTCTTTACATTTTTGCTACTACACCAGCTCCCTCAGATTACAAAGGTACTTATAGGAGAAGAATGCAATTGGATGCTCATTGTATTTATTGAGAGCATATCCATTTATCAAGTGGATGATCTCCATAATCTTCAGAATATCAAACGTGGGTTTGATAGTCAACTTCAGCAGCTTTTGTTGAATATTAGCCACATAGTCCAAATCTCCAACAGAACGGACTGTAGGGATTGGGAGCTAGAGACTAGATTATATTTTATCACTTGAGAAAATAATTAACCAAGACTCGCAGAGAAAACGTAGAGACGTACTTAGCAAATACTAATATAATCTCACTTAGTAAATAATATAATCTCTCTCTCTCTCTCTCTCTCTCTCTCTCTCTCTCTCTCTGCGGGTTAAGTATATATATGGGAGTCTTTTACCTGGTGGTGGAAAGGGGGGACCCAAGAGCCATCATCCCAATCCCGATGAAGCCTCAAGTTCCACTGATCGAACTCCAATGGCTCCACCACACCCTCAAACGACACCGCATACCTCGATTCCTCAAGTATATCGACAATCGTTCCTCTCCGCCACGCCTTGTCGTGAAACGCGTCTACGTTTTCCCCAACTTTGAAGTAGCGGTGTAGCTCCACAGGAGGCAGAGGCCTCACATTGGTAGCACAGACGTACTCTCGGCGGCGGCGTTTGGTCTCGGTCTCGTCCTCGTCGGCGGAGGAGTGGGTTTCGTACTCGACGTAGATCTGGCCCTTGTGCTTAGACGGAAATGGGCGGATTATTGAGGCTGGGAACCATGAACAAGTAGAGTTGCTGTCGCCTCTGCTGACCTCTACTGTGTCTCCCTTTTCGAAATGAGGGGCGGGCATGGTGTCCAAAACCCTAAAAATTCTAGAGAGAGAGAGTAGTTGTCCGTAGGTGCGTGGGAGAGGGAGATGATCGATGTTGAGACGTCAGGGCCAATAGTGGCGGGAGCACGGTGGCGTGGCGTCCGAATCAGCAAAAGTTACTGATGAAAACCTCACCCGGTTTAGGCGCTTTAATTACGAAAACGCCAGCACATTGGCGGCATCATTAAGGGGTCCACGTTAGCAAACGGACAAACCTTTCTACTGAGTAGTACTAATGTTAATTCTCTTTTTTTTCTTTTTTTTTTGGGACGCCGGAAATATGTTAATTCTCTTTTTGAAGAGTAAGAAATTACTCCCCCAACAGGATTTCAACTCGGGAGTTCAAAAATGGATTTCAATTCACTCACTGTGTGTTACTGTTGCAACAAAAAGTGGAGAGGCTAATGTACATCGACGACACGGCAACAACAACAAAAAAAAAAAAAAAAAAAAAAACGCATTAGAAAAATAAAGATACACAAAACATTAATGATAAGGTGAGAGCACTTCTTAAACAAAAATGATAGGTATACACCCTCTCAACCACTCCCCACCACACCCTCTCTCACATGTGTGGTGGGGCTCACCCGGTGGGTCCCAATGGATCCCACCACATATGTGAGAGAGAGTGTGGCGGGGAGTGGTTGAGAGGGTGTGTACCTACATGTAAAGCCTATATAAATAGTTGCAACATGAAACGATAACCAACCATGTGACGATTTGGGAGACTGGGGTTGGGCTATGCTCCACTCTTCCCCACCATTATTAAGCTTCGTCTCAATCCGAACCAATAACCAATTGAGTGACGAAACAACCGAAGTAAAGAATGTTGCGTGCAACGATAAACATTCAAATCCACATTTCTCCTTGTTTAGAGCAACAACAGCAGCTTGTCTAAAACCCATTTTTGGGTAAAATAGACAAGCCAAAGGCAAAAATGGAGGTGCAGCAGCTAGTCCAAAACCCTGTTCTCCATCCATTTTTGAACAGTTCCTGTCTATTTCTACACTACCACTGTTCATCAGCAACTCCTTTTTTTTTTTTTTTTTTCTCTCTCTCTCACTCCCTACCGATCGACAGCAACGACGATAGCAGTGATTGAAGCTGACGACGGGAGAGCGGATGACGGCAACGGCGATCGAGGGCGACTGACGGCGATCGGCGGCAGTGGAAAACTACTCCGATCAAGCCCTTCCGGGTATTTTTTTTGCCAAATCTTCGCGTTGGACCTTAAAAACACGTTTTAAACACATCTAACGGTTCGGATTTTCAAAAAAAAAATTGGGAAGGTGGAGGTCCGGATTTTTTAAAATCCGGGAGTTTGGATAGGAAGTTTTTATATATATATATAAAGGAAAAAATATTATTTTAATGAGAGGTAAGGTAAAATAGATAGATTGTTGGAGTATTGAGAGTGACAGGTTGGCTATATGTACTGTACACCAGGTATTGTGGCCAAAATTTTGTCTTAGCTGCTGTTTTTGCTCTTAGATCCTTTTAGTTTACACCCTGTTTTGTATCTAGAGGAAATGAAAGGAAAAGAACTACTTAAGAGGAAAAGTTATAGGAAATTTGAGGAGAAAAAAAAAAAAATACTTTGGTGCTTCAGCTTTGTTATTTGGGATTATTACCTCTAGGTCTAGAAAAGAAATGTCTAATTACCAATAAGGTAAGTCATTTTTTTTTAATTACCACTAAGGTAAGTCACTCTTTTTTGGAGTTTAGGTTTAGGGTGCACTTTCCTATTATAGGGTTTTAGTGGTTTAGGCACTTTCATAGAGTACCCTAAGATTTTAGGCACTTTCATAAGGTACCCTAGTCGTAGGGTACCCTAGTCATAAGAGTACCCTAGAGTTTAGGTTTAGGGTGCACTTTCCTATTATAGGGTTTTAATGGTTTAGGCACTTTCATAGAGTACCCTAGGATTTTAGGCACTTTCATGGGGTACCCTAGTCGTAGGGTACCTTAGTCGTAGGGTACCCTAGGATTTTAGGCATTTTCATAGTGTACCCTATAGGATTTTAGGCACTTTCATAGGGTACCCTAGTCATAACGGTACCCTAGTCGTAGGGTATCCTAGAGTTTAGGATTATGGTGCACTTTCCTATTATATGGTTTAGTGGTTTAGGCACTTTCATAGGGTACCTTAGGATTTTAGGCACTTTCATAGGGTACCCTATGATTTAGGCATTTTTATACGGGTTGGGGAGTTGATGGAAATTTTTCAGAGTTGGGCTTGACCTGATGGTAATTATGAGATCCAAGGGTGACCTGATGGTAAATGTCCTATGTTATTTTCTTCCCTTCTAGGATCCTTTCCTTCTTTTTGATCCTTTCCGTCTTTTCTTTTCCTTAGGTTCCAAACAAATCCTTAATGTAAAATAATCGAAAATGAAATACCTAATTTTTGTTCAAACGTCTTTATACCACTTTAAAATAGGTTTATTTACTATTCTGATCCTTACAAAATACACTTGGTTTTAATTTCGTCCTTGTAAAATTTATAGTTTAGATTTTACATTTACACTTTGAAACGGTGATTAATGTTACCCTTTCGTTAACTCTTGGACGGAAAATGCATATGTAGTATCATTTTATACACTAAAATACTACACACGCAACAAAAAAGACTACGTGAAACACTAAACTTTTGCCTCCACTTTACATTTTTCACATCAATTTTTACCTCCATTTTTCAAAAATAACCTCCACTTTTACTTATTAACTCTTCACCCACTAAATTTTCAAAAGGGCACTAAATTTTCAAAGGCTTTTGTTAAAATGTGCCCCTAAGGCACATGTTAAAGCTCATTAAATGATATTATCTAACCCCACTTATGTAGGAAATAGTGAAAGTATTTGATGCATTGAAGAAGGAGAAGATTTGAATAGGTTAGACTAAAATACCCTTTATGGACTTTTTCCTTCCCTCAATTTTTTTTATCGCCTTTTCACCTTTTCTAATCTTTACAACTTCCATGAGACATATTCTTCTTTGCTTAGTATTTCACGGCCATAATGAGGTAAAAAGAAAAGAAAAAAAGAATGGTTAAAGGATGGTGAGATAAAACTTTATCATATTTTGAAATACGGCAATTAGCAACAAGACAAGAGGGGAAAAACAATGAACTCTAGGAACATAGAATTGTGGTGAAAGGTACTTAGGTGAGTTTCCACTACTATCTTTTTTTTTCTATTTAAAAAAAAAAAATTACTGTTGAAAAAAAAAAACATTTTTCCAACTGTGGTCAAAAGTGGGTCTCATTCGCAAAAATCTAAATGTTGAAATTAGGGGTACTATTGTCCAACACGCTAATAGTTGGTCCATAATAAATGAAGATTAAAGGCTGATGTTTTAAACTTAGATTTCCTATGCAATTAAAGATGAATAAATGAGTTAAAAGTAGTTTCTATCATATGCCTACAAGGCACATGTTAACAAAACCCATTTCAAAAATGGCAAAATGATAATTGTACGAGTTTTTACCCATTAACTTTTCAAAACACACTTATTAAGGGGCAACCAAGAAAACAAGTGTTCATAAAGCAAAATAACACTTGAACATGAATGTAAATGAAGAACTTACCACTTGTCAATCTGATCGTTATGGAGCATTTTCTAAAGCTTCGTAGAAGCAATTTTTCAGAACTACAGCAAACGAAATTAGATCGGTACTAGTAATACAAAGACGACAACAAAGAAGTGACCAAATAGTTAACTTTGATTCCCATGCACATATTTCTTGGCTAGTATGAATAACGAGCCAAGTTACCATGAAAACCAACTTCTATTGCTGTAAAATAATCGGAGTAACAAGCAACAATTTATCAAGTATAACTACCCAAAAAAAAGGAACAATTTATTAAGTATACATTGACGTACAATTTATTTCCGAAAAAATAAAAACTATCATGTCAATATTTATTAATTTACAATTGATAATTCTGGATACGACTCTCTTTGAAGTTGACACAATCATAATACAACTATTCATTCATGAAACTACAACTTGGGAGGAGTTTATGGAGGAGAGTGCAGCTCATGTTGTCAAGCATCATCTACATTCTACACCACTTTAACCTCTTTCTTACCAGATATTCTGGCATCCCCAACTTCAAACTCAAAAACTTACATACGGCTTATGGTTGACTGTTTAGACTGCTCACCAAATGTAGATCACTTCCCAACAGCAGCATCAAAGAAACCTGCACCAAAAACATAATTTTTTATGAGATTCTTCGAATGCTACAACAAACACGCACATAAATACAAATAAAAACACAAAAAAAAGAAAGAAAGATAAAAACAAAACAAAGAAAGAAGAAAGAATTTAGCGAATCCCAAACTAGTCACTTATCACCAGGTTTTATGATTGTATCAGCGCAAAGCCAACTATACTTTGTTACTCAACAAGGAGTACTTAATCCCTTAATGTGGAACTAGAGATCCATCGAACCCTAAGAGCACATCGAATCACAAAATTAGTTTGGAGTATGGACCATCTCTCTGCTTCACAAAGCTGTAGTTTAAAGCTCCAGCATACACAGCTATACCACAAACTAGTATGAAAGGGGATATGATCTTGAACTGTATCTGGGATTCAGGACACAGCAAGCAAGAGATGCAACACCTATCCATAGGGCCCTGAACATTTGGGGCCCCCAGGCAAGCTCCCTAAATGGCACCTTAGCATATTAGATAATTCAATATAAAAGATATACTCAGATAATTTATGAAGTAAAATATAATATTTTGAATTGATTAACAAGTTCTTTAAAGAAGGAATTGCAACACCAGAATAAAAACTTGCAATTCCTTATAAGCGAGGTGGTTGCAGCCTTGCAGGAGAAAACTTTCAGCATTAAAAAAGGACAGAACAAGACTCGATCTCATACAAACGCGCACTAAGGAGAGACTACTTACCGTTGAGCTATCCAATGACTTCCTATTTTACCTGATATAAATAATATTTGTTACCCACTCAGTTTCAGGGGCCCTATTTTTGGGCCCAAAACTGGGGGCCCTAGGTGGCGGCTTGGTGGGCCTGTGCAATGGGCCGGCCCAACTAGAATTAGTGAAGGCAGAAGGCAACAAATTCAGGATTAACAAAGTAATAAAGCAAATCAAGGAGTTTGTTATACCTTCTTGTGCTCCATAGCAAATACCATATCGGGAAATCTCTGTACTATATTGGGAATCAATCATACAGTTGATGCAAGAGGCTGAAGAACCAACTCATCATCCTCTGTTTGAGGTTTTGCTCTCCTTCTCAGGGAGAAAGGTCGGAGCAGATATCGTGACAACCGGCTCAACGGGTCCTGCAGACCTTCCATCTCATAGTGTCCAAATCGCCAATCACGATCAATGTAAGGTCGCCGTATAGGTTCATCAAGGCCTCCTGTTGAAACAAGGGAAATGAGAAACCATAATGTGCCTGATCAATGAGTGAATCGACATTACATATTACCACCACCAAGCATATCACTAGGAGCCTTTATCACAGTTACAGGAGAATTTTATTCAGTAACAAAACGATGGTCATATAAACAAGGACATGGGCCACGGTGACAAAGTAAGTTCTCCAGTGTTAGGCAGGGCCCGCCCAATGTTTGGGTCTGGTTCAATTCCAGCTTGTAAATCAAAGCAAACAAAAAGGGGAGGAGCACCGACCGGAGGGCTACCCAACCCCAAGCTTCGTTGCCCATTTACAGGGCCGACCCTAATATTCTAAAGGCCTAATGCGAATTTGAAAAATAGTGCCCTTGGTTTTTTTTAAAAAAGAAATGGGTGGGCTGATATAAGGTAAAAAGAATAAACATGGTATTTTAGCTCATAATTAAACTCAAAATAAACTTCTAAACTTTGTTATACCATTAGGAAAAAATGAATCAAATATAAACAAGTACCACTTATATACTGCTTTTTCGCTAACTAACTAAGTTATTAACTTTAATTATAAGAATATTATTTTTAACAATAAGAGAAGGAAGGCTCTCCTGAACGCTGCGTTCATGAAAGGAAGATAAGTAAGGATGGAACGAGTCCACTCTTGCTTCTTGTCACATGCCCAAGAGTGGGTAGCATTTAACAACTCTATTGATTGTTTTAAACCTTTTTTTTAATCAATGTTTGTTGAGTGAAAACTAATTATTTTTATTTATTTATAGTCAAAAGTGTTTTATTTGTAAATTTGATATTAAAATTTAAAAAATTATAATAAACCATAGAAAATAAAATAAAAAACTTATCAACCATTTACAATGTGCAAAAAATTTGAACCTTGGTTTTGAGTAACACCCATTACAAACCTTGATTTTGAGTAACACCAACCATAAGTAAAATATATACCTAATTTATAATACAAGAGGTGCAAGAGTTTGTATATTATCTAAACTTATCCAATAGAAAAATAAGAAAAAAATTTACTTTTGCTGAGAAACCCCACCTGGGACTTGAACCAGGGACCAAAAGGTGTATTAAGGCGGCACAAACCACAAAGGCAAATGCTCCACATGCTCAAAATCACAGAATAATTTATATATAATATATACATGCTCCAAAAAAAAAAAAATTTGGTTGCCCCAGCCTGGAGGCTTGGTGGGCTAATCCCTGGGCCGGCCCTGGTGTTAGGATAACCGAGCAACAATCAGTGTCTGTGAATGCGGAAAAAGTACAATAAAAAAATGTAACATCTGTTACTAGCATAGTAGCATAGTACCATGGCAATATCAGCCGTAAAAGTAACCTTAAAATGTGAGTGTGTATTCTGTATAATGAGTGCAGGAAGATCCACCAGGTTCAATACACACACAAACATCATTTGAGGCACCTTTCCCCTAGATGCCTAATTTAAATCTTAAACTGATTAGTAGTGTATTTTAGGGATGTAGCATTTGATAGGGACACAGAAGTACAAAAAAATATCTATGGGCCAGTTAACTAAGGTTCCACATAGTAAGATCAAATAAGCCATGAAGGCACGAAAGTGGCATTCCAACATGGAGCAGAAATCTGAACTGCACATCACCTGCATACATTAAACCGTGCTTATTAACTGCTCGATAAAATGGTCTTGTTTTCCTCCCTTTAGCAGCTCTGCGGAGTTCATTCCATGCTTGTTCCCTGTCTTGACATGTAACCTTACCTGTCGTTGCCACCTGAAATTAAAATTCAAGCTAAATGATCAGCATAATCAACACAAGAAGGGCAAAACGACACGTGAACTGAAGAGAAAAAAAAAAAACTTTTACTTTGGAAAACAAATGATATGAAGGACGAGGTATCCGTGCAAGATTATTGGCACGATCAACAGATACAAGCCCAAACTTGGGACCATAGCCATCAGCCCACTCCCAGTTGTCAGAAATAGTCCAAAATAGGTACCCAAGGACAGGTACACCCTGGAAAATAAACAAAAGCAGACCTAACACTTTGTCAAGTTGAAGATGAAAGCCATTCAACAACTTTAAAAAGTGAAAGTTCGGAGTCAAACCATGATCATGGCCGCATAAATTGCAAGTAAATGCTCCAACAAGTATGGCTTTCTGATCAAATCTGTCTCATCAGAAACACCATTTTCAGTAATGATAAAAGGTACATTTAGATGTTTGTATCTTTCATGGAACTGAAGCAGCATGCGGTACAAGCCATCTGGATATATTCCGCGTCCAGATTCACTGTACTCATCAGTCTCTACTTGCTTCAGTCCAGCACCACACACAACTTCCTGATCAACAAACAAAAAATTAGAGAACTAGCCTGGATTACATAAAAACCAAATACGCATAAGACAGCGATCTTTCTTAAAGATGAGCAGAACCTGCCCATAATAGTTTATTCCAATATAATCCAGCTTGCCGGCAATGCTATCCAAATATGGGAAGAGAGTCAAAGAGTTAGCCAGTGTAACTGCAGGAACATCAAAGAGACCATATGGCCGCATAAAGGAGACATGGTGTGCTACTCCAACGATTGAATTCAATGAGCTGCTGCAGGAATAGAAAACAAGACTCAAAAAAAACTATATCATCGTAAGTTACCAAAAACTTGTAATTACTCTCCAAAAACTATAAGGGTCAGATGGAAGAGAAAGTCTACAAACAACAAGAAGATGTGACTCACATACATGCACAATGGTAACTCAGAAGATTCTATTCATGCACTTTCATATTGAAGGCTCCAAGTTAAGAAGCACCTCATTAATCAATTCAAAACCATGACTTTTTCATCAGGAAGTGCCAGATAATATGCATATCGACAGTACAGAAAATGTCGTGACTGAAAGAAACATGAAATATCCTTTTCTGTCAAGAGTCTCATGACTCCCTCTGAAGTACGAGACTAATATAGATATGTTGATATTTTGTTTGCATTTTGGGTATCAAGCATACATAAACACACTCAAGCTATGCAGATACATATATATATAGCCAGGAATTTGTTTCTTAAAACTCACTGTTTCAATATGTAATAGATACAGTCATCACAATTTTCTCTTCAGTGTTCCCCGAAACATATAAAATCATAGGTACTGTAAGAAACCTTTTCTCATGGATATAGTCAAAGGCCTTTGAGTGGGCAGTTGCCATCCAGTGCATGGCTTGCTGGAAAACACCAGTAGGTAGAGCAGAAGTAGCAACTTCCAGCATATCAGGATTGCCACCGGGCCAAGCACCAGCACAATAAGTAAGCATACAAAAGACATGAGGCTCATTAAATGTTATCCAGTAGTCTACCATATCTGACACACTGTCCACAACAAGCCTGCAAAATGAAAGATCATGAGAGGATTAGCAAATGTTAAGTATAGATGAGTTACCCATCCAGGAAGAAGCCAAACCTTGTAAAATTCATGAAATAGTCCACAGTTTTCTCCAGTTTCCACCCTCCGTACTCTCCAGCCCAAGGTGGAAGTGAATGATGAAACAGGGTCAGCATCACTTTCATACCATATGAGCGAACCCTACTGATAATCCATTTATATCGTTCTAATGCGGCATAATTGACCTGAAATATTATTAAAAAAAAACTGAATTCGGTGAAATTTTTACCCTCACTACTAGGGCTGAAAGAAAAAAAAAAAAAAACCGAACCGAACCGGTGAACCGGTTGTTTTGTCCAGTTTTTTACTTCATCCGGTTCGGTCCGGTTCGTGAAAATTTTATTTTTTGAAATCCGGTTCGGTTCTCGGTTCTGCAATTTTTAGGGCCGGTTCGAACCGAACCGGTTTTAATTATATATATACATTTATATATTTTTAATACATCTCATATATAAACCTTTTTTCCCTCCCAAGTCCCAACCCCATCAGTCGCCCCCACCCCAGTGATAACCCTAATCCCCAACCCAGTGCTGCGGCGACTGAGAGTTGCTCTATCTCTCTCCTTCCCCCCGCCCGCCCCCCCCCCCCCCCCCCCCCCCCCCCGCGTCCGGTGTCCAAATCAACTTCAATACCTCCTCCGATCGGCAAGCCTCATCCATCTCTCGGTCCGATCGGCAACCTGTTCGACATCAACATCTCCCAAGTCCCATCTTTGGTAATCTCTCTCTCTCTCTCTCTCCGATTTGTGGTTAAAAACCCCCTGAATGGAATTTTTTTTTTACACTTAGCGATAAGCGATCCGTGCTCTGTGGTTTAACACCCCAAACATCACCAAGTTAGCGATTTGTTACATCTGTACTCTGTGGTTCAGGACCTCCGATCAGCAAGCCTCCGGGCTGAGAATGCCGTTGGGCTTGGCCCAAAAACTAGCCCATCCAACCGAACCGAACCGACGTCCAAACCGAACCGGCCGAACCGAAACACGAACCGAACCGACCTTGAAAACTCGATTCCAGTTCTCTATTAGTCCCGAACCAGTTTTCTCCGGTTCTCTCAAAAATGGCCCAAGAACCGGACCGAACCGGACCGGTTTCACCCCTACTCACTACCACTTCTTCAGCTCCCATGAACATTTACAAAAAGTAGATATCCTTAAGATGATAATTTAAACTCCAGTCCAAATTCTAATTTACTTCAATTTTCACCAAATGGCAATGCGATAAACTAAAGGATGCAAAAAGATGCACACGCAGAGGAAACACACCCTAGTTGGCATACAACTTACAGTTTCATTACTCCCATTGAGTGGCTCCTCTGGCATGATCCTAGTCCAATCAATACCCATTCGGAAGACACGAACACCAGTGTCTTTAGCCAGTTTCAATTCTGTATCAGGATCAGACCAAAACCTTAGCCTCTCCTCCCTGAAAGTAATTCATCACAGTAAATTTCTTCCAAAGTCAACCACAAACCATTCAACATGAAAAAAATTACTGATTCTCAGGAATAAGGCATTTTTCCTTCGTTCGAACCATGTGATAGTTAGAGATAAGAAAGAGAAAGATACTTTGGCAATATCAGCTTCTAAAGTTGAAACACCAATACAGAGCAGGGCTTACGGGTGTGGAACGTTGTGCCAAGCAGCTACTTTATGATGACATTCTTCAGGTGTTGCGGGCTCTTCCTCTTCTATATATTTCTCGAATCCCCTTATCATTGCCTCCATAGCTATCTTCATAGGCTTCTTTCTTTTCGCTCTCCTTTTACCATCTACAACGCCCAACGAAGCTTGCTGAGCTCCGCCATCACCAGCAGCAGAGCCCATTATTGCATCTGCTGGTTGCAGGTTATGCTGCAATGGAGATTCTAATTTGTCACAGGGGTTATCTTCTGCAAACTCAAGCCAAGCATCATTAAGCCTGTCTTCGACATGTGCTGGAGCAGTTGCCAGTCCAAAGAAAAATTCATTTTCACCTTCTACATGCAATACATGACAGATGCATAATCAGTTCCTTGATAATCAAGAAAAGGTCAAATGTTTTTGTATCCCACCAAGGCACCAAAGGCATGATATCTCAAAGCCTCCCCTGGGACACAGTGAGAAAAGACATAAACTTTGATGGTATGGAAGAAAAACTTTCAATGATTGCATGCTTTTCTATAATTAGAAGAGATCACAATCTCATCACCAAACTTCAAAGTACATGCTCCACTAAAGAAACAAATAACTGAAAAGAATTCAATGGCACATACCACTTAGGGTATCTACGATGGCCACAATAATGGGTGTAATAGGGTCAGATTTAAAAGTTAGTAAATAATGTCCGCCTAAAACTACTCCAATTGACAAGTTTACTCAGCTGTAAACCTTTTCTGTTTGGTTTATTATACTTTATTGCTAACCAGAACAGAAAATTACAGCGAGGGTCGATAAACATCCCCTAGAGGCAAAGAAGACAAAGAAACACCTTCAACTAAGCCTAGAAAATCTAATAACCCAAGAACTAGGACATCAAAAACTTGCAACGACCTTTGACGTAGTTGTGTCCTTGTGTAATTTGATTTGTTATTTATCTTTCTTCTAGCATTCCATATATCCTGCCTTAGGGCCCGCCTATTCCCAACAACTCGCACTTAACACACTTTTAGCACGCACAAAGATTGGCAAACACTTGTAAAGCTGAAACCCTAACTTCCATGTGTACTCTTTCACACCCAATTTAGCTATCCCAATTATAACCGGCTTAGTTTTAGTTCATAAAGGAGCTTGCTGAAGCTTACTGTACAAGAAGAGTAAGCTGAGGGGCAAGTTTTAATCTTGAGTAGTCTAAAAGCCAAGCTTAATTTTTTTTTTTTTTTTTTTTTTTTTTTTTTTTTCATCTCTTAAAATGAAAGTGCAGGTATGGTACCCACAGCCAACAGCACACACGTCAGGACCGAAGTTAAGATCTCACCAACAAAGTTCTATATGGGGACTCAAATCTGGGCATCGTCTAACCAAGTCCAAGCTTCCAACCACTGAACCAACCCCTATTCGGTCAAGCCAAGCATAAATTGAGCAAACTAGCACTCATCAAAACTGGCTTGGAAATTGCACAGTAGCTCAAATTCAACATTAAAACCAATCAGCTAGTAACTCAAATTTAGAGTTTCCAAATATAGGAAGTTCGATATGAAAACAATCTCTAATCGAACTCCTCCTGATGCTGAGTTGTTTATGCTCTAAACAAATACGCGAATACTAGCAACCACTAGAAAACAAAGTAATAAATAATAATTCTCTCTACTCCAAGCTTCCAGAAGGACTAAGGTTTCTCTTTTTATTGGAGGAGGAAAAGAATTATACCAGAGGAGGGAGAGACGTTGAAGGAGGCGAGAATGTCAGAGGACTCGTCGATGGGAGAGCGGAAGGGGCGGAGGTTCTTACGGCGGTAAAAAGAGAACGACACAGCGTTGGCGGCGACGGTGACCGTGACAAGGATGCCGGCGAGCTTGGTCGCGGCCACGAACAGTACCGCCGCAATCGCCATTGTTGTTCTGGAAGTAGAAAGAAACGAAACTGTTTGGTTTGAGTGAGCTTGAAGAGATGAGATGAGATGAGATGCTTCATCCACGTGTCCTGCAGTTAGCGTGAACGACTCAATGCCTCCCCCACGGACCCACAAAGAGCGTGGAATATACGCAGCTGCATAATTTTACCTTACCTTAAGTTATGATAAAAACTAGGGCTGTAAAAAAAAACCCGCGAACCGTGAATCCGAACCGGACCGAACCGAACCGTAGGTTTTGGATTGGGTCCGTGGATTAATGGTCTGGACATGGATTGAAAAATTAGAAAACCGTGCTTCGTGGTTCGGTCCATGGATTTTCATAAAAGAATCGTGGATAAACCGAACCGGACCGTGAGAATTTAATCAATTAAAAAATATATATTTATATATATAATATTGGGATAAGAATTATAATTAAACATATTATTCTTAATTTTATACCCTAAATAGGTGAATGTGGTATAACTGAAAAGTAAAGGAGCAAACTGCAATTAACAATTGTAATTTTGCTTGAACGTATATTAGCTACTCTCGGACTCGGGACTGATTGTGGTGAAGACTTTTGTTTACTCGCTTTGTATTATGCTGTTTCTGCATCTTTTTACTACTGCTAGTGTTTACTCTCTTGAATGTAAATATCTTTGAATCATTTTGAAGCGTTGTTGATGACTTGGTGTTGTTTATTAAAACTTAAAAGCTACTGATGAATTTGTTCCAAAAGTTACATTGAGAATGTGAATGTGGAATATATATTTTTATTTTGTGAAATGTTATAATCCGTGGATAAACCGTGAACCAAACCGTGATTTTTTTTATTGTTTTAGAACCGGATCGTAGACTTTTGGTTTGGACACGGATTGCCTTACATTGGACCGTAGACTTTTGGTTCGGTCCTCGGATTCATACCAATCCGCACCAAACCGGACCGTTGACACCCCTAATAAAAACCATCTAATTATTCTCAATACGGCTCAAACTAAACGTCTTTCTGAATAACTTGATGCATGGGATGTTAAATTATCCTCCACTTTATGTTTTTTCAGGGCTTGGGTGCGAGAACAGAATTGGAAGAAGAGAATGAGTTATTTCCGCCGGCGGTGGAAACAAATGTTTCCTCCAAATCAATCACAGCGGTCCGTGTGATTATGTACTACACAATCATATTGACTACACAATCACACGGACCGCTGTGATTGATTTGGAGGAAACATTCCGCCAGTGGTGGAAATAATGTTTTCTCTTGGAAGAAATAAGAAAGCAATGCTTACAACTTCTTAGGTATATCATCAATCAAAGTAAAGTACAAGTACTAGGCTCTACTCCAATGTACTATGTGAAGCAACAGGATATCTCTTCACAGTTTACATTCTACTCAGCGTAGACATAAGGAAATCGAGATTTAACAAATCTCGTTATACTTGTAAATTTGTAATAGTATCCCTTTCCTTCGTCTTTGTTGTCCCTTCCATACCTTACCCCTCTTGGGGGAGGTTAGAGGGATGGAGAGAGTAGAGAAAGTGGTATTTTGAGTTTGCGGTTAAGTCCTGGGGTGTGCGTGGCACAACTGCTCTAGATGATGGCTCCATCAACTTTTTTTTGATAAATTTGTGATTAAATGGAAAGGGGTTAACTTGTTCAAGGATTAAATTGTGCAAACATTTTGTTCAAGGCTGAGGGTAAAAAACAAATCTCAATTTGGCCTTAAAAACTTATCAAAAGTCAAGAGATCGTTAAGGCCTTTCTCTAAGCAATTTGAAATGGTGTATCCAAATTCTTGCAAAGTTATTCAATTGTCAAATTTTTGATGAAGACCTTTGTCGCTATCTCGTAGATATCCGTAGCTTGTTGGGAGTTTAGAAAGATGAATCGATCCCGCCATCGCTTCCGCTGCGCCGGCGTGCACAAGGCCCAAGCTTCTAGGGAGTATCCACGGAGTCCACCACGTTCATTGGGCCCATTATACATCAAATGACCCATATCCACTTAAAAGGCTAAGTCTTGTAAGTGGTGAGTCATTTAATTGTATATTAAGGTCCAACCCTTTTTCTATTTTTTCAATGTGGGACTTAACCTTCACACATGTTCTAACAAATCTCCCCCTCATGTGTGAACCGTTCATTGAGCCTTGTCGGTTTCTTTGCATCCAAGCTCCCCCTTGATTCTGATCTATTACTCTCAACCCAATCTTCCAAACTAGGCTTATTTTGCACTAACTCCAACTATTCAGATCTATCCATCGAATTCTCCATTGAGAGGCAACATGCCCATTCACTGGCACCATGCTCCCCGACGAGTCAACGTGCAACACATGTTCCATTCGCTTGCATCACCTTGCAACAGGCACACCGCATTACTTGCACTTGAATTTTTCTGTTTCCATCACTTGGAGTTCACCATGCAAGCCTATGATCCATGGCGCGTGAGAGTCTCCCGCCATCGCTTCCGCTGCGCCGGCGTGCACAAGGCCCAAGCTTCTAGGGAGTATCCATGGAGTCCACCACGTTCGTTGGGCCCAATATACATTAAATGACCCATATTAGGCCTTGTAAGTGGTGAGTCATTTAATTGTATATTAAGGTCCAACCCTTTTTCTATTTTTCCAATGTAGGATTTAACCTTCACACATGTTCTAACATTTTTCAATGAGTTACAATTCCAAATTTAACTTGCCCTTTGCTTGTCTGTATAAAAAATAATAATCACATATTCACATCGAACTGTAAGAGAAGTGGTTAATAAATTAAAATGTATTGTATCTGTAAATATATTAATTTCTGTTAGATATCTATAAAAGTTCTAGCTAATTTTTATGACAGTATGTGTACATGCATTATTCACCACTCAATGGGGGATGATTAGAGGTGGCAAATGGGTGGGTTGGGTTGGGTTTGAGTGGGTTGACATGGGTTATAGGTTGAATGTGGGTGGGTTGAATATGGGTTAAGAGTAGGTGGGTTGAATATGGGTGAGTCGAAAATGGGTCTAGCCAAACCCAACTCAACCCAACCCAACCCGTTTTCTTCTCTCTTTTTTTTCTTATTTTTTTTCAAAACTATAAACCTCCAATATGTGAAAACTATAAAAAAATAAAACACAATTGTACATGTATATAACAAATAGAACTAGATTTTTAACAAAATGATCACAAATTCGTTACTAACGTTAAAATCAGCGTGCATTCATTTACTAAATTGATTACAACTTATGTGTATATGTATGGCCCTTAATTACGAACATATTTCTGTATCTAACTATCTATAGTTTGAATTGATTACAACTTTCAGTTATGCTACCGCTTTCAATTACACTGATTACGTTTATTTAGTAATGCTTAATTTTACGTAATTGTATTTGTATGGTCCATTAATCAGATTTAGCATAAAAAATCATGCTCGAAGATCAGGTTAGCGGTTTTTTTGGGTATTATCAAATGGAAAGAGCTAATCTGTCTCTCTAGCTTTTTCAATCTGAAATGATGATGGATGTGATCTATTCTCGCTTGGAAATTCTAGAGAGAGAGAGAGAGAGAGGGGTTTCAAGAATGAAAATGTCAAACGTTAGGTGGGGCTGACTACAGCTCTTGGCTTTTACTTGCCTTGTGGTATTTGAGTTGTCTGTAGGAATTAACAAAGAGAGATTTTAAATTTTTAGGTCTAATCCATTTTGAACCCATTTTCAACCCAATCCAATCCATGTAAATATGGGTTAAGATAGGTTCACCCATTTATAACCCATATTTTAATATGGATGGGTTGGGTTGGGTTTTGAGTGGATGGATTTGGATGGGTTCATGGGTTGGGTTAGAAATTGCCACCTCTAGGGATGATTACTGATTACTGGCAATAACATGGACATTTGCAGAGATTATGAGATACTACTAAATTAGTACTAATTACGTCCGATCCAGCTAGCGTCTCCTCTGTCAACGGGAAGCAGGCATAAATACTACGATTTCAAACAACTGTGGATGGTTTGAGCCCTTAAAGACTTTTGGGTCAAGTTCAAAGACATGCGATTATTACGAAAGAAAGCACAGCATTCATCCCAAATTGTTGCATCCTAATCTGTGATCCACATTCCACCCTAGCCCAGTCCATAGCTTAAATGTCAACGTACATATATCTAAATCCTTAACCAACATACATGAGATTATTTGAAACCATATTGTTTGCATTCAAGCATCTCAACTTGACTGCTACCCCATTTTAAGTGAAAAACAAAGAGTTGGTGTTACCAATTTTAAAAAGGCATGCAGAATTGAGTACTGGAACACAATTTCATTTTCAGCTGGTTGGCTCTTTCTAATTAAGGAAGAATCTTGGCAGGTTTTGTTTCTCTCTCACTCAAAATGGTTTATTCCCAAAAATGCATGGGTAAATGCTTAAAATCTTATATATTATTGTAGAATGACTATTCATGAGTAGAAACGTGAGAGCGACAATGGCATGAAATAATTGAATAGAAATTATATATTTAAAAAAATGATTAAAGTGACTTAATCCTATAATATCCGAATTAGAAATGTTGATAAAATTTTGCTCAATTCCATGGAGAAATATTTCCATATTTCCTTCTTTGTACAAGTACTAAATGAAGCCAAAATTGGCGAACATTAACTATTTGAGTAGCTATAGACATTTTTGGCTTTAAGTAAATCTCAAGTTTTCTTTCTTCCTTTATCTTACACTATTCGGTAAATTTCATGTGCATCGAATGGATTTAGACATTTTTTTTTTATTGTAGCACTAATATAGTTAAGTAATTTGCTGTGCATAGCATGAGCTAGTATAAATTTATTTGAGTACAATTGGACTACTCGATATTATTTTATTCTTTTCCACCAGGGCAAGAAAATAAATAAGATCACATTTGTAGGGGAGTAGCGCATTTGAAGTTCGAATCTTAAAGGTCAGCGTTCGAGGTAACTCTCACTTAAACCAAGCTTTTTATTCGGAGTTTTTTTTTTCTTTTTTCGAGAAAGAGAAATAACTTCAATAAATAAAATAAAGTTTACAGGTACAAAACAACAATAAAGATACAAATTATCAGATAAATTAGTCCTAGCTCCAGTAAAAGGACTTTGTTTGCCATCACCAAGTGTCTGAATGGTACAAAAAAGTTTATAGCTTCTTGGTTAAGATGTGATCACGTTGGATGTTCTTAAGCAGAACCTTCGAGATTCTATAAAAAGATAACTTTGAAATCTCCATCTTGAGGTTGCATAACAAAAAGGTGTCAGTGTAGTGACACTCAAATTTCCCTACAATCTGCTTGATGACATTAAAACAATAGTAAAAATATAGGCTACAATATGTAATTGTGTTTTAAAGACCATTTAATAGTTTCTAGGATTGTTAAAATTTTTGTTCGTATAGGATTGTTGTTGTAAGGCTAGGTTTGGCATAAAAAGTTAAGTGGCTTTTTACTATTCATTTTTTTTGTTCTTATTCATTTTTTTTTTTGTATTTTTAGTTTTGCGTCAAACTTTTGCGACCAATTGATCCGTCTCGACGAGAGGAATCAGAGCTTATTTTGACTTATTCTGTATTTTTGAAAAAATTTAGGAGTTTCGGTCAAAATTTTTTACTTTTCCGATTCCTCTCGTCGAGACGGATCAATTGGTCGCAAAAGTTTGACGCAAAACTAAAAATACAAAAAAAAAAATGAATAAGGACAAAAAAAATGAATAGTAAAAAGCCACTTAACTTTTTATGCCAAACCTAGCCTAAGAAGAGAGAGCAATCTGTTCAACCAAAGACCCATCCGCGGGGCTAGCAGTAAAACCCAAACCACTCTAGGCGTTTCATTCTTTCTAAGATCCATCAACATGGAGATTAATGATCCTTTGAGTTGACCAAGAAGCTGGATACGATTGAATAACGTAGGACAGGTATTTCTTGTCACACAACTCGGTGCAAGCGGGAACATATCTTCTCTTAGGATAGCGCTTTATGCGTACCTCGATCAATATAAGTTTTCCTAATCTCTCTTATTTCATATTTGTAGTATCGTATATTATTTGTTTGTTGTGTCGTAATCTAGCTCCAATTATATATGTTTACAGAAATTCTAATGAATATTTCCAACAATCTAAGAGAAGATAGGTTAGGATTTTTCTGTAAAAATTGGAGAACCTTTGCGTGCCGTGTTGACTTGGGCTAAGAGTCTAAGACGTACTATTTAAAGGGAAAAAAAAAAAAAGGACAAGAAGACTAGTACTTCATGCTGTTAAGGCCCAGTTTTCCAAAAGATTTTAGCACCCAGTTGCTAAAATTATGATATTTCAAATCAAAAAATAAAGTGGTTCCGTGTATCGTTTTTTGATTTTTTTGCACCAAATTAAAGTACACGAGGAGTACTTTACTTTGGTGCGAAAAAAAATAAAAAAACGAAACACGGAACCATTTCATTTTTTGCTTTAAAATATCATGATTTTAGCACCTGTGTGCTAAAATCTTTTGGAAAACTAGGCCTAAGGAATATTAAATCCCACGTAGTATCTTGTTTCTTTGCTACAGTGGTTGTTTCGAAAAATTGTTTTAGAAAATCAGTTGCTTTTCCTATCTTCAGGGTTGGTAACAAGTAAGATGAAATTCCTATTTTACTACCAATTAATTAAAGCAAATAAATAAGAATTGAAGAAAAACGATGAACACAAAGATATACGTGGAAAACCCCCAAAACGGGTAAAAACAACGGGAAGGAATCAAACACTATAAAACCATTGTGTAGTTACAAGTAATCTTACTCTACGATTTGAATCACTCACAATCGCTCCAAGATGTACTTGCCGACTCCTCGTTCACCACACCCAGTATTTGATTGCCGCTGCCTCGAATCCTCGAGCCTTCCAAATGTTCTTCCGGAAATCCACCGAAAAACAACTTGAACTTGACTATTGATGATTGATGTAAAAACCTCTTGAAGCTTTGATTAAAGTTCCATCGATCTTGTGCTTCAAGATTCACTGTCGATACTCTAGGGTTTTGTGGCTTTAAAAACAAGCGGCTCTAATCTTTCTTTTTCAGCCGACCTCCATTACCTAGATCCAGAAACATGACATATTTATAGAATTCCCAATCCGATCAATCGCATCATAAGCCGATTGATCGGGTCATTGTAGATCCGATTTTTTTGGAGCTTGTTGATTAATAACCCGATTGATCCACTTATCAATCCATAGACTCTGAAAAACACACGCCCTGTGCAACCTGCAGCTTTGCCAATATCAGAGGTACTCGATTGAGAAGCCGATTGATCGCATGATTGATCTTCCCGTTCCGAACACCGACAACCGACTAAAAACACTAACACCCAAATTACATTACAAAGGGATTCCTTCCACTCTAATCCTATACAGACTTCTACTTAGAAAATTACAACTCGATAATAAATATGTGTTTTGTCATATGGAATTGCCAAAAACAAGACGACTCCAGAATTTGGTCCTTACAATCTCCCCCTTTGGCACTTCCATGACAAAACACACTACAATGAAAAACTCGCGTATAAAATAAATTCAAAAGACAAACTGAGATCGAGTTGTAGAGAACCTGCAAATAAAACTCAACATCCAACCAAATTAGAGCAATAAGCAACCTACTCCCCCTGTCAACATTCTCCCCCTTTTTGACATGGAGTGACAAAGGGCAAATAGGATAAATGAGAAAGTAATAAATGCGAGTGGAAGAGCACTAAACAATTAATGACTAATAAGAAAATTATGAGAGGAGTGAATACTAGCATAAATGTGCATTAAACACGAATTGATGACAAAGGTGTGTGGGTGACAAATCAGTAGCCCTCAAGATTATCAAACACAAACGAGGTTTCTCATAGAAGCTCGGGCTGTCAAACTAACTCCCCCTCATGATGTCAATCTACACAAAAGACGATAAGACAGAAAAATGAAATAGAACACCGAAACTCCCCCTTAATCAATAAATATATATTAATTTTGCCAGGATATTCTACTCCCCCTCAAACAATGAATATTAATTTTTTATCACAACATTTTTATATAGCAAAAGTAACACTAAAAATATGAGTAAATAAAAGAAGAGGATCACATGTGACACACCTGCTTTGATCACTATCGTTAATAACCATGAACACACACACATCAAGACAAAACATGAACAAATATTGTGAAACGCACTTTAGAAACATTAGACTAAGAATGCAACACACAACATGGCCGAACGATAAAGTGTGTGTGTGAATCACAAAGATCATATCAAGCTCAACTCATTAAGTTCGTCGGTTCTCATGTATACTAGGAGTTTCAAGACACCTCCCCCTTAAGAAGTCAAACCGAGCTAGGTCCTCAATGTGATTAACGAATGAGCAAACAAAATACTCCCCCTCAAAGTCACATCCTTTTCTTTTTTTTTTTTTCATATTAATTTTTTAGAAAGCAGTACAAAACCAAATATTCTCGTTTACCCCACTGCCGTTTGACGCGAATATTGGGAGTAAGAGTACCTCATACCCAATGCCCGGTTACTAAGCGAATGGTCCAATAATACCTTCACAAGGTCTATCCATCTTTTGACGCGAACACTCAGAGGGAGAGTACCTCACTCCGATTGTCCGGTTACTCAATGAACGCCCGGATAGGTAAACAATATAATACTAACAGATTGACTCTTGCAGAGATAAATCTAAAACCCACATGGGAATAGTAGCCATAGGTCAATCTCAAGGGGACGAATACAAGAAAACAGCTAGATACATGAGACTAACGTGAATAAGGAGCAATCTATAATTTTTGTGAGGTAGTGGAGAACATACGGCAATGAAGCACGCAACATTCATCATCTAAATGCATCGAAGAGTGAGAAATCACAACATATGCGCATGTTGTATTGATAGTGTCGATTCTCATGATAAATTGATGATAGTAACTCGACACAGAATGAAGCCACAAAAAAAATGAATCTTTTTGAAATTTTAGAAATATGAATGTTTTTGGTATTATCTTAAGGACATATTAGAAAGCTAAAAATTAGCAACAACAAAGATTATTAAGCTCAGCTCAAACTCTCCCAGTAAAAGATGACGATCCCTTTTTTTTTTTTTTTTATAGACAAAGTGAGGAAATAAACTAAGCAGCAACATAATAACAATAGAAAATAGCACAAAGCATAGCTCCAGGTTCAAGATAGACAATAAAATTAATCTAGACTACGAATGCAAGATCAAGCCCTCAAAATGTGAGGTCAACTCCTCCTGATGATCCAATATCATCAAGAGGATTAGAGGGCAAATCGACATTAGTTTTCAAGTCTGTTCTTCTCATCCAAATAAGTCTAGTTTTGACCTTTTTATTTTTCTCAACAGCTTTGGGCGCATGTTTAGCTATCACATTGGTAATCTTTCTATAAAGAATCACACTACGCCTAGTTTTTTTTACTTCCATCATAATCATAACAATAAAATTTGTATCTACCCTTGTTGTTATTGGCATGATGATAATGGGAAGGAGCATTAGGGTACCCATGAAGATTAAAGCATTTTGGCCGAATATGACCTTTCACTCCACAAAAATAACAAGTGGGTACGAATTTGACATGTTTACGCACACTTATTTTTTCAGGTGCATCAGAAATACAAGGAGTGTGCAATTTCTTGCAATGAGGTCTAATATGACCTCTAACACCACAATGATGACAAGTAGGTATATATTTAGAAAAATTTACCTCACCATGCTTGGTGGTGGCATGTTCACCCATTGCAGTTTGTGTATTTGCCTTCTAAAAATTTGGCTTTATGTGCGCCTGTTTGACATTGTTCTCTTTGATACGCCACTTGGTTTTATTGGCCACAGGAGGAATGGGAGCACTGCTACTTGGCTTAATAAAATCCGTCTTTCCTTCCACTTTATGTGTTGAATCTTTTCCTGTATATCCAAGCCCTTCTCTGTTCGAAGATACCTTTTGAACACCTAAAACTTCATTCAAGACTTGTGTACCTGTGTTCAATTTCTTAAAAGTAGCGTTGGCCTTGTTAAGCTCAACTTGCAATTTTGCTACTTTTGATTCAAGAAGTTTGTTAGTCTCAAAAAGACTATGCACATCATTTTCAAGATTTATATTTTTGCATTTAAACACATTAAGTTCATGCAAGGCATCAATTTTCTCTTTCTCACATTGCTTTAGCTTGGTGGCTAACCATAAATCATGTTTTTTCTTAAAAGAACGTTTAAAGTTTTTCATAGTCATAGCCATAGCTTCGATATCATATTTATCCTCTCTATCACTAATTTGGTTAGTTTCAACATCACAAAAAATATTACTTGCACTATCGCAATCAGATTTAGCATCAAAAAATATTGATGAAGCACATGCAACTTATTTGGAGCTATCAAAAACAGGAGGTTTGAATATAAAATTGCTTTCATTTGATGAATCCATGCTAGCAAATTATAAAAAAAAAAAACAAGGATCCGCTCGTGAAAAAAAATTCACAAAATCAATATGAGCGACCTGCTCTGATACCAAGTGAAATTCCTATTTTGCTACCAATTAATTAAAGCAAATAAATAAGAATTGAAGAAAAACGATGAACACAAAGATATACGTGGAAAACCCCAAAACGGGTAAAAACCACGGGAAGGAATCAAACACTATAAAACCATTGTGTAGTTACAAGTAATCTTACTCTACGATTTGAATCATTCACAATCGCTCCAAGATGTACTTGCCGACTCCTCGTTCACCACACCCAGTATTTGATTGCCGCTGCCTCGAATCCTCGAGCCTTCCAAATGTTCTTCCGGAAATCCACCGAAAAACAACTTGAACTTGACTATTGATGATTGATGTAAAAACCTCTTGAAGCTTTGATTAAAGTTCCATCGATCTTGTGCTTCAAGATTCACTGTCGATACTCTAGGGTTTTGTGGCTTTAAAAACAAGCGGCTCTAATCTTTCTTTTTCAGCCGACCTCCATTACCTAGATCCAGAAACATGACATATTTATAGAATTCCCAATCCGATCAATCGCATCATAAGCCGATTGATCGGGTCATTGTAGATCCGAATTTTTTGGAGCTTGTTGATTAATAACCCGATTGATCCACTTATCAATCCATAGACTCTGAAAAACACACGCCCTGTGCAACCTGCAGCTTTGCCAATATCAGAGGTACTCGATTGAGAAGCCGATTGATCACATGATTGATCTTCCCGTTCCGAACACCGACAACCGACTAAAAACACTAACACCCAAATTACATTACAAAGGGATTCCTTCCACTCTAATCCTATACAGACTTCTACTTAGAAAATTACAACTCGATAATAAATATGTGTTTTGTCATATGGAATTGCCAAAAACAAGACGACTCCAGAATTTGGTCCTTACATAAGAAATGGTTTTCTACTTTTTCGTTCAAAAGAGAAGTTTTGGATATTCGGAAAACTTAAGGTTCTATTTCCTAGTATATATTGAGTTTGTGATTTTAAAAACGAAAAGAAGTTACTTGCATAGGTCTCGCTCTTTTAAATATTGAAATTAGATGATTAAATGGGTGCTTTTCAGCACCTATATATCACCTTTCTATCATTAACATTGAAATACCCAGAAATTGATCATTTTCTTTTAGGAGCTAATTTACATATACTAGTATTTTAAGTCGGCAACACGGGTAGATTTGCAGGGCGGGTGCTGTCTCAAATCTACTCTAATACAGAATGGAAGAACCACAATTGGTGTGAACAAAATTATGAACCGGCTAGTGTTACAAAAGTGAATTTCAATATTGGCCCTCCAAAACCAGATTTTTACAACTACTTTTAATTTACCATTAAGTAGCTGTTTTTGGCAAAACAAGGATAAACTATCCACCACCATTGTAAAAATGTGCAAGACACACAGTGTTTGCCATCCTATCGTCTCAATAAAAGGGATCCGGGGTTCCTGCAGCTCATCATCTAGGTTGGGCTACAGTGTGTAGTGGATATGATAGCCATCCATTTTAGAAATTAATGGTCCGGATTCACTTTAGCTTTATTACCGGTAATAAAGCGTTTGCGAATCTGATCCATTGAAAACACTTTTGAACAATTGGGATTGATGCACTGCACGGCTGCAGCGCAAGGATCCCCCAAACGCAATGAAAAGTGAAGAAGGGTTGCAGTCAAAGGCTGGTTATTACTCCTACTCTAATTCTTTCTGGGCCTGAGACCTGTCGCTGTCAAGTCCAGCCCACTGGCTGTTCCAATCCTCTCAATATAATCCCAGCCAGTAGCCTCAACTCTCACTTGTTCTCTCTCTCTCTCTCTCCCTCAGAAAGAGTGTTCTTTAGTTTGTGCTTATCTCCTCGTGGGGGAGAGAGAAAAGCTTTCAGACCTTCAAGCAATGCAGAAAATTCTGCAAGGTATGTATCTGGCAAATCCCATCATAGCTTTATCAACAATGCTATGGGTACATCTAACTTACACTTCACATGCACACCAAGGTGATGTGGCAGATAAGGAAAAGTCCATCATTTCAGGCGGGCCACACATTTGGTTTCTCTTTGTCTGCAACATCACTTTGGTGTGCATGTGGAGTGGCAGTTAGGTGTACCATATCATTTTTGGTAGCCTTATTGTGGTTATTATTGAAACCTATACAACTTTTATGCACTGTCAAATGGACACTTCTCCAAGTCTAGTGCACGGAAAAATTTGTTTCCACACTTGGGAGCTTACTTAATTATGGTACAATCTTTGATGCAGGTCTTCTCCAAGTAACTACTGGAAACATCAAAATCCATGGGCAAAAGGGCTTTGTACTCCAAATCGTAGGGTTGTTTCACTTTGGCCTTGGAAGCTCCATTTTGATGGTGGCTTGTTCATGTTAATTGGGTGCTATCCTGACTGAGCTTTTCCACAACCTCATCTTCTTTTTCATTCTCTTCTTCCTTTATTAAGTTTCTTTTGTGTGTCTATTTAATCTCAGTCACCTTTGTTCTTCTTTTGTGTTAAGTTTTCTTGACCTTGTAAGGCCTTTTCTTGACCTTGTAAGACCCTGCACCGTATTTTCAGTCTCTGTCTTTTTTGTTTTTACAAATCTTGTATCAGAAAATTACTGATAAAGGTTTGGTCGTCGTCTTTCTTTATTCTCGCCGAACTCTAGTTCTCCTTCCTTGTCTATCCCTCCTAAGCTATTCAAATTCATTAGGCTAATAATAACATTAATTTGTTCCATACTAAAAAATCTGTCCAAAATTCTAGGCTCCGAGCCTATCAGATTTTAAATTTTTTTTTTTTCTTTCTTTCTTGAACTAGACCAGAGTTCAGATGACGGGTATAAATAAGATTACTTCTGAATTTGATATTTTTGAGGTAGGATAGGATTAAATTGTATCACCACTGTGATTCATCAACAATAAATGTGTTGTCTCTTGGGTGTTCATAGCAATTACTTACGTACCTTAGTGCAGTACCAGTAGTTATTTCATGTATGTTTGGCAGACTATACATGGATTTGAATTGTAGTATGATTGTTTTGTGGGCCGATATATGCTGTCACATGAATGGATTTGGTACCCTTGTTGTTTTATATGTTGTCGGCTGATAATTGTGTGTGTGTGTGAGAGAGAGAGAGAGAGAGAGAGAGAGTTGTGGAAAGGAAAGAGGAGGGAGTTGGATCTCCTCGTGACTGCTTTGACGTACGGTACAATAATATCCACTGTAGGAGTAGGACTATTTGTGTGCAAAAATGATTAGCGTACACCAGGACGTGTACACCACATGCACACCAGCACATCCCGATCATCCAAAAACTTTTTTCGATGTTTTAGATTTGAAATGAATTCTTACCGGTAAGAATTTATTTCAAATTCAGACCATTGATTCCTGAAATGAACGATCGTGACGTGCTAGTGTGCATTTGGTGTGCGCGTAGAATTGTTCATTTGTGTGGACTTTGGACTTCTTTTTCTCTCTGTCCTCACATTCGTGGGGATCACTGCGCAGTGGAAAAAGCAAACTTCTGAGTCTCTGAATCGGAAATCAGTTTAATACTATAGTAGTATTTTTACAAACTAGCTGGCGACGAACCACAATTTGTGCGTAATCTGAAAAAGGCTGGCTTATTCAGTACAGTGCTCCTTCAAGAGGGGGAGAAGTGCATGAGGACTGAGGAGCTTAACTTGTTTTTACTCATCTCTCCTCGATCTCTCTTTTTTGTTCCAGTATTGGTTTTAATTACTGTTTTTGTACCCGACAAATGGAATTGGACAAGTAGCAGGCTAGCTGGAGCTCTCAGTTTGAAAATTGGAATTGGGTTTTCCTTCTCTTTAATTATAATTGAACGGCTTCCATTTGATTAGTGGCTGTGGCTGCTCCCACGTTGTAGTATATATTTTTGGTGGCCAAGAGTGTGCGTCACGATTTCGATATTTATGTTTGAGTTTTGATTTTAAAATTAAGTCTACCGATTCAAAATTTTGGAGTTGTAACAACAGTCCGGCCATGGGCACCCACCCTCGCGTACACTACATGCACAAACGCGTTTTAATCGTTTATTTCAACAAATCAACGGTCTGGATTTTAAACACTCTTTGACCAGTGAGAGTTCACTCTTTCCTGTCAAAGAGTATTTAACATCCGGACCGTTGAAAATGTTTTTGGACAGTTAACATGCACCCTTCATTCATTCGACGTGGGTGTGCATACTCATAGGATTTTTGTTGCAACAAGCACCCTTGTATAGAGCTTTGTTCTTGATTTAAATCGGCTCTTGCTAGTGGACTGAAGATTGGTTCTCAAGATTAATTAAGGTGCTCGTAAACTGGCCTGTACACAGTTTTCGATAAAAGAAAAGGCCTAGCTACATTATATATTTGCTGTTTTTTTTTTTTTTTGGCATATATAGTCCCAAGTAGTTGGCATGTGACTTGACAAAGTAGTCTTGCCTTAAGACTTAAGGGTTTACTCTCACTTAAGATCTGAGGTTCAATTCTCCATGCCAGCAAACTCTTCAGGACACTGAGGGTTATGCCCATTCGACATGTCCTAGGCCCCGGAATTAATCAAGGTGCGCACAAGCTGGCTTGGTCATATGCTTATAAATAAAAAAAAAGTATTGGCACGGTCTGATTTGGAATTTGAACAAATGGCGGAAGTGATGCTAATCATATGCATCAATGCATATACATTGTTATCTTACTTTAGTACATACCATTGAATTATTATTTTTTCTTTCATTTTTTTGGTTTTGCCAAAGGGAAGATAGATAGTCACGAGGAACGAAATGATTATGCCCACAAGTTGGCGTTGAGAAGTACGTGCCTTTACCTTGTTCTCTCTCTCTCTCTCTCTCTCTCTCTCTCTCCAGTTGAGGATGTGAAGAGAAATCAAAACACACAAACATTGAACTGGAGCATTCATATGATGCTCATCATATCCAAATGAGATCTTCGTGGTTTTCAAACGGCCAACACATGCAGGACCCATTTTGGCGAAAGTCCTTTTCAACTTTGAAAATGGAAAGATCCTGTAAATCTGAATGAAAAATGAAAGATTGGATCGAGTATCTATACATATCAAATTAAGGTGCTCACTCGATTTTTTTAAAATTATTGAACGGCTCGGATCATCCGTGAGGAACCCGGAGTGGGCCCCACATGCCAGTCGGTTCATGTTCAGTGCATGCCCGCCTTACCTGTAGACGGACTGTTTTGGTATATATCATGCACCTTTTCAAAGTTTCACTACGTTTTAGAAAGAACCGAGTTTTACTCCAAATCAAAACACCACGCGGCCCTGTCTATTCGTTACAATGACTTCTCAAGAAATGACTTGGTCGTGACCAAATTCTGCCATATGCTTTTCTACTGTAAAGGAACTGAGAGAAGTCATGACCTCGCAAGCCGTATTTGGAATGCCAAATTGGGAAACACTGTGTTCGGTTTTGGTTCAAAAAGCTTCAGTTGTTTGGAGAGGATGTCCAACACATGGATGTTGTAACGATCCAACCCAAACAATGTATGATTCTCTGACAAAAGATGACGAAATATTAAAATGGTGAAAACAAAAGTTAAGTCCAAGATTGTCATGATTTGGAAAACATACATGATACAAGGAAATAGGTTAGAGGCTTTACAAAACATAAGCCATCTACCTTCCAATCAGTTATCCACTATAACTGAAATATACATCAGGTAAACTAGTTAACAATGATGTGGGCTGTTAGAAAACAGCAGGCACAAACCCATTATCTGATGAATGACTGAATGTAACTAGTATCATCTTAGTACAAAATGAAGTCAGCTCCATGTTAGAATGAATTCTTCAAATGCGAATCTGAGATTTTGCAACACCACGCGAGCATTTCTTTCGGCCAGATTTGCTCAGTCCACAAACACAAATCTCAAGAAGCTCGTAATCCTCGTCCCAAAATAACTTGGATGACTTCTCCGGATTCTTCAATAGCATCTTTGAGGTTAGAAAACCTGCGATTGTCCATGTCTGGAAAAGTCGAGATTGCTTCCCTACAAATCTCCCACTGCGAGTGTCATAATATTCAGGCCACTGATCGACTGACAGCCTCTTTTCGGCCAAATCAACTGCCTTTCTTGCTAATTCTGGCCTCTTCATCTTAATGCAGGCCAATGTGAACTGAAATTTCAAGCAAAAAGACAAATAAATTAGCTGTGAGTTATATTAAAATACATGTAGGCATTAGGATATTGATGATGGTGATGCCAAATATGAAATATGTAGGCGTATCCAAACAATTTCTTATCAAATATTACTAGGAACTCATGATTTAACCAACCATTTAGCGTACCTGCCACAGAAGAGTTGGCCAGGATCCACCATTATGATATGACCAAGGCCTGCAAGTAACCAAAAGGATTTTATGATGATACAGACCACAGCCAGTAGCTCTGTGAAAATCCAGGAGAGACGGAAAAACCATTAACGAAAATATAAAGAGCCTTACGTATTCTTTGGGTCACTTCCGGTGATTATACGCCATTCCTCAAACTCCAAAGCAGGGTAACATATCTTTAGAGGCATGTGTGCCACAAGATCATCCCATTTGGCTTCAATCAAATTTAGAATACCCTCATTCTGTTTTTGGGTACCCAAAGAAGAAATTACGGACCAAAGATTTCCAAGTGTAAAAAATCTGAAATCCATGTGACCAGGTTCTAGATTCCCCATGAGATAACCACCTTCTTCCGGAATCCAATCTACCAGCCAAGAAGGAATTTGATCAGGATAAATATTAAACTTGTTGACGGCATCAGTAGAGTACTCCTCCGTCTTGTAACGGTATATTTCGTTCAGTTTCTTCATATCCACCCAGTAGTATTCTCTTATATGGAATGAAAGTGCGCTGAGGCGGTTATTGATTGCTGCCACCAAATTCTTGGTTACATCGTTGACAATAAGCATCTCCCGGGAGCAGCGCAGAGATGAATAGAATAGAGCCTGTGAAATTAAGTACATCAGGCAAGAGACTAAAAAGGACAGGAATCAGTGAATCACATGAAATAAGATCCAGAAGGAACAAGTGCCATACTTAATGAGAAAGAGGACATTAAACTAACCGTTTCCAAAATGAGAAAATAAATCTCTCTGCCTCAATCTTTTCAGGTTTGCAAAGTAAAAAAAAAAATGTAGCTTCAATCAGTAATCTTAACTCACTTGGATTTCAAGAGGATGACCATGAATACCCATCCGCCTATCAATCATGCAGGAACCATCAGTTACTAAGAGAGAAGGAAACATGTCAAACCCATCGGTTAAACACAAATTAAGTATCAGTCTTATGCCTGTCTGCACATCCACCCTCTCTTGCAATCCATAGTCACCAGTTAGCTTTCCATATGCTCTCAGCAAAATAATCCACCACAATCCTGTCAGAGAGGTCAAAATCGAAAACAATGATTCAGATTCCTGAAGCCTAATGTTGATAAAAGGGAATTACTATGTCACGACATGTGGCATCGATAAATAGGACAGTGAGTATACACATATGAAACAATTAAACAACATGTTAAAGCAAAACATCTGCATGTATCCGTTAACTCAAAGAATTATTACCAGAATCAACAGGTGCAACACGCCCAATAGCTGATTCACCAAAATCTGGGTCCAAGACATCCTCGACGGCTCCGTCACTTCCATCCAGAGGCATTGTTTTGACCTTAAAACTTGCTGGCATCAAGCCTTGTCCGGGGCTGTAGCAGTCAACAGTCTTCTCCCAACTCTAATCAATAAACAAGGAATAAATTTTAGTCTAAACAAATTGACATAAGTGCATTTGGGCAAAAATATTTACAACTCAAAAGCCTTGAAGAGGAGGGACGATCCGTTATTTTAAACCATGGGGTCACCAAGGTTCTGGTTGATGTGGTGTTACCGTGTTAGACTGCTAGTAGGAGTGGTTGTAGTAAATGGTGTTCTCTTATTAATGGTAGCTGTCCTAATGAAAATAGAAGTTCTCAGAATGCCACTGAAAAAATAAAATATGGTGAGAAGTCCATGCGTAAAATGGCTAGAAATGTATAGAATCTCCTCTCTCATTTTACCCAAGACATGAATTTTAATGTACAGGATTCAGACCACCTGTTGGTCTCAAATCCCTCCACCTTTATGAATATTACAAAACCAACATATACCACCTAGTTCAGACAACAACTACAGCGAATCCTTTTGAAAAAAGCACAGACCATGTCAATGCGCACCATCTGGTAACTCGCAAAAGAAACAAGCGATTTTGGTATAATAGGTGAATAAAAGAACTCTGAGCGCATTAGCATGTAGATACAAGAAGTCCACTTAGGAATGCATTTGATAACACGTATCACTCTTCATGTATTGTACAAATTGCTCATTCAATGAAGCTAATAACTAAAAGGCCTCCTAAACATGGCAAACCAACCATGAGGCACCTACAATCTCTGTTGTACTATCCCAGTACTTAGACACATAACACTAAAACTGTAGCCAATTTAATATACAAGTCGTTCTACATGACAATCATTAGAATGACCATCTCACTGCATTATCTAGGAGGATAAGGATAAACTGAGCAAACAATTTGGAAAAGTAGGATGAAGCTAGGACAAGCAGAATATACCTGCAACTGCAGCGTGTGAAGTAGAAAATTCTTGACGATTTCGCCTTCTCCATTAAGCAAGAATGCGAGTGCCGATGGGACAAAATCACGAACAAAGACTTGATCATAGTTCAGATGTTGCTTCTCACCAGGATCATTAGCCGCGACTGTCCCCACAGGGTTTCCACAATAGTTCACAACAGCCTCTCGAAGCAAATTCCACGCCTCCTTCTCAACCAGAGACCCCTCTCTCTCATGAATTGAAACATTTGTCCCATCCAAACCCTTTAAATCATCCACATTTACACTTGTATCATTATTAACTTCTTTCTTAGACACTTCACCTACATCTGGGATTATCTCTATCCTCTCAATCACCAGAGGCTTCACATTCAAACTACCTTGAATGTAAATACTCTCAAAACCCTTTTCATTAAGATGGGTTTTTTCCACTGAGGTTGAATGGTTCCGAAAATCTGATGCTACATTAGCTATGACTGAAAAGCTCTTGCTTTTATCAACACTACAGCTTGTAAATGCCCTAGATTGAACCCAAATCGACTCGGATACATTAAAAGCCTTCCGATTCGGTTCATTTACACGTCTGTACCCTAAAATCCTATAGTTACACGTATGAAATCGACAAAAATTGTCAACTTTATATTGAGATTTCAACAAATTGTTGGCAACCAAATGATTACACTTTGGAATTGGGGATCCGAAAACTGAGGAATTTCTACAACTGATCAAGATTCTACAACAGGGTTTCATTGTGGAAATTCCAATACAAGTGCCAGTATTCATTCTTTTATTCCTTGTGTTTTTTTTAATGAGAATCAACCAATTAATCTAGTAGATAGAGATCAAATACGTAATCTTCACGTAAAAATATAACTGTTTCTATATGTAAGTAATTATATGTACACCGATCTGCTAATCCTGAAAAACTAAAGTAACAGAGACGGATCTTATAGATACAAGTATGGAAAGGAAAATTTTAAACAATTCAAAATGGGGAAAACAAAAATTAAACTGGTACTTACAGTTGGAGAGACGTTTAATGGGATCGAATGAGAGAGAGAGAGGCGTTTGGAAAGATGAACGGAGATATTCGTAATATGTGAGGTGGTAGCTCGAAGTTGAAGAAAGCTTTATATAGAAGAAGACCACTTCTTTTTGGGGAGAATCTGGGAAAGTGAGAATATTAAAATCTAAAACGTTTAGGTGTTGTGATTTACGGTAGTACCCTTCCACGTGCAAAGTGGTTTTAATTGCTGACATCTGTTTTTTTCCCCTTTAAAATAAGATAATTGATATTTACACTCCTCAAATTGTTATCTACACCTCTTTTTTGTCTTTTAGTGAGATTCTTACACATAAAAATTTTACTAGAAAACAAAAAAGGGGGTGTGGATAATAATTTGGGGGTGTGGAAATCACTCCCCTAAAACAACATACTCCCATTTGGATTTAAAATCAATTTTAAGCCCGATTTCTATGGACTTTCAATTTGTACCACCCAACGCACCATAAGAATGGAGTAAGATTTATCGTATTTTGATACCCACGACTACACTGGTTGATGGCCTTCTATTTACATCAACAAAAGAGTGTTTTTTTTTTTTTTCCCTATATATAATAAAAGAGGTTTTGGGTATTTCTCTAATTAATTTTATTATTTCTTCTAGTTCAAAACTTCTGTATTCAATTTAGTGATTGAAGCTGAACTCTTTTGTAGATTTATGATTGCATGCGTCATAAGTATGAATTACTATTTATTGGTTGTACTCAACTTTTTCATAAAAGACAATCGAAGATTAATAGCATCAATAACGGAATTAAATTTTACTATGATCAACTCTCCTCATGTTTATCACCCAATGAGAAAAAAAAGAAAACCATCTTTGAAGAAAATAGAGAATAGTGTAAAAAAAGAGCTTATATCAACATAAGAAATGAAGAATGGTGCAAACATGAAATTTAAATCCATGCTAACCACTACATTGTACGAATGGGACTGACTCAAACTTTTCGAGACATAAAGCGAAGATTAGAGATGTGGTTCTTTTTTTATTAAACTAATATAAAAAGGTAAATCGCAAGCCTTAGATTTCGTAATTTTAAAGTGAACGTGACTCAAACTTGAGCTCAGGGCCAAAGTTGTACATGAAAAGGTAAATCGCAAGCCCGGTTCGTGGCATAAGGGCATCCTTATCAGGGGCACCAAAAAAAAATATCAAATTTAACTTCAAAAACACTTTTTACAAATTTAGCAAGTCACTTTTCAAAAAACTCACAAAATCAAACTCTCTATTCTAACTTTATTATATTAAACTATTATTTATTTCTACTCCTACTCCCCAAAAGTAATAAAAAAAAAAAAAAAGTTAACAGTGCATGAATAGTGCCCTGGTGAGTGAACATCGCAACACCAAATTTGGTGCGGTACTGTAGCAAAGTCAGAAACTTAACAAATTTGATCAACCATTTGATGAGCCTGATTTTGGCCTTATTTTGGGTTTTGGCTCTCTATTTTTGTTAAAAAGTTCATTTGTTCATCCACATAAGGATGCCCTAATGAAGCCACCTATATATGTAAAGCCTCCTATATATGTGAAGACTTAATTTGTACATTAATAGTTAAAAGTGAGAGAAAAGTAATGTTCAAATGATCAATTTTGGAGTATTGATGTTTGTTTTGGATGAATATATGTTTAAATTTGTGCAATAATAAAGTAATTTTTTTATAAAAATTGTGTTAAAAAAACTTATTATCCAAAATGTTTGGAGAGCCTCATTTAAAAAATTTTGTGTCAGGCTTCTAAAACTAATGAATCGGCACTGGTAAATTGTAGCTCCTTTTCTCCGAGGAAAATAGGACAATGCTAGGGGTACATAAAATGTACAAATCAGTTGATTTGGGACTATTCCAAGTCTCACACAAATGATCAGAGCTGTTCATGTTCTTCAAAATAATATTTCATTGTACTGCGTAAAAAATAAGTTCAATCAGATATTAGTAAATGCTCCATCCTTTTATTTAGTTTTTTGTTTTACGAAATATGAAATAATATTAGTTTTTTGTTATTTAGTAAATGCTCCATCCGTTTATTAGTAAATCTCCATCCGTTTATTTACTGATATCTGATTGAGCTAATTTTTTACTGGGTGTAAGTAAATATTATTTTACAAAATATGAACGATTCTGATCATCCAAGTGGGATTCAGAGTGGACCCAAATAAAAACATTTGTACATTTTCTGTGTAAATTTTCTGTACTCGTATCATTTCCGAGGAAAATATATTCACCGGAGTGGCGAAGCTCCCATGGTGACTAGGGGGGACGCATGATGAGGGTATAACAGTCATTGCAATATGGCTTTACGAAAGGTCGGTTACTACGGTGTTAAAAAATGTGCGGAAATCCAGAAAGCGCAAGTTTTGTCTCTTTTAGAAATATAAAAAAGTCATGCTATCAGGTGTCATAGTGTATCCGTTAAAGTACACTTAAAAATACTCTGACTTGTACAAAAAAATACACTTGTACGTTAAAATATACTTTAAACTACAAGTGTACTTTTAAATTGTATTTTTTTGTACTCTTAACGGAAGCACTATGACATCTGTTAGCATTTCCCATATAAAAATTAATTAAAAAACTGAAAAAATATCTTCAAGGTATATACCACGTGGAAATATACCGTGTTCTGAATTTGGGTAATTTACACCGACGCCCCTTAAAAACTGATAAAATATCACTGTCAACCCCTTGATTCCTTCAAATACCAATACTTTATCACATTACATAATTAAGTGACAGTTTAACCCATTCGATGGTCGCCACTCCTTTTGCTATAAAAAAAACCCCTCCCTACTTCTCCCAATTATTCCCCAGGCGCGTACACCTCCTAGTTCTGCCACTTGGTAGTTACATATGTGTACATACATATGTACGCGTATGTATACATGTGTTGGCTTGCAAGCCCATCCAAGCCGAGCAATTAATAGTTTGGGCTCGTCTCGTTAATTAAACGAGCCAAAAATTCTAGCTCAAGCTCATTCATTTAACAACTAAGTCATGTTTGAATGAGCTCAATTCGAGCAAGCTTTGAGTCACTTGTTAGCTGCTTAACTCATTTACAGCCCTGGTGAAGACTCAATAGAGTATGGTATAGATGAAAAGTGATGAAATTGCCTAAAATTTGACTATAAATGGCAACTTTTTGATTATCTCTTGATGTATTTAACGTGTTTATTTCACCTTTCTACACAATACCGAAATGGTCCCAATAAAAGCGAAACCCAAATAAATTTGGATATAATAAACATTTTAAGGGGGAAAAAACCCAACTCATGAGTATCAATATTATCTTTTATAGATTCCTTCGCAGATAAAATTTGAAGTGGAGACTAAAAAAAATAAGATACCTAAAATAATACCATGTTAAATAGTATCAAAGGAACTCAACTCCACCCATTACACAACCACTTCAGAAAACAACATTAAGGCTAAGTTTTCCATTTGATAAAATCAATATTTGATAAAATCAAGTGAGTGATTTTATCAAATGAAGTGAAGGGTTGCTAAAATCAAGTGGGCCCAGTGCTAAAATAACCCTTGCTTTTAGCACTGGGCCTACTTGATTTTAGCACCCCTTCACTTCATTTGATAAAATCACCCACTTGATTTTATCAAATGAAAAACTTAGCCTAAGTAATATTGAAATGAAATTACAAGGTTGTTGTAATGAATGCAAGTAAAAATAAAAACTAAGAAGTAATAGAGCTAATAGATTACAACCTATTATAAAAACCAAACAAAAAAGACATTTTTATATTTATACTTCGATTAAAAGTATATTGTTTCTTGCATAAACAAATCCTAGACCTTATTCGTTTCAAGTTTGACCATAACTTCTTCAGATTTTATTAACAAATAGTTTTTTTATACTTACAAATTTTTGTTCATTTCAAATTTTGAATTTTCAAAAATTATGATTAGTTTTTCATTTACTTAATTTGAGGAAAAAAACTTGTAGTTGGAAATAATATTTTGATATAGTATATAATTGTAAAACACTTAAACAAACACTGATTTGAGTTTTTCTTTTAAAAAAAAATTTCAAAAAAGTAACCTATCATAGCCCCAATATTTGCAATCACAAAAAAGTCATACTAAATTGAAATTAAAGAAAATCAGAGGAAACCCTAACTCATCCACACTAGACGATTGAGTTGGATTTAACTTTTCTTTAAAGAAAATAATTTCTAAATTTTTAGATTATTTTGAAAATCTTGGTTTAGATTTTTATTTATCAATTCCTTTAGTTGATAGGAATTCGAGGATTGAATTTTTGTACCAAATTTCAAAAAGAGAGTATCAAAGAGGAATATTATCCAAAATAAGTCAAATGACCTAATAATTTGACTTTTTTAGTTTTAGTCGATTACTTTTCTCAAAACCAATAGTCTATTATATATTTTAGTTTCCCTTTCATATTGGTTTGAAATCAAGAGAAAAAATGACCCAAGACTAAAAGAATTTGAGTAATAAGATGAAAATTTTCAACTAAATAAACATTAAACAAGCAAAACATGTAGTTTTCAGATATTTTACTAAAGTCCAAATGAAACACTCTCATCATGTGCATGAACCTGTCCCAAAAAAAAGAAAAAAGGGATAAATTTTGTCTTCCAACGTGCTTCATTAAACAGTTGAGGGTCATATGGTTATCCCACACCTTTAAGAATCTGGCATACCTTATTGGTGAGTGCAGTGATATTTCAAACAATCAAGGGGTGAAAGTGATATTTTAGGAATTTGTAGGGGGTATCAGTGCAATTTACACTTGAATTTTTGGCCTCTGCAAACAGATCTGTAAAAAGAACGCGTGGAGTTGGGAATTCGGTTCAATTTTCTGTGCAACGTGTGGTGTGGGGGAAATGTCGTTTCACGTAACGTGTGGGGGACCTGACCTTGAATTCCTCTCCTTATCCGGTCAATATAGGCGATGTTTGAATGTCAATTTTATGGAGTATGCGGGAAATAAAAATTGAGCCAAAAAAATTAACGTTAGATGAATGAGAATAAAATACATATTTGCACAAAACGTATTTAAAAAAAATGTAAACGCCAAACTTCTTCGTATTTTGATAAATAAGTAAATAAAAGTAACGTAAACTTTATAGAAAAGTAATATAATCTGAAGAGCGAACGTATTATATAGTATGCATTTAGGCAGAAGGGGGGTTAATAAAGTTAGTGAGTTAGTCAAACCACGCCTCTCGTGGGGTTCGAACTCACGCTTCCATTGAGGAGATAGGTGAAATTTCCAACTGTACTAGCCTGGAACTTCTCCACTTTAAATTTTGATGTATCTATTTTTCGTATGCAAAAAGTTAGTAGTGGCAGTTACCTTGAATGGGCTGGGCTGGTTTCAACCCTTCTTTACACACTCGGCCTACAATCTGACGAGGCTTCAAAGTTGTAATACTCGGATTGTAGAGAGAGACAATCTGCAGGCCCACTGATTTGGGCTTCAAAATTGTTAGGGAAGGCTTAACAATCCATCAATGATTTGGGCTATTCGGCCATCTAAGTACATGCTTCACTACTTCATTCACCAACATTTCCGGTTGGCAAAGGGCCTAGTTTTCATTTCCTTACTAACTTTTGTGAAGGGCTAGAAGGCCCATATTTTAGCTACTAATGTAAAATCTATTCCTTCATTATTATACTATAAGGCCTGCAACTCTGATTCTGAGGGTGAATGTCCGGGCAACTTTCGCGCACCTCAAATAATTCTGAGACCTTGAAGTTAACGACGGGGCAAACTCTCCCGTGGCCCCAAAATACATATTAAGTCCATTACTTGTTAAACACTCCATTTCTTGATAAAGCTTCCAGGATCACTATAGCATAGCAGAAGGAAAACCCAATAGCAATTCCGCTTGCGAAATTTATAAGGAATTTTTTTTTTTTGTTAATAAGTCAAGCAAACATCCTCTCGAATGCGACCGTATTCGCCAAGGTAAGCAGTAATTAAAAATTCCGTAAGTGATAAAGACCTCGTGCAATATTAACCGGTTTAATTTACCACTAAAATCCACTTGATTACAATACTCCCTCCGTCCCGCAAAGTTTGACACTTTCGGGAGTGCGTGCTATTTTTAAATTGCCTATATCTTTCAATTCATAACGTTTTATGTGATTTTCAAAACTTTGTTCAAAAGATCTAATTAAAATCTATCAAACGAGATCTATATTGCTTATATAAAACATTACAGATTAAAAGAAATAATCAATTTTTTCATAGGGCTGGAATAGTGAAAGTGACAAATTTTGCGGGACGGAGGGAGTATAAATTAAATAGTATTTTAATTAAAAAATTATTACTACTACTTCTAGAATTGAGTTGTACGTAGTCAAAGGTAATAGGCTGCAAAATAAGCAATTGTTTATTTATTAGTGCTTGGAACTCGATCGATCGTTCATAATTTAATAATGTCAGTTACTGTACGTAGTTCAAATCATTAAGCCAAGCCAATTATCCACTCTTTCTTTCTTTTGTTTCTTTCTTTCCTTCCTTGCCAGTACCAATTGGCCTTAAAGTTATCGTTGAATAATCCACTAATTAAGTGGAAGATGTATTGAGAATTCTTCTTCACGCAAGGTTGACCCAATCGGACCGGACGTACCTGGTTCTCGATCGTCTCGATCGCGTAATATTAATAATTACCTCTTGACTATAGTTGCGATGATGATTTCGCCGGTATACTATATTTTTAAACAGAGTACTGTATTTGGCAGAATTTAGGATTAATAGTATTTGGGTTCTGCAGCTTAGCTTGAATTAATACGACACCCCAACATGGAAGCTAGCGTACGTTTTTATCAAGCTTCGTAAAACTGATTAGTATTTTTTTGTTTTAGATTTTGGGTGGTACGTAGATGCTAGACAAAGTAATTCGGAATGGATCGGAAGACTTAAATATTACTAATAAGAAACTAGCTATTACGTACATCCCCAAACGACTTTAATTTATATCTGGGCATGAAATACTACTTCTGTATTATGTAACGTTAATTTGTTCATTTTGAGGTTGTAGCTTGACAATGCATGCATCCACACAAGGAGAGATAATGCATGATCCGATCTGTAATCAGTTGGAGTGCCTTAGAGCAACAGCAGCAGCTAAGCCAAAATTTTGGCCAAAAAACCTGGTGTACAGTGCATATAGCTACCCTGTCACTATATATCAACACTCCAACAATCTATCCATTTTACCTTATCTTTTATTAAAATATCATTTCTTTCTTTTTAAAATATTACAAAATAATAAAAGAGAGAGAGGGGAAAGAGAGAGAAGACAGATGGAAGAGAGAGAAAAGCATTAAAAATTGCATTGCTATGGAACAGTGCTAAGCAACTTTCGGCTTGGTACAATGGTACTGTAGCTCAATGGCGTTTTTGGGCTTTAATAGCTAAGAAGGGCTTAGCTGCTGCTGCAGGAGACAATTTCTCCTTTTGCTAAGCTAAAATAGCCAAAAGTGCTCTATTGCTAACCTGCTGCTGTTGCTCTTAGGCCTAGTTCAAAAATTGAGCCCTACAAGTATAACACTTAAATAATTTTTCGAGTAACAATCACAATACGAGAAAGCCAAAACAATATAGTGCTCTACTAAGCATTATATAATAACACAAAAATCAAATCACAAAATGCTATTTCTTTAATTTATTGACAAAATGTCAATTTAAATTGTTTTTTGTAAATTCCGTGATGACAGAGGTAGAAACAAATGGTCATGCTAAAGTAGCAATAGATCTTGTGCTATTTACACACATATGGCTATCTATATTACATTACACAACGGTTTTTTCAAAATGTCCTATGTGGCGTTTCTATATTTCAAATATCTCTCATTTCTCTTCTAACAATATCTAAAATAAGATCCAAATCTTATCTTACGGGTCAAAATGTCTTTCTATAACTAACAAAACTTACCTTTCCAAAATAACTTTTGGTTAATCACAAAAGAAAAGCGGATCAAAAAAAAAAAAGAACGTAAAAGAAAACTCATTTGTAAACAGAACAATCTTTTCATCTGGAAATTTCAAATTTCAAATTTCAAACTCACTCTCTCTCTCTCTCTCTCTCTCTCTCTCTCTCTCTCTCTCTATATATATATATATATATATATATATATATATATATATATTATATTCAACCCATCATAGGAAAATTTTAATTTCAGAATATTCTCTCTCTATCTCAATTATCAAGAAGAAAAAGAAGAAGAAGAAGAAAGCGGATAAAAATACCACATTGAAAAAAACTCATGTTGGAAAAAAACATCATCCTTTAATACATATGCGAATTTCAAATTTAAAAAATTCTCTATTTTTCTGACATCCAACCCTCACAAGAAAATTTAATGTTTGAACACACACACACACACACACACACACTCTCTCTCTCTCTCTCTCTCTCTCACGATTTTGGTTGTGAAATGGATATTATAAATTTGGTAAATCACAAAAAAATAAAAAGAATCTCTTAGCGATATCTCAAAATTACTGATCTTTGTCGTGCATGAAACACTGGGTTTTATTAAATGTTAGTAATTTGGTTTTCTTTTCTTCGTTTTAGTTTCACTTACTGAACTTGCACAATCATGACAAGGGTGGTGGCATGATAGGGGTGGTGGCATAACATTAGCCGAAATACTCGATGACGAGAGCACTATAGGTAGTGGTACACTGTAACACTGGTACTATATGGTGGGTCAGAGTTGTCAAATTTCATCAAGTGCCTTTAGGCACGGGCAAAGCGCTAGTGTGTAAATATTGCATAGTATATTTTACCTCACTTAAAACTCTATGCTATACCAGCACATATGACGTGTAATTAGAGATGCTCTTACAATAGCAATTGATGTAATACCGCCATGGTGAGTTGAACTATATCAGTGGTACCGATCAAAAAAACTAATACAAGGATGATGGTTGGGGGCCTTGGGGCTTCATTTTTGGTGACCCTTTTTTTTTTTTTTTTTTTCTTTCCCCCGTGTCATGTTTCAGATATTTGGATCGAGTTTTATTTTATTTTCTTTATTTTCTTGTTTGTTTAACAGAAAACCTATGGGTACAGCCCCATAGCCCCATAGGTACAGAAAATGCACAGAGGTGTTTGTGTACCCACTTGTGGGTCCCACACGGATGATCCGAACAGTTCATCTATCTTAGAATAATTTTCCGAGGGGCTTCGATAGAAATCACCTCCATCCGACGTTCGTAAGTGGTTGATCCAATATCTCCCCGAAACAGAACCCACAAGTGGGTCTTCGAACCCCTCTTTGCATTTTCTGCACGTGTACATACTGTACATGTAATGGAGTCCTTTGTTTAACGTAGATAACAATAAATGTCACTTGTCAAATTACATACTCTTACAACCAAAAATAAAAAAAAACAGTAGTTGTCAAATTATATAGTTAAGTGGACCCGTTGGAAAATGGTGGGATTGGTTCCCAAGAGATTAGTTGAGTACTCGAGGTGCCTTTAAATTTGTGTTTTTTTTTAATAGCAGGTGCCTTTAAGTTGATCTGGACATGTTGAGGCTTGAGTTCTGGAAAAAAACGTGATTATGAGTTGTGTTTTGTTTAGATGAAAATAACAAGAAAAAAAAAATCTGATGTGGATCATGATATTCTTCTTTTTAGCACCTTAATTTGTTTGAGATCATTATAATTCATGTTTGTATCTATTTATGATACGAGAAGTTCCATTTGAGGTACTTCCCATAGGGTCAACCACTACCTCTGACCGTATTTTTTTTAGAGTTTTATTACGGGCCGGTACAAAAAACAAAAATTAATTACCACTAACTCCAATTATTCTTTTTAATTACCACCAACTCCATTAAGGTCAATCACTCTTTTTGGGGGCTTAGGCACTTAATGGTGCAATTTCCTATTATAGGGTTTTTAGTGGTTTAGGCACTTTCATAGGGTACCCTAACTTTAGGGTGCCCTAAAGTTTAGGGTACCCTAAATTTAGAATGTACATTTTATAATTTAGACCGTACAATTAGAATTTAGACTGTACATTTAGAATTTAGAATATACATTTAGAATTTAGACCGTACATTTAAAATTTACATTTTAGAATTTTGACCGTATATTTAGAATTTAGACTATACATTTAGAATTTAGATTGTACATTTAAGATTTAGACCATACATTTAAGAATTTAAAATTTAGCACTTTCATAGGGTACCCTAAGATTTTAGACACTTTCATAGGATACCTTAAGGTTTAGGTTTAGACACTTTTATATGGTACCCTGGGGTTTAGGTGGGATGGGTAAAGAGACAAGGGAAGAAGTTGGGGGGGGGGGGGGGGGGGGTTGCCAGAAAGATTTGGAGTGGGATGAGCTTTTTTCCGTCAACAATGGAATGGGATGTGCAGTTGCTCTAAAAACTGGAGTGGCTGGTAAATGCCCCTTTTTTTCATTTTTTTAATGTCAAGTTTAGGCGCTTTTGTAACTCATATTGGGCCTTTTTATTAGATTGGGCCACAATGGTTTAGGCCATTTTGTAACTAATGTTGGGTTTTTTTTTTTATTTGGATCAAAAAAGAGTCCTAGTCTAGCTCATTTTTAAAAAATGTTAGAGCGCCCCCAAAATCAGCCCTTTTTGGAGTGCACCAAGCCCAGGCCTCTTGGGCCCTAGCCCTGGGCCGGCCCTGTCTGTAATGCTTTTCTCTATACGTTACTAGATATTTCAGAAAACCGATCTATATTTTTTAATAATAGGTATTTCATTTCACCAACCGCCATGAAGACAAAGATTTCATCACAAGAAACAGGAATGAACCAAAATTATCAAAATCTAAGACACGAGCAACTGCAAAGAGCACATAGGCTCAAGACACGTATTGCAAAAGCATACACACTAGGTGTCGATGCAGAGTCTGTCCTCAATTCAGTAATAGAGAATCCCAAAAAGGGACACCCAGCTCGGCAGCTCAAGCCGAAAGTAGAAAACACGGATGAAATCATCAACGACCACCTACAAAATGGGGGTAATACGATCCCATGAAAATAGAAAAAACAGCTAATTAACCAAAAAAAGAAAAAGAAAAACAACTAAAAATAAAGAAACCTAGCCGTGAAAGATGTCGCCGGAAACCGCCACGTCGGATTTGAAAACTTATTTGGCGGGGTGAGAGAGCCAAGTCACCCCACCCTAGTTCACCACTGCATCAAAATAGACGCATCCTAGTGGAGAAGGCAAAGGTTGAGGGACGGATGGAAGGGAGAGAGGAGAGAAGGGATCTGGAATGGTGGTGGTCTGAAGCGTTGGACCGGGCGAAAGGAAGGTGGAGATCGAGGTCTGGAGTGCGGATCTGGTTGGAGGTTGCAGAGGGAAGGCTTACGAAGATGAGAGGACGTGAAAGGCGGTGGCTGGCTGGGTTGAGGGGGAGGTGTTGGGGGTGGCAGCTCCTCCCCCAAGGGAAAAAAAAAAAAAAAAAACCCTAGCCGAAACTCCTAAAAAAAAAGAGAAAAAACCCGATCTATAGCACCAAATAATACATCACACCATCATGCAAGTACTAATTAAGTGATTTTCCTCAAGTACGTGATTTTCCTCAAAAAGCTTAGTTTTCCGTTTGATTTTAGCAACTGAGTTGCTAAAATCAACCATGATTTTAGCAAACGAGTTTAACAGGTGCTAAAATCATGATTTTGAAATCAAAAAATGAAGTGGTTCCGTGTATCGTTTTTTGATTTTTTTCGCACCAAATTAAAGTACTCCTCGTGTACTTTAATTCGGTGTGAAAAAAATCAAAAAACGATAAACGGAACCACTTAATTTTGTGATTTGAAATAGCTATGATTTTAGCACCTGAACTCATTTGCTAAAATCATGGTTGATTTTAGCAATTGAGTTGCTAAAATCAAACGGAAAACTAAGCCTAATCGATTATCATTTATGAGAAGTGTAAGATAGCAAAAATTTGAGCTATCGATCTCCCTAACATGGCGTTACTATAGTGATCAAGAAGATTGACTCATTAATTCGTACCATAAATCCTAACTAATTAGCATCTTACATGTCTAGATCATATATGTGGCATGCCGATTTACTGATGAATCCTTAATCATAAATTTTCGGTACAAGCAATTATCTTGAATCCACGTTCTATTTTAGAGGATGTGGACCACTCCATCAAGTAGTGGTTCAACCTCATAACCACTGTGTTCACTTCATATTTTCAAAAAAATTTCCAAAAAGATTCTTTCCCCATCTCTCTCATCCAAACACTATCTCAAAAATATTTCTCAAAATATTCTTCTCAAAACTCTCAACCAAACAAAGTGAACAATTATGTTATTTCTAGGCTCATTTTTTGTTCAACTCTTCTAGACTAGTCGAAAACTTTGCGCAACAGGCTCTTTTTGGATCCTCACGATCTTTCACAAAAAGAAGGCGGCGTGCTCCGCCTTCAATTGGAATTTATTCTGAATTTCTTTGTGCAGTTATGCAATCCGTACCGTGAACCAGCTGATTCAATGATCCTCATATTAGTCAACTTTTGTATCTCTAGCTTTCGCAACGACAATGAAAAGATATTATTTGAGTTTTGCTGGTTAGTTAATTGATCACATTTTCTTCATGATTTATTCATGACGTTGTTGGAATTCAAAATCATCATAATGATTTGGGTAAGACCTTCTACTTGCAAGCCTAGCTAATTAGAACGTTACAAGTCAAAATCATAATATTTAGCTAACCTTGCTCATGCTAATCCGATTACAAAGCCAACATCGATCAAACGTGTTTAGTATGAGACATTACCTTAAAATCACTCACATTAGTTTCTGAACTCAACTCTAACCTAATTGCACCCTCATTTTAGAACGAAACTCTCATAATTAAGTGTCACATTATGTGGTTTTAATCCCGATATACGTGCACATGGACGAACCTAAAAACATATGATGTTACTAATAATGGAACCAACTTGAGAGCATTATCTATATTTGTTACGGGTTGGAAAGGCATTGTACCCATATCAAGGAATGCCCAAGAATTTAAAAGAGATTAGGATTAAAAACTTTTGAGATCAGCCCAATGAAACGTGTGGCTGAGGGGCTTTGGACATCCAAAGCATCAAGGCATCGTTTTCAAAACAGACCTTCACGCAAGTGATGAAACCTGAAAGAGAAGGAAAGTGCAAATGGGAAGATGAAATGTCAAGGGTCAACTTGATTAAAATGGTATTAAAGAGGAAAGAAAATAACTTAGCCCGTCACATTTATCATGTGGGCCCGATTTAAGTATTTGGGAATTCTGTAGTGCAGCTACAGATGGAGTCTTGAAGTGGGAGGAGGTGTCACGTGCCAGCACCGGGCAACAAAAAGAAAAAAAAAAAAATTTCATTGCAAGAGCGGTTTTATTCTTCAAAGTGTGTATTATTTTTTGTATTACGTATATACATGTATTTTTGTCATATCTATTACATGGGGGAGGAGGGAATGAGACTCGATCTCGGGATATAGTGTAGAGCATTCAAAGCTCTACCGCATGAGCTAGCCAACACTTACTGGTATTAAGTATATTGATGAGTGATTAATAGATGAAAGTGTTTACTTTTTGGGAAGGTGTTCCGCTAAGGGTGTTTTTAAAATAAACTGGTTTTTCATGGTTTTTTTATGTGATGTATTGTGAGAGAATGACCTGTCTCGATTTTTGAAAAAAAATTTGTTTGTCAGGGGAACACCCCCTAATATGTTGATGGATAATTAACCTATAAAAATGTGTATCCTTTTGGGTATTGGAAATAATTAATGTAAAAAACATTTGTATTTTTTTATAATAAAAAATCCCTCCGCCCATAACAATAATTCACTACCAAAAAATTTCCAATTTTCGGATAAAGAAAATAAAATACTTTTGTGCATGATTTCTTATGTTTCTTGACACAAATTAAAGAATTGATTGAGATTTTTACCTGAAAATTGCACGTCATTGTATAATAGACTATCTTTGTGGGACGGAAAGATGGAGAATATCGCTTTTGGGTACCACCTCCAAGTCGGAATCCTGACTTCGTCCCCATGTGCTGCAAGATACGACACTATTGTTGTGACTTGACTCTAGGTTCATTTGCGTTAGGTATGAGCTAATTGATGTGGAATTCATTATCTGAACCATTCATTTGTAAAGTTAATTGATCAAATCACACACTACAAACCTAGAGTAATCCAATATTGGCAGTCACGGTAATCAAAAAATGTTATCCGGAAATGATGTTGCTTAAATTCATTAAGCGTGTTCTATAGAATCTAGGACACAAAATTCAATCACAAGTCTGTTTGGTACCAAGGGAAAATAGGGAAAACAGAAGAAAGGAAAGGAAAATAACAAAATTTTCTCCTTGATTATTTGGTTGCAAGTGTAAAGAAGAAAAGAAAAAAAATAAAAAGGTTTCTATAAAGGAAAAGTCTGGATTCCTTCCATTTTTCTCTTAAAGCCAAACAAAAGAAAACAAAAGAAATTTCTTTCCCATTAATTTTCTTTTATTTATTTATTTTTCTCTCTCCAACCAAACAACGGAAAGTAATATATTATCTTCACTATTTCCCTCTTTAATTTTCCTCCTTTCCACAACTTCGAAAGAGAGAGAGTTTCCCACTGTCTTCTCTACCAATCTATTCCGTCATTTCCCCAAATGAACAAACCACATTCATGAACCAAAGCCTCATACCGTATGGCCCAGGTTTGGGTTCAAAGTCTAGATGCTCTACATTTGCGAATGCCAAAGACCAACTGTTTGAATAGTTGGGCCTTAGCCTTGGAATGTGCCTTACAGCAACTCCACCTTTTACTCCTTTTTTTTTTTTTTTTAACTCAAATTCAAAATTTGAGTAAAAATCCTTAAAACACTCGTCCACTCATTAGAGCATCTCCACCCCTTACTCAAATTTTTAATTTGAGTAAAAACTTGATTTGGTATGGAGCACTCCAATGAGAAAAAGAAAATATAGGCATAAATTTGAGTAAAAGCCTCATTAATGACATTGTTGTAAATTTGAGAGGGAAAAAATGGCCTTCAAAATTTGATGTTAGATTTGGTTCTCCTAAATTTGGTGAAGAATTTGAGTAAGAGCATCTCCACCCCTTCATCAAATCTTTCACTAAATTCAAATTTGAGTAAAAAACACCAAAAACCACACTCTACTCCTTCACCAAATTTGGTTTTACTCAAATGTTTCACCAAATTTGCTCATCACCAAATCTAGAGCCAAATTTTCAAGGCACTTTTTTTGCACTTTTATTTACCCTTTTGCCATTCGATGGTGTGATTAAATCTCCACCATTCAATTTGAGTAAGGGTTGGAAGGAGTCATATCAAATCAAGTTTTTACTCAAATTTGAGTAAAAATTTGGGTTAAGAGTGGAAATGCTCTAATATCAAATTTGGTGAAGGAGTGGAGTGAGATTTTTGATGATTTTTACTCAAATTTGAGTTTGATATAGGATTTGGGAAATGAGTGGAGATACTCTTACCCATACTTATATCAAATTGAATTTTGAAGGCAAATTTGAGACTCTCATATTTATAGTTTTGCCATTAATGAACATTTTACTCAAATTTGCACTTGAATTTGAGATTGCTCATTGGAGTACACAATATCAAATGAAACTTTTACTCAAATTTGAGTAAAAATATGAATAAGGAGCGGATCGAGATGCTCTTAATGAGCCTAAACCGGATTGTGAGTGTAATATATTGTAGTATCTTTCAAAAACATTTTGCGGTTTTAAAATTTACAAGAATGAGGATTGGGGAAAAACGATGAGAGAGAATTAAAAGAAAAATACGACGGATACACTATTCACGCACACTAATGCTTTGGGTAAAAAACCAAAAACCAAAAACCAAAAACCAAAAAACCACTTTTGTCCTTATTCAAATTTTTTTTGCATTTGTTAGTTTCGCGTTAAGATTTTGTGGTTTCTGGATTCCTCTCGGCGAGACGAATCTAACGAGTATAAATTTATGGTCAAACCAAATATTTTTTTGAATAAAGCCGAAATACTTGGATTATTGGCCAATAATCCACCTATTTTGGCTTTATTCAAAAAAATTTGAGTTTTGACCATAATTTTATACTTGTTAGATTCGTCTCGTCGAGAGGAATCCAGAAACCACAAAATCTTAATGCAAAACTAACGAATGCAAAAAAAAATTGAATAAGGACAAAAGTGGTTTTTTAAAAAACCAGTTTATGGTTTTTTACCCAAAGCACCAAACTAACTCTTCCGGATTAGAGTTAATTCTTTACGTACCCATAGCAATTGAAAATGGGTCCTATGAAAAAATTATTGTAATAACTTACGCGGGGCCCAGAGAACATCACATCATCAATGCCCCATCAAAAAATAAAAAAACATCGCATCATAAGATGGAACTCGGAATTACCACGTGGGACAATCTTAATGGTGTCATTCATTGACACGAAGAAGTCTCCTTGGAATTTTCCGTGTGTTTAAAGTGGCCTTGCAGTGGGATACACCAAATACACTTTGGAAGAGGAAAGATTTAGGAAAAAAATTAAGATAAAAAAGGAAGTAAAACGACGTGGACGAAAGATTTCTCTAATTTCTTCGATTGAGAATGGTGGAGTCTAGTTGTACAAACGTTAACCGCGTGCGCGCGCGCGCACTCACAATCCTCTTCATAAAAAAAAAAGTATAGAAAAATACAATAACCTTTGCGTATAGAAGTCTGTATAATTAATCACTAGTCTGTCCAGCTGTACAAATGGTTGCGGCTCAGTGCTTCAGTCTACGAAGCCTAACCACTAACAGTAAATAAACTCCTTGTTAGGCCTACAACAACAACTGTCTGTTTTCTTTCTTTCTTTCTTTCTTTCTGTAGTACTATTAATAAGTGGACACGTGGTATCACCTGAACACCCCCCACTACTCAACAGGGTCCCCACTTCGGTGGCTTCTCTCTAAATGCCATGCGGACTTTATAGGATTCCCGCCGCCGTCTCTCTCTCTCTCTCTCTCTCTCTCCATTCCCCACCCCACACGGTCCACACTATTCCATCACGTTTTCATTCTCCAATAAAACCAAAAACTTCCCCATTACCAAAAGCAAAATTTAATTTTATTAGTACCATGTTAATTTCAGGATTAAATTAACTTTGAATTATGTAAAGTTTATTTTAAAATGAGATAGATACAAAGTAAAAACTTTATTTGAAGTGGAGTGGTAGCCAAATTAAAAGATAAGTACCTCCATGCAATAAGACAAAGGGTAAAGTTTCATTAATACTACTTGCGTATACAGTACTAAAATAAAAAAGATAACTTTGTCTGGTTTAATGGGGGGTTTCAAGAAATGTTTCATGATGATGAGGATGGTGAAATCGGCATAACTTGTTAATTAAGGCGATGTTTGGGCTTAATGGAGTATGATTAACATGACCCCACGAGCCACTCACGTGTCCTCCTCCCTCGCTTAACGTCATACATGACGTGATCAAGGATTACTACTTCTCCTACCTTCTGCCCAATGACTTTAAGACTTTAGAATAAAAAAAAGCTAACTGGGTAGATAAGTTAATTTAAAACTAGTAACCAATATTGTCCCTAAATCATTGTTAGCCTAGTGTTTTCTTTCCTTAATTTTCTTCTTAATTAGGGGGTGTTCCACTAAGGTAGTTTTGTTTTAAAACTGTCTTGGTTTTTGTGAAAAATTAGTTTTTAGAAAAAACTAGTTAGTGGAACACCCCCTTAATCTCTAGAACTAGTGCATAGCTAGCTAGCTAGGTTCATGCCCCCATAGACTAGACTAGACTAGAGGTTTTTTTTTCCCAATATTCCATGCCTTAAATATGCTAATTAAACAATTAATTACTAATTAACAATGATTTGAATGTAAAAGAAAGTGGAACCAATTATTCACTTCAACAATTACTTTGCTATATAATATTATAGTGTATAACTTTGGTTTAACAAGCACCTCCAATAATGCCATCAACAGTAATATGTATATAATAAAAGAAAACACCCAACAACAGTATTACAAATGTCACGATCAAAAGAATTATAGAGCAAAAATGCCAAATTACGACTTTACCTCCCCCCAAAAATCAATAAAAACCATGAAGAAAAAGCCACAAACTAATAAAAGTAATTATACTACTACTTAATAATCCACAATTAAACCTGTCTCTCCTAGTTCAACAATTTCTTGTTGTGTTTAGTACGACGTAATTGATAATACTAACAAGTACTCCAATTCTGTCCTCCGTTTACATGTTGTTGAGCTGCTGTTGTAAAAACCAAATGTCCTCAGCATTCCATAAATTGTCATTTGTGTCCCCGCCATCAAACCACTGGTTGTTATGCGCATGCACCTCCATGGCTTGGAAATCTAACCCCTGGTTAAAAAAGTAACCAGACGGACTAGTTAGGGAATCTTGGTAACTCATCTGATTAACTTGATAATAATCCTGGTTATGGTTGTTATTAACCGGATAACTGTAATACTCATGAGTCAGGTCAGAAACCGGTGAAATCTGCGTCGACCCAAACGAGTCTGAAGATGCCCCCGTGCTAGAATTTTCCGGCGTGAAACTCTGGTTGATCGGTCCAATAACGGGCAGGTGGGGATTAACTGCTGCTTGGCTGATAGCGGTGGTGGCAGCAGCAGCAGCAGCGGTGAGTGTTGTTGAAGAGGAGGGGGAGGCTGCAGCTTGAATTCTCTCGACCAAACGAGGCATCCAAAGATAGCGCATGGTGTCCTTGAATTGCTTGCTGTTCACGTCACATTTGAGCTGTTTGGCGTGTTTTTGAACCCGAGTTCGCCAGTAATTCTTGATTTCGTTGTCAGTCCTTCCTGGTAAGTGTTGTGCAATTTTGGACCACCTAAAATTTTCCCAATAAAGTTAAATTCCAGCCAAATCAATCAAAGACAATTCCATCCAATCAATCAAAAAAAGATCATATCGAATGGTTGGTTGAGATATACAACTCTCCCATCGATTGTATAATTAATCATTTGACATTATGAGCTGCGACTCAGTAGTATTTTACCTATTGCCCCAGCGAGAATGAAGTTCAAGAATCAGAAGTTGTTCTTCGAGAGTAATATTTCCACGCCGGACATCGGGGCGCAAATAGTTGAGCCACCTTAATCTACAGCTCTTTCCTGTTCGTTTCAGACCTGCGCGCATGTTTCATCCAGTAGTTAATTTATGTGGGAGGAAACTTTGTGATATATAATAAAGCATACAAATTCTCTATCTTTGCTTTTTTATTAACCAGTACTCGATCTTGAATGATGCTTGCAGCAATATCAACTAGTATCATATTTCAATTACACCCTCCTCACACATATAAATAAATGTAACATTTCTTGCTTGACAATAATTACATCATCTCATGATTACATGTCTTTGTTCCATGTAAGGAGCATAAAATTATCAAAAAGAGTGATCTATATATGTTCTCTCTCTCTCTCTTCAGAAGTACGGGTTGAAATATATAAAGTATTAGTAGATCATAATCCCAAAAATTGGTAGTAAATCCAGATGTGGATGATGTTTTGCAATTAAAGAAGTGAATATGTTGATCCTAATTAATTAATGTCATATTCATTTTGTACGGACTCGGACAAAGTGAACCATATATGTATATAGTTCGTGCAATTATACTACTTTTGTTTGCATAGCTTCTTTGTCGTTAATTAATGGAGTACTTGAGTAGAAAACAACCAAGGATATATAGATAGATTTTCTAACGAGAATATATAAGAGGAGGAATTAATGACAAGAAAACAGACAGGAATTAATTAAATTGGAGAATTCTACCCATAGATCCAAGTAGCCATTAGAATCAACCCCAAAATTAATTAATGGGTTTGCCAAATTTGGGATGTGGGGAAAGTTTTTTTTTTTTTCTTTCTTTTTTTCCCCTTTTTTCTGGTGTGTGTGTTTGTGTGTGTGTGTAAATTGGCATAGGAGTATAAATTAAGTTTAAGACGTAGTAGTAGTCCGTACGTATAAATTAAAATAGAGAATTAAATTACGTACCAGCAGAGGTAGCGAGAGAGTTCCAGCGGCCTTCACCATTTTTGGCGATGTAATTCATGAGGGTGTAGTCTTCTTCTACTGTCCAAGGACCTCTCCTCAACTCCATCATCATCATCATCTCTTCTTCTTCGCTACTACTAACTTGGATGGAAGAATTATTGTTATCATCGTTACCAGAGCTGTTGTACACTTCCATTTCTCCTTTATATAAACGGAGCTAGACTCTGATTTGATTGATGATGATGATGATGATCAGATCAGATGAGATTAGATGAGAAAGATATACAGTATATGGTTTAGAGAGAGAGAGAGAGAGAGAGATTGGATTAATACTCCTTTTGCAACAGGATAGAGAAGGTGGGGGCCTTTTTATAGCTACGTGGATGGGTTTGAAATTTGGGAAAAGGTGGGTTCATCTGAGAGAATGCAAGCCGCAACCAGGAACTAACAACTATTTAATTAACACTTTAACTGAATTTGCAATTGGGGCTTTCAACTTTGACTTGGAAATCAGCAGCTCGGACCAAGGAAATACTGGGGTAAGACCGTAAGAAATTTCCTTCTCTTTCCCTCCAAATTGCTCATTTTTTTTCTAGTATTTTCGTTAATCTAAACGTGTTTTTTTTTATTTTAACAAAGCTACAATCACACCAAATTTATAAAAGGTTTGATACGAAATATGAAAACTTTCCCCGAAATCTCCCCTAAAAATAAAATGTGTGAGTGTGATTCACCGAGTGTACTATGCACACAGCATAAAGGGTGAACCACACCCAGACATTTCATTTTCGGGGGAGATTTCGAAGAAAAATTTCATGTTTCATGCAGTTTTCCAATTTATATACCCAAATATATACACTCTCAAAACCCAAGGTGTTTTTCTAGGATGTTTTTCTGTAACACACAGTACTATTGTTTGTCAGCAAATTTTAGGGCTAGTTTTTCAAAAAAGTTTAGCAAATAAGTTTAACAAGTGTTAAAATCATTGTTTTGAAATAAAAAAATGAAGTGGTTTCGTGTATCATTTTTTGATTTTTTCGCACCAAATTAAAGTACTCCTTGTGTACTTTAATTCGGTGTGAAAAATTCAAAAAATAACACACAAAAACACTTAATTTAGCAACTCAATTGTTAATTTTTTTTTGAAAAACTAGACCATAAGATCACACGTGAATCATATAGTTGTACTAAATGAATGGAGGCACGTTCCAGCTTCAGTAGTACGGTGACCGTCCATGCCTTTCGCCACGCATACAAATACAATGGACCACTGCTTACGGCTGGATAGTACTGGGTGCATAGGCGGCTCACCTTCCAGGGCCGGTGCATGGAAAATTGAACACCCAAACAAATTTTTTTTTTTAAATTTATATTAAGGGGAGTGATTTCTACACCCCCAAATTGATAGCCACACCCCTTTTTTTGTCTTTTAGTGAAGTTTTTATGTGTAAAATCTTCACTAAAAGACAAAAAAGGGGGTGTGACTATCAATTTGGGGAATGTGAATATCAATTACCTATATTAATTGTAATTTTGTTTTAGTCTCTATTTGAACACTCATCTGTATATTTTGAACACACATATATCAATCCACATAATTAGTGTTGAACAACTAATACATTAACTTCAAAAAGATACATAATCCGAATGACAAAAGTTACTGGTATCGTGTTATAAATTTTCTATGGACAACATTCAACTCAACATTTCTCCAAAAGAAGAGAATATGTCCAAAAAGATTTGTGTCAACCTATTCATCACAATTTTCCATTTCTGTGTAGTAGTAAAGTCGTGCATCCGTTTAATCATGTTTTCTCTCAAAATGTTAAATCCTATATACTTTTATGTCTATTAATCATACTATTCATGCTAAGCATGATATGGAATTTTGTGTTTATATTACTGGTTAGTAGAGATAGTAGTGTAACACACGAATTTGAGTCCTGCAACAAAGACAAAAAAAGATGTACAAAATATATTTTTATTGATTTGAATTGAATCCGAGGGATACAATTCTCTAATTAATGTTTTTTCAACAAAGAAAAGAACAAAATCCTCTGATTTGATCTCAAGAGTTGATGATGCAACCTAACGGCTATAGAAGCTTGTTGTGGGATTGAGCCGGTTGGTAGTTTTTCAAATCTTTGAGTTCAAAAGCTTGAAGAACGAAGCTTGATCGAGGGCTTGAATAACTTTATCTCGAACAAACGGTGAATTTGAGGACGATGTTCGCTAGCTGACGCGTAGACCGTTATTGTAGATGAATTGGCACACAACTTGGGTGCTTGTTGATTCTCCACACGAACTTGAGCGATTTCAGAAGAACTTAGAGAGAAGCCTCAAGAAATGCTTGAGAGTTGAGAGTGCTCTGGAATTTCCTTAGCTGAAGATGTCCCTTTTTTCTTAATGGGAGCCTCTATTTATGGGCTCAAGGAGAGGAGCCTCTAATTTGGAAATTCTCCTTTGATTGGTTTGCTTTCCAAATAAGAGTATATTAGACTCCCCTTATGGAAGTAAATTAGGTCAAGATATACATACATACTCTCTCTGTTCCTATTTGTTGGTCCTTTACGAAAAGTCGTGCCATTTTTCAAATGAAAAAATAAAGTGTTTTCGTGTAACATTTTTCAAATTTTTTTACACCAAATTAAAGTACTCATCGTGTACTTTAATTCGGTGTGAAAAAATTTAAAAAATGATACACGGAAGCGCTTAATTTTTTTATTTAAAAAAAGGCAAGAGAGAGAGTGTGGGACAAACAAATAGGAACGGAGGGAGTACATGCATATATATATATTTTGATTAGTTCTTTCCAAATAAGAGTAAACCAACCTCTTATTATAGAAACAAATTAGGTCAATTATACACATGTATATATTGTTTTTTTTATTGATTTTCTTTCTATAAGAGTAAATTGACCTCTCATTATGGAAATAAATCATGTCAAATATATACATGTATATATATTAATTGTTCTTGATTAATTTTCTTTCCATAAGATTAAATTGACATTTTCTTATGGAAATAAATCATATCAAGATATTTAAAGATATATATATTCTTTTGGACCCATGATAACTTGGTTGGGTTCATGGACTGGCCCAATTTCAAGATCTGTTTGGCCAATTGAGTAGGCCCATTTTCTTTTGGTCTAACCCGCATCTTTAATTTGAATCCATACTTTGCTGAGCCCAATAATTATTTGCAGGCTTTTGACCAACTTTGACCTTTTATTAATTAAGATTATTTATTCATCTCAATTAATCGGATGGTGATTAAGCCATGAAGAAATTTTAGTGTCTACAAGTAGAATTAAGGTAAGTCTTGACTCTTGAACACCATATCAACCCATTTCTTGGTTGAGAATTCATAGGCCGAATCCACGCCTCTAACGTGCCTGCCCCACTTTAACGCCTCCATGAGCGCGTTCGAAATGGATGTGTTCATTACGGTGGTTGGGAGGCGTTCTAGTGCGACGGCATTGGTGTGTGAGGGAAGAGTTTGGGTGGGACCGGATACAGGCTTGCGGGGGTTGGTAGATCTCATGTGAGGGGGTGTTGAAATACCAAGGCTGCCCCCCGTTTTAACGGGGAAAGCAAACGACGTGAAGGGGAGGGACCAATTAAACGTAAAATTGGAATGTTGGGGACTACAAAAATCAAATGGAAATATGGGGGATCAAATCGGCACCGGAGGTATATTTTGAGGACCGAAAAAGTCAATAACCCTATATAAAAACATAGAGAGAGTACAATTTTGAAAAACTAGGCAGGGACCGATTTAATATTCTCCCTTCACCACTAGTCGGTTTCCCATATAAAGTCAAACCTCCAAAATTTCCCTTAAGCGTATTTCGGTACTTGTTTCAAACAACAATACATGCACTCTCTCTTTTGCTATATATAAATATAATGACACGCATTTGTAGCATTTACCTAAAGTGGCGTAATACATTTCATTACAAAGAGGCGTGACATTTAGAACAAAAAAGAGGAGGAATTTTTCAGTGATAGATGAACATGGGTGACATGGTGTTCGCTTGTGCACATCTGGCTGTCCAAAAATACAACGGACGACTCAGATTAAAACTCACGTTTTCACTACTTTTTCCATTTTTTTAATATTCATCTGGCACTTTGAATCTGGACCATTCGTTGTATTTTTTAATGGTCGGATGTGCGCAAGCAGGCATCATGTGGTACCCGCTCGTCATTGAAATTTATTTAGGCATAACATTATGTCCATCCATAAAGAGGCGTACCGTTTCACCACAAAGACATGTAACATTACCAAATAGGCGCGCGCAACACCTATAAAGGTATAACCAGTCACCAAAATAAGACATACTAACATTTAAGCGAAAACATAATATTCACCAAACATAGGCCTAACATTTCTCAAAAGTAGGGGTGTATTTCCGCATTACGTATAAATTAAGCATTTGATGATGTAGCATGAGCTGCATGATCATGAAAATGAAGGAAGTTTTCCATTTTATCAATATTGCACCTCATAGATATCTTGGTGTGTACCATATTATACCTCTTGAATTGTATAAAATGATAAAATTTAAAACATCAATCTTGTTTTTTTGTCATTTTTTGTTATGCGAATTTTAATCTTAAGATGTTAGGAGCTCATACCTTACATGTTCCAAATGCAAGGTGTATTGTAGTATTATTCACCACACATGAATGGAAATTAAGAATCCCTGCAATTGACCGGATGAGCACAAAACTAGTGTTGTTCACGAAACACGAGAATTTCTTTGTTTATGAGAAAAGGCCCATGAGGCTCCGCTAGTGCAAATAGCCATTTGGTAGCTTAGTATGTAGCCAGGCTCCAAAATCTTTGTATCCAACCAAAAAATTGATACTCCATAGTATTAGCTAGCTAGCTAGTGTGACAAGTAGGCTTTGTCTGATAACTCTATTCAGCACTTAAAACTGAAAAGTAGGCTTTGTCTGATAACTCTATTCAGCACTTAAAACTGAATAGGTTTAAGTAAAAATAAAATAAGTTGGTTTGATAACCAAAATTAGGAGGGCTGAATGCTTTAAGCGCTAGGCAAAAGTAATGAACAAAATATTAAGTAACTCCTCCCATACTTGTCACTTATTACTTAACACGCTCAGCTGCATAAGAGCATCCTCATTTGACTCCCCACTTTAACTTTTCGGTTAAAGTGGAGAGCCAAACCCCCAAAAACCCACTAAAATCAGTCTCTCTACTTTCTCTCACCAAATTATTTTTGCTACAGTATCGCACCAAATTTGGTGCGACACTGTTCACGCACCTCTTGTTGTTGTTGTTTTTTTTTTTTTTTTTTCCGGTTGCTTTAGTCCCGGGTGGCTGCGCGTCAAAGGAGAGAGAGGGAGGGGAACAGTAGACGCGACCCGGGGGGGGAGGGGAATTTTAATGGCGGGGTCCACTCCTTTTTTGTACCGAAACATCTCCCCAGGTGGGGAGATTACCTTTTAGGGAGATTTTTTTTTTATTATATAAATTTGAGGGGAATAGTTTAATATAGTAAAGTTAAAATAGAGTCTGATTTTGTTAGTTTTTGATAAAGTGACTTACTCATTTATAAAAGATATTTTTGAAGTTAAATTTGGTAAAAATTTTGGTGCTTCAGATAAGGATGCTCTTGCAGAACCTGTTCTTATTTTTTCTCCCACTTTATTTGTCCTTTTGCCTCCCTCGCATCTTATACCTGACACAGATCATGAAATCTATGGAACTCTCTCCCCAACAACACCCATCAGCCATCTCCAGATTCTCTCTCTCTCTCTCTCTCTCTCTCTCTCTCTCTCTCTCCCCTCCATGGTCGGTCTCTGGATTTCAGTTCTTTATATGGGTTTTTTGTATTTATTTTGTTTGAGATTTGGGTCTTGATTTTGTTAAGAGAATGGGAGAGAATAGAAAGGATTTCATCTCGTAGTGCAAGCTATGCATTAATTCTTAGGTGGCTTCCACTTCAAACTCTGAATTAAAAGATAGTTGCAGAAAGCGATTAGGAACTCAAGGACATCGATCTCATGAACAATAAAAAATTACACTAATTCGACCGCGTCTCTTTGAAATCCAAACAATTCTCCAACATGGAAGAAGTCTCGTCGGATCAATACTTCATTTTTCCTGTGTTCTACGAGGTGGATCGTCGAAAATTACCAGGCAAGCCCAATAATTTACAAAAGATTTCTCGAATTTTTTGTTTGAGATTTTGATTTTGTTAAGGACGCCCACTAATTTACCTGGGAATTCTCGATTTATTTTAGAGCTGTTGCAGGCTTTGTTTCTTGAAATTGAAAGATAAGAGCTGTTGCGGCTTTGTTTCTTGAAATTGAAAGATAAGCAATTTGAGGATGTGATGTATACAAAAATCCTAGTTCTACTGGAAACACCATAATTGAATTGAAAACACCGTAATTGAATTGCAATTGCTTTTTACGGGAATCCAAATGTTTTTTTACAGCAATGCTCAAGAACGTGAGAATAATTTAGAAGCATTTGACATTTCAATGATCAAACATATTTAATACAATTGTTTTTTTATTGGTAAAATATTTAATATAATTATTGATCATGTTGCCGATATTGTGTGTATATGGTTATAATTTTGATAATTGGATATTTTTTTTTATATAAAGGGCAAAGTTGGAAAATGAGTGAATTTAAGACTTCAACTCTTTGTACATATCAAACAGCTTATCTAATTCAGTGCTTAAAATTTAGTAGATATCAAACAGCTTATCATCTTAAAAATTTCAGCATTTAGTTTTCAGTACTTATACATGTTGTGTGTTCCAATGCTTGGCTATGCTCTCCACAAAATCGTGAACCCCCATCCCTCGAAGTATTATGGGACATTACCTATTACACATGATTATTTTTTGATTTGCAAACCTATTACACGTTATTGACATATATATTAATACAGATCGTCTACTTGTACGCATACACATGCACGCAATGTTTTTGGAAAGTTAAGATGCACCGTCCATGCATCGTACGCACACGACTCGTGTGTAAGCTCCTTTCTTGGTATTAATCTTTTTTTTGGGGGGGATCATCTTGGGTTTACTTACTTACCTATCGCAGGGGCAAAAAGTAATAGTTGTATGTTAGGATCGAATCACACACGCATACGATATACGAGTATAAACAGTAAATAATTGACACAGAGATATACGTGGTTCCCCAAAATCGGGCACGTCCACGGGAGCGGAGAGAGTAGTCGTTTTATTGATGATCTGATTTCATAGGGTTTTACAATAGCAAGTATATATATGACTGCCACTTCTATTCCAACCCTAATTTGCATTATAGCCTGAATACCCTTATAGCACCGTACCGTACCGCAGGGGGGCTTCGCCCCCCCGCACCCCCCCAAACCTTTGGGCCTATGGCCCGACCCGAACAACTCTGCTCGGCACTGGCTTTTTACGAGAACTTCTCAGTACCTCTCATACACAACATATGAGCCACAAGTTTCAACATTGTACAATCTATCCTTTTCATTTTATCCCTCTTTCTATGCTTTACCCTTTTATAGACTGTACTCAATTCAGATGGTCCCCTTATTGTGAGGCGCTGGCCGCCGGCATCTATGAGGACTCCTTAATTATAAGGGGCTCACTATGCAATGAACGCACTCAATACAAAAGGATAAAAAAGAAACGTGCAAGATTGTGAGGGTTTTGTTAGTTTTTCTCCGGTAGGGGTGAACAAATTTTTTTTGGGTAGAGGTGAACAAATTTTTTTCCGTTATTTTTTCTCTGGTGCTCTCTCTCCTTCTATTTTTGTGTTTCCTTACAACTATAAAAGAGAACATTAGGGCAGCCTCCATTGTAATCTTGATTACTCTTCAGCATAGTGGAACTTCCCAGCACCACGTGGAGTACAATTGAGAGATTTGTTTAAGTCGGAACCATGTATATCGTTGTCTTGTTTCTCAATTGCTTGTTTATCTTTTCTGCGTGCGGTTGTTTCTTACCTTACAATACAAGCTTTTAGACGAGTTTGTGAACAATACAGTAATTCGAAATATATATACCAGTATATATGTAGCCTCCTGCTTCTAGAAAAGTGAAAAGGAAAAATTTGAAAAGATGAAACATATTCTTCTTTACATAATGTCATCAAACAAATAACAAAAGAGCGAATGTTTCATTCATGGAAATATGATCAGGAGTCACTTGCATGTAGTGCGCAAATAGTTTTTAATAAGAAATGCATGAACTACAGGGTAAGTTAATTCTTCCTGTCTACTCTGTTTATATAAAATTATCTTTTCCCATGGCATCCTCTTTATTGTATATATAATGAAAGTGGTGGGACTCCTAATATTGTGTTTGGTTTTTCATTTTTGAACCGGACTAGCAATCCCACCGGATTGTTAATCCCACAAAAGTACGGGATTCACCAATCCAAGGGGGAGGTGGTATTATGAATCCTATTCCATGAGGATGGACTTGTTAACACAAATCCACCTCTACTATTATCACATATTGGCACAAATGTCCTTGATAAATTGTTTAATGTGAGAAATGGGCTATATTTTTTGTCAGAGCTTGTTGATATGTAGATGCTACTTCAAAGTCAGTATCTTGCATGCTAATTTTAAATGGTGGGTATGGGATTCGTAATTATTTTAGTTTTTTTTTTTTTTGTCAAATTGACACTAAATTTTTTTCAGAAAACAAAAAACAATTTTAGGGCTGACGGGAAAAAAAATATCAAATTGATAGTTGGTCGCAAATTTACTCTTCGAAAAGTGGAAACAATTGATTTTAAATCCAATTCTGTCCAATCCCGTCCAATCAAAACAAACATGTTATTAACAATCCCATTATCTAATCTTGTACAAAACAAACAAGAAGAAAAAATTCATATCTTCCTTAATAATCCCAACTCATTCTCAATCCTAATCTCACCTCATTACGAATCCCTTTAAAATGAAATCTCGTATCAAACATGGCCATAGTATGAGGCATGAATCGTTTACTTCTTTATTGTCGAATGCCTACACATTGTCCTAGTATTTGTTTATTACACGCACTAAAAATGGTGTTTTATGTGGAACATATACAATGATAGATTGATAGATACACACAAAATGAGTGAATCTAGATAGCTACAAGGACAAAAGGAAAGTGATCCTATTACCCTACCGATAATGAAACACAACACTAGTTCACTTGAAGTATTTTGTACCCGATCTATACTTTAATTTTTTTAGTTTGTTTTTTCCATTTTGTTTGTCAATTATTTCTTTTGTATCTATTGCCTATATTTTTTAATATGAATCTCCAAAAAAATATGCAATATGTATCTTATTTGATAGATCTCAATTTGTTCTACAATACAAAGTTCTTGAAATTGTAAAAAATATTATACATTGAAAGATATAGGCAATAGACACAAAAGAGATAAAATAAATAATCGACAAATAAAATGGGACGAAGGGAGTATTAACAATTAACCAAGGGGTTCACCGATAAGTGTGATCTTTGTACTCTGTTTTTGTTATTTAAATTGAAATTTATCATGTTTGGACAGATGGGCAGAATAAATCGATCCCACAAAGAATGAAAAGGAAAAGGGTTGGCCCTTCAGGATGTATCTATATTCTATGGTATCGGATATAAGCTTTTAATTTGATATGCTATCCAAACAGTTTTTGAGGAGGGCCTAAGTGTCATGAATGCCGAAAGGCTTTGGTTATTTTTCTCTCGAACAACACAAACCTTTTGATGATCTTTGGTTGTAAACAATCTGATACAACATGAAAGTATAATCTGATAGTGCTACATTGGCTAGTGGTCTTTGAGTGAGCAACCGGACCCACTCATGAAGCAAACAGAGTAGATGGAATCTCTTCATGACTTTCCAAAAAAAAAAAGGGGGAAAATTTTTCATCAGTATATTATAGACTAGCTACGTACGCAGCTTTATCATACATATTCTCATTTAATAATAAGTATGCAACTAATATTGTCATCCATTACAAGATCCTAATAAAAGGGTAAGATGGTTTCACTTTTCCAACGAATTTCATATAGTGAGTGATATTTTTGTTCAATAATGTATTTCAGTTCCGCCCTTAACAAACCATCAAATCTCTAGGGAAAGAAGTCATATATCGTTTCCAATTCAATTGAATGTTCAAATTTCATCACTCTTTTTCCTATATGCTCTACGGATTTATATATGTTCTTTAATTACCCCATTATATGTGTGAGATGAGGGATTCTATCTATCTTGGAGATTAGTTCAAGAGAGACTCTGAAAACCTTGTCAAATAGAGTAACAAGTTAAAAGAAAAAAGAAAAATAAAGGAAGCGAGGTTTTGTCTTAATTAGTTCTTTTCTGAGTAATTTTTAAAGAAGAACTCCTTACGTAATTTCTACAAAGCTTGACTTTGGAACATTTTTTTTTTTTCTTTCTATAATCTCTCTAGTGTTTTGTCCGAATTTAACACTTTTTACAATTAATCTTGCATATCAATATATGTCGTTACATATTTAACCAAACTCAGGAGCTAAAGGGGTAGAATAATGCACAATATGCAGATATGCTTGAAGTGTGAAAGGGGATATATTATACTTGTATTGCCAATTAAAGCGGAGCTAGGGGAATAATTATTAAGTTTTTCTAGAGAGATGCTAGAGAGAATAAAAATTAATTCCCTTACTCCCCAAAAGGAGACTGGAGGGGGAAAAGCAAAGCAGAAAAAAAAAAAAAAGAAAGAATAAGAGAACAACAACCAATCTCTCTCTCTCTCTCTCCAATGGGATAGAGTTCTCCACCAATTAAGCAACACCCTTTTTCTTCCAGGACAAGAACTCCACCAGAAGTGACCACCTCAGAAGCCCCCAATTATGTATATATCATCCTTCTCTCTTTTTCATAAGTTTGGTTTTATTACTACTGTTTAGTCATCAACTGCCAATTCCCCCTTTTCATTATTCAAAATAAGACTAAGATTCGTTTCCTGTTCTGACGATCGCATTCCTCTAAACTTACAACCACGTCAATTTGCATGGAGTTTACTATTTGTCCAACAGTTAGACCTTTGTTTTGATACATAATCTTAGTTGCTTTCAGAATTGCTGTGACAAGGAGAATAATCGAACTGAAAAGACTATGATTTTTGTTCTTTGCAACTTTAATTTTGTACGACCGGCTACGATAATCTTCTCTGGGAGTGACCATTAAAACTTCAGACTCAAGATAGATCTCGTGAGGGACCAATCACCCAATGAGATTTTATTGCCCAAGTGGATCATTGCCGGGCTTTGCGAAAGGGTCAGGTTCTAAGCTACGTTGACTGCACGACTTGAACCATGAACCTCTTAACCACCCAAATCACTATGCAAAAGCCCTTGGTGGTAGAAATGAAGTTTTCTTGATGTAATATACATGTTTTCAAATTGATCCGTTGAAGTTACTATCCTAACCTTCAAGTACTTTGCATACGAGTATTTGAGTTACCTTTTTATTTGTCATATGATAGAATACCATATTTTTCACTTCATCCCAAGCAATCATAATGGGTTTCAAACACCTTTCCATATGATTTCAATCCGTAATCTTACAGTACCAAGTATTAACACACTCCACTCCTTCGCCAAATCTTTCACCAAATTTGGTTTTACTCAAATGTTTCACCAAATTTGCTCATCACCAAATCTAGAACCAAATTTTCAAGGCTTTTTTTTGCACTGTTTACCCTTCTGCCATTCAATGGTGTTGATTAAATCTCCACCCTACAATTTGAGTAAGGGTTAGAAGGAGTTATATCAAATCAACTTTTTACTCAAATTTGAGTAAAAATTTGGGTTAAGAGTGGAGATGCTCTAAGTCAATTGCTCTGATTAATATGTGGGTTGCATAAGGTGGGTGGAATTTGTTTGTTTCTACTTATTACTTTATGAAGAATAGGGGCTCCGGCAAATGATAGCTAGGCCTAAACCAACCTAGCGCTTTGAGAAGGAAACTAGCTACAAGTACGTGTACTAGTTGATTATTGTTTTTGTTTAAAAAAACGCTGTAAAATCACAGTTCAAAAGAAAGTGAAGGAGCAAGCTCATTTGGGATTTGGGGAATGCTCATTTAAGCTAGTTCACATATTTGGATATTGCATTTTTATATTAATTACTTTGGTGTAGCACTTTTTATGACTATATATATTATTCTAGTGACAAATAAAATGGGACGGAGGAAGTATTAAAATTTACAAGTTTTGTAATATAGCGTTGTTTATTTATTGCATTGTGATACCATGTGCATTGATCATAGAATCAATAAAATCTCCATATTTATTTTACTAAGAAGTCAAATACATTTGTATAAACAGTAGAAGTTAACCAAATTTAATATTAAGAAATTGTCCTATAAAAGAATTTTTTTCTCAACTCCGCCATTGATCATTTGATAAACCTTGTATACAGTAATTGAATGTGTGATGTGCCATAATGCATAGTGCATTCAAGTATGGTCGATAAACGTGGTCATATATGGGATGTAAAGTGCATGTGTACATGTGTTATGTATAGTCTTATGAGAGCGACAATACATACATATGAGTATCTGGTCTTCTTTGTCAAAAGATAGCCCGGGTTTTCTGCATTTAATGGCGTTGACGTTTCCAATGGGCGGTGTGCATCTCCATGTACATACACTTTTATCTCTACCTTTCTTTGTTACTATTCCTTCCTTCTTCTTCTTCCTGAGAAGCGTCTTTGACCCAAACATGCTACCACCTTTTTTTTCTTTTCTTCTCATAGACCAATTGATTGACCCTCCTACAGCTTGTAGCCTTGTTGATATCCAATTCCAACCTTAGGGTTAGTTTGGGTACGTACGTAGTTTGTGGCTTTTGGGTTGAGTCTCCACACAACTACAAAATTACTTAAGGTTCGACATTGACTATAAGAAAATAACTTAATTTCTTGTGAATTTCCCATTTCTAGCTTAAATGAATTGTCTTTGACTTAATCGGGAAGAAAATTAATTGAGGTGCGTGTGCGTTGGCCTGAAAACCCTTAACCATCCAAAAAATTCCTCATTCCTTAGGTATATGCATGTAAGGTATGGAATTTTGTGGTCGTTAGATTGATGTGTACATATAAGTATCTCTCATACAAAATATCAATGACTAGAAAATTATTTTGAGGCGTTGTTCGTTCAATAACACCTTTTAATACAAATAATTAGAATTAGTTCTTATAATCTCTATCCTCCAAAGAATTACTGAAACGTAACAGAAATTCCCACTACTTAACCAATAAAATATAATCAATAACTAGGTAAAACTAATATGATGGACAAATGATCATATACATTAAAGACCCTTAAATTGGGAAAAATTACAAGAAAGACTAATATGCACCAAAACCATTGTGTGGTAACAAAAGACATGACCTTACAAGTTACAACCCAAGGCAGACTGATACACAGGCCTATGGTGAGCATGCACTGGCCCCCACTCAATTTTGTAAAATCACGCTAATTTTTTTTTTTTTTTAAAGCAAAAGAGAATTTCATTAATTTTTGAAAGAGAAATACAAAGATTAAAGGGAACCATGGAGAGGGCATCGCAACGAATGGAAGAATCCCAACTAGGTTGATACCCAACCATCCGACAATCATAGGTTTCATTAATCTTTGTAAAATCACGTTAATATCCTTACATATTTCAATTATAGCCAATATCTCTCTATTTGGCCCATTCCCTCTCCTTCCCCTCTTTATCTAACCTAGCCGCCACACTCCTTCTCTCCCTTCCCCCTTCCCCTTTAGGGCTTCGGCCTTCTTGTGGCAGTGGGAGGGGAGGGCGGCCTTCTCCATCTTTCCCCTCTCTCTCTCTCTCTCCTCTCTTGTAACGCCCCCAAGATTTGGGTACGTTAATAATTATTACAAACCACAATAAAGTTTAATCCTTAAACTTTAATACAAATAACGTCCTCAAATACTATATAAATAATAACCGGGGTGGTTCTAGATCTTCGTCTATCCCTGCGCCGAGTCATTCCCCACTCTGGCAGCATTTCCCGCTCCATAGGACTGGTCCCCGTAGTAGTGTTCCTGTCCATCTGAATAATCTGACATAATACGTCCGAGTCGCAAAGGCAACATCATGGTATTATGCCAGGGTTACACGAGTGCAACACCGTGAGCAAAGCCCAGTAGTTCACTATACTAAGCTTCTAAGTAGCAATTCTAGAACAATATGTTCAAAAACAGTATATAATACTTGTGAACAGTAAACCATGCAATACATCGTGCGTGTCAACGCGGATCAGAGTAAACATGCGCAGAAAAATAGTATTTCGTTTCGGTATCTCAGTCTGTGTCACGTGTCATTTCTCAAAACATGATCTTGGTTCGTTTTCTCAAAAAATCGTACTCAATAATCAACAGTTTCCCAAAAATATCATTTTCTCGTATAGTGCCTCTTTCAGCATTCTTCTTCAAATTTCATACATCTCCCACCACTCGAAAGTTATTGGTCCGTTTAAGCCTCCTCTCAGCTGACGGTACCAACCTTTCCGCTCGAGGTCTCGGTTATCGTGCATCACCGATCTCAACAGCCTGTTTGCACGGTCCGTTCTCCCCGCGACTCACACGACACAGTCCCGGCCGTCTCATATCACTGAACTTAACCAGCCTGTTTATGAGGTCCGTTCACCGTGTGTTGTACACGCGTAGCCCAACATCCAAGTTCTCTCCGCGAACCGGAAGTGGCGCTCCCGCTGCACTACCGCATCAATACCATTCCTCCAAAGTTCTCTCCGCGAACTTGAGGTGGCAGCCAACATCTCAATCTCATCACATCATATCTCATTTTTGTTTCATTGATCAAAAATTCTCATTTCATTTCTCGTAGATATTATTCCTCATTTCAAAAATCATTTTCATTCTCACCTCTATTTCTCACCAACCGTGATTTAAATCATTTAAAACTTCGTGTCATAACGTTGCGTGTACGTGCTCAATGCTCAATCATGCCCATGCAATGTTCCAAAATCTTTCTCCAAAAATACTCATATTTCTCCATAACATTTTTCACATAAAATCATACATTTTTACACACTAACTTCTTCAAAAATTATATTTCCCAATATCTCAAAACTTTATTACTCATCACAAAAATCTCATTTCTCCCTTTTTCTCTCAAAAAAAAATATTTTATTCCTTTCTAGAGAAATAAATTAGTAACTTGCTCTTTCTAAAATAAATACACCAACTTTCTATTTTTTTGAAATTTCTTGTCAAATCAACTATCTATATCTTTCTCCAAAAATATATACCTTAATTTTTAGAAAAACTCACTCTCTAATAATCTTGTGTAAAAGCAATATTTTTATACGTAGTAAAATCACAACCTTTCTTTCTAAAATAAACCATTCACTTCTTTTTCTCCACAAAAATCCATACGATACTCACTAATTATTTAGTAAAATATTTCTTCAAAAACATCTTTCTAAAATCTCTCTTTTCATTTTTGATTAAAAAAAATCACCACACTAACTTAAAATAATTACATAAATAATAGATCTTCCTTATTCGTAAGAACAAATCTTTCACTAAACAAGATTAATCTTTCTACTCACAAAAATATCATTTGAATAATAACCATGATTAAATCAACACTAAGTAATTAGTACTACCAAGGAAATATAATAATAATAGAACCCTTTCTAGAAAACATATCTTCTAATTAACTTCTAATCACTACTAATCATCTTCTAATTACCTTCTAATCACTTCTAATCTCACTAATCCACTTCTAATTTCATGAAGAACTACTCAATTTAGAACCTCGTTATCATGCTTGTAAATCTTTCTACATAAAATACTCTTTCTTGAACACTAAGAAATAGACTTAGTAACTTAATACATGCACTAATTAAACCAATCAAGCTTCATAATCAACTCTTAAAAACTAATTAAAACATCATACTAATTCTAGAAATAACTAATTAGAAGAGTAGTTTAGTAAACTACCTTGTTTTTCCGGGTGTAAACCGGAAGCCGATTAGCACTCCGTTGGCGTAGAACTCTCCTTAATCTACCCTACTAACTTACTAATTAGCTTAGTAAGTAGCTAATTAGAACTAGATTAGAATAGCTAAAAGGTGGTAGATGTAGTGGTTGTTTGTTGGGAAATATGAAGACAAGTAGACAAGTGTAGGGTATATGGGGTCCAAATGAACAAAGTGAGTGCTATTTATAGCAAAAATGAGACCTCTCTCCCTCTCTCTCTACCTCACGGCACACACACACATACACTAGGGCCGAAAGTTTCATGTTTGGGGAGGGAATATGTGCATTGAATTGTCACATGGCAAGTGCACCACTTGCACTAGGTTTTTAGGTTAGGTCCTAGGCTAGGAATCTTGGTTTAACTTGCAAAAATGAACCAACATGGGTACATTCAAGGTCACCAACGTGGGAAACAAAGGGGTGGGAAAAATATGCCTCCCGCTGTGTAGGTTTTTGCACGGTTATCTTTGTTACGGGGTGTTTGTAGGAGCAAATATGAACAATAAGCATGTGAGTGGAGTTATTGCTAGAGAATAGCCCTAACTAGCTACAAGTAGGGTGGAATATTCCTTCCTTAAAACAAGGGATCATGTTTCATGGGACTTGGAGTGTAAGTTAATTTGGTTATAAATAGGTCTAGGTTGTGAAGATTGTACACAAATGCATGTATTGTGTGGGTATGTATAGGTTACTCTAAAAATAACAAGGCTTGTTCTAACTAGTTTAGGGTACAAAACCTTAGCTTAGGAATCTTTCTAAACCCTCCACTTGCTTGCACAAGTGAACAATGCATTAATTCTATGCATGTGCAAGTGTACTTTCATACATGCACACACACACAAACTCTCACTCTCTCTCTCTACCGATCTCTCTCTCTCTCTCTCTCGGCATCTCTAAGCTACTCTCTCTCTCTCTAACTCTCTCTCTAACTTGGTATATTCCAAGTTCCAATGTTGTGGAGGTGACCACTCCATGACGTACCGAACTTGGTTGAGTGAAGTAATGGTAGTGGTTGGGTAGGTTTCGGGTACTAAACACGGTTCCTGGGTGCTACGGTAGTGTAACAGATGTGTTACTCGGTCTCGTACGCGTATATGTATGGCTCGATTCCGAGTTATTCGAATAAAAAGCATCAATTAATATTTTAATAGAAAATATTTCGGTAATTCGGAAATTAAAATAATTAATAAAAATTATTTAACGAAATTTTTATTTATGAAAATTAGGGTCGTTACATCTCTTCTCCTTCTTTTTTGGTTTTTTTCTTTCTTTTGTGTTTGCAAGTTTGAAGCGTAGTTGGCGTGGCGGTGCAATAGGCAGTTATACGATGGCATTTTTGTCTCCTCGATTGTCCTTTCTCCTTGCTGTTTATGAGGAATAAAGGATGGTGCTGGGAAGATCACGGCCATCCGTGTTCGGCTATGGATAGCTTAGATCTGTTCGATAGCGGACGGTTTAGATTTGCTTGAATAAAATGTGATCTGAGCCATCCATGGCCGACCACAGACGGTCGTGATCGACCAGCACCAATGTTGTCCCCAAAGGGATAGCACCCACCCCGGGTCCTTGTTTATGAGAACCGATTGGCAGTTTCTTGGTGGCCACTCACGGAGTCCAGCCGCTCATAAAGGACGCGCAGTCGTGGTTGTCTTCCTCGGATGGTAGTTTTGATGGCGGCGCCCTCAGAACCCTTTCCTCTTCATCGTCTTGTTCCCATGTTTGCCGGCTTGATCACATTTTCGCTGGCATCCTCTGTCTTCTGTGGGATTCATTACTGCGTGAATCCATTTATGCTTAACGGCATTGGTCGACTGTTTATTTGCCGCCATTATCACTAGGCCTCTCCGTTGACCCTGGCTCACCTGGCGGTTTCTCATTGTTAAATGTGACTAGTTTGGGCATAACGGCAAGGGGTGGGGTGGCTCTATTGGGTGGTCTGGTGTAGGTTGGGTGTCGGTCGGCGTATGTGGGGCGGTGGCTAGATGTGTTAAGGTTTCCCTCTTATGGATTTTTGGGTTTGGGTTTAAATGCTTATATTGGTATGCATTTTACTATACTGGGTTTCATTGTCTTTATTGTTTGTATTGGGCTTTACTGTTTTTATTGTTTGTACTGGGTGAGGCCATTAAGTGTTTTGGGCTTTGATTACAAGGTGTTTTTTGGGCTTTGATTTATCAGGTGTTTTAATTTCTTCAACCTCGGTTGGCCCTCCCCTCTCTCCCCGACTTGATGTTCCATGTGTCAAGTTTTCACTAATAAAACTTTATTACGAAACATTTTTTTTTTAATTATGATAATATGATAACGGTCCGACTATGAATTCCCTTTATTTTGTAATTTTTCATACTATTCCTTACAGTGCTAATCATCACACCCTCTTGTTGTGCAAACAATTCTTTTTGTTAATGATAAGGTAAAGTACATATATAGTCACCAATATGTATCATTTTAATTTTACTGGAAAACAATAGAACAATATGTTCTATTTTAAGGAATTATAAGTTTACTCAAACAAGACAAAGACATAACAAACATGGAAATTCACTACTATTCTTTTTAGAGATTTCACCACTGTAACGTATAACTAATATGTGCTCTCACTAATGCAAATTTATGGGAGGTTACAATTGTGACTCCTAACCAACAATTGGTGTAAGATCTATTTGCCGAATCTATTTTTGTAAGCTTAAAAAAGCCGAGCTTCTTTGTGTTGGCAATTTCATTGACAAAACACCCATTTCATGTATCCCGCATTATCTAGTTCTTTCTTTCACGCTTTTGTAGAGCGTGTATCACTACAAGAAAATGCAGATTCGGTGACGCAACGAAATACATCGGCAAAAGTACATTTGCGTCGGCAAAGGTTTTCGACGATAATTTTTTTTGCGTCAACATGCTGTCGTTGTAGATATGTCGGGAAAGGGTTTCCCAGACGAGAATTTTGATGTGTCGGCAACAGTATAGTTTCAGCGATGCGAGTTTGCGTCGGCAATATCTGTCGACAAATGGTAGTGTGTCGGTAAATGGGGTTTTAAAATCATAAAGTGTAACACTTTTGCCGACGAGATTTTAGAGTTGGCAAAAACACACACACACACACACAATTTGTTGGTGTTGAACTTTCAAGAGCCCAATGTTTCGAAGTCAAGACCTCAAGTAACCGACTCTACATTATCATGTGTCTACCAACTGGACCAACTTAATCTATATTGATATTATTCTAATATCTAATATATAGCCTACATATTCGGAATAAAAACACTAGATATAATATACATACTTATATTTAGTGTATATGCATACTTATATTATGTACTCTATAAATTGTATAATGTACTATGTATATAAATATTATATAGTTGTTTTTAGAAATTGATTTTCACACTCCCTTTTTTTATTTATATCCACACTATTTTTATTTTATTTTTATATTTTAGCAAAAAAGCACATACACTTTCAATAATGAAAGCAAAAAGTAGAGTGTGGACATAAAAAGGGAAGCATGAAAATCACTCCCCACTTTTTTGAAAGGCTATTATATACACTATATATACAATATATACATAATCATGAAAAACTGCTCGGGTCAAGCTTTTCTTGGTCATTTTTGTTGCCTATTCCTTGTGAATACCCTTAAAAATTTGTTCTAAACACAGAACGGTTCGGATTATCAAAATATAGCCGAGAATTATGAGATTCGTATTTTAACACACATATATATGTATATATTGTATATAGAATCAAATAACACATTTATTATACATATAATTAAAATTGATTTTTTTGACAGAAATCATTTGGATAAGTTCTGCTTATTGTATAGTACTCTATATATACATATATTATATAGAAATCATTGCCGACAGAAAGTTGTCACTGACAAAATTTTAACTTTTGCCGATGCACATTTTGTTGCCAAAGGTTCCCCTTTAGGACTACCACTGACACAAAAATATCGTCGCCAGAATATTCAACTTTTGCCGGTGCAAATTTCATCGCTAGAAAAACTTTCGTAGCAAATATTTCCCGCCAACCTTGCTTTCGCCGACTACATTGCCAACACATTTATTCCTGTTGCCAAAAAGCCTGTATTGTCCAACACAAACTACTTTTTTGTCGGCAAAGAATGCTTTTGCCAACAAAAAATACATTGCGTCAGCAATCTAGTCGCCATTGGTGCATTTTCTTGTAGTGATATTTAGGTTATGAAAAAGAATCATCTCTATATGTAATGTTTAAGAGTGTGCTAGTACTTTAGTCAAATGTTTTCGGAAGCAACAAAGTTGGATCAATATCTACAAAATTTTCTCCAGCAACCCTCGGCAAATGGTTCTGATAAAAAAGTTGCTCCTTGCTCGAACAAGTTTGACGATTTTCAGCTACTATAAATATATCTTTAGTTAGGGTTTGGATGTAACCAAGCCCCAAACGAGTTGTTCAAGGAGAGAAACATTCAAGAGGGTTTTCGTTTTGAATCTTGGAGTAAGTGGTCTATGGATCATTGTGCGTGAAAGACATTGATCTCCAAGAGGTTTCAATATCGTTTTTAATCTATTTGAGAAAAAGCTCTAAGGAAGATTTCTAGGCAATACAAAGATATTTGGTGAATTTTCGAGAGGCAAACGGAAGGCTTATGGATTCAAGGTAGCGGCGATCAAAGCATATATTGGGTGTGGTACTGAACGTAAATTCATCAAGTAGTTCTAATCGTAGGATAATATTGCTTATAAGTACATGTTCAATATAGTGTTTTGATTCCTTCCTGTGGTAATTTTACCCATTTAGGGGTTTTCCACGTATATCTTTGAGTTATGTGTTTGGTTGCTTTCCGTCTATGTGATTGGTTGATTTATTGGTTGTTGGGTTTTCGATTAAAGTTCACATATAGCTAATTTATTTTATACGTAGGCGATCTAGAGTTTTCAGTTGGTATCATAGTAGCTCGCTAATAGTGATTTTGAAATCTTTTTTATGAGCGGGTCCTTTTTTTATTAGCTAGTATGGATTCACCAAAAGAAGGTCGTTTTGTGATTGAACCTTCGACTTTTGATAGTTCCAAATATGTTTGTCACTCCTTCCAATTTTCTTCCTATTTGCAGTACAATTTCGGATATTTTTATAAAATTACTGGAGAGTGGTCCTCACAAACCAAACCAAATTGGTAATCATGCATCCGCCACTGCATCTGTTATACTGTTAAAAAGAGTAACCACGCGTCTTCTCTTCTGGAATTAAAGCAAGAACCCTTCTACCTGCACCGACGGGGGTGCACCAACCCCGTACCGACGGCATCGTGGACGCCATTGTGGGTCCCAAATGATAGATCCGAGCCGTTCATCCATCTCAAAATTGAATTCCAAGTGGGCCCACATGAGAATCGAGGCAATCGAACGGTTGTATGAGCTCGATCTAAAATCACCCCATTTCATGCAAATTTTTTTGAACGAAATGGGGTGATTTTGGATCGAGCTCTTACCGTCGTCCGATTGCCTCGATTCCCGCGTGGGCCCACTCGGAATTTGATTGGCGCACTCGGAATTTGATTTTGAGAAGGATGAACGGCGCGAATCGATCGTTTGGGACCCACAACGGCGTCCACGACGCCGTCGGTATGGGGTTGGTGCACCCCGTCGGTGCAGAAGGAATTACCGTTAAAGCAAGCTGCTAGAGGTGGCCATGGTTTTTTTGAAGATTAAAGAATGTGTTGATGTTCCCTCAGGTGACTAGTCTACGCATTAGTCTATTAAGTATGCGTATCTATGTTGGTTTCCTACGTACTTTTTTTTTATTTATTTAGTATTTCTTTTATGAAACATGTTTTATTAGTATGATCACGCTGTTGTCCCCCTAGGCACGGTCCATGATCGATAATGTTTACCTCAACTATAAAATATGATATTTTGTTGGTCTTTACCAAGAAAAAAAAAAACAAAACAAAACGTAGGACAAGGGAATGGTGCATGTCTTTAATTAATTGTCAGAAAGGAATACACACTGGTGGGAGAAGATGGGAGGTCTCATCTATTTCTATGTATTGTCTTTCCTAGCTGGTTCGTAAAGAACCACGTTTTTTGCGGCGGTGGTTTTTGGTCACAAGTAGAAGAAGTACGCATGCATTGCAGGGGGACCATTTTCGTTGCTGGCCGCATTAGTAAAATCCAACTTGGATCGATAGTCTTTGGTAATGGTAGGTGACCCTTCTCGGAGAGGAGAACTGACTCCAAGTGTGGTTGGCGTGTTTCAGGCGTTCAATCTGCTGGCTAATTGAGGAGGGAGTTTAATTCACAACACCACACATTTGTGTGTGGTTCTTATGAGAATGTGTCATTTTGAAGTATCCCAGAACAGCACATGCTATGCTCTGAGAGCACTGAATAATTAGATAGGATACAACGAGAGGAAAAGATATTATAAGTACTTGGCAACTTGCTAGCCAACTATATGAGTACAACAAAAAACAGGAGCAAAGAGGGAAAAGGTCGATAAGGAATCAACCTTTTCCTGTTGTACTCGTATCGTTCTCGATTTTTATATATACATTTTTCTTTTGCCGATTAAAAAAAAAAAAAAAAAAAACTTGCTAGCCAACTAGTGCTAGTGGATATAGGTTTAAGCAAATTAAGATTGAATAAAGAAACCAGAACAGAAAGATAGAAATTAATTACTAGTAATTGTTTCTCCAAGGTCATCAAAAAATACATTATCCCTTGAACTTTTGAAGCACTAATTAAGCAATGAAATTTCGTGGGAAACAGCCTTATTAGGTCGAACAATAAAGCAAGCAGTGCGTTTCGGCATGTGGACTTGCCATTTCTCATCATAAATCAATGGAGAATGAGCAGCAAGTGGCTTCGAACCCAATATATTCCATCACGTTCAAGTCGATCTGGTCCTTAATTCCTCAAAATTCCTTGATGAGGTTTTTCTAGGAAGGAAAATCTCTGCTCTCATGAGACTTCGACAATTATTTCTTCACGGTAGCCGTCCATAGTTACGTTTCCTTGTTGCAAAAGGACCTTAGTCATTCATGTTACTTTCAATTGTCATTCATTTAACAATTATGCTTAACAGCTAAAAATTTGGACATTTGGGATGGTGGGGGGACCATTGATCCACTACTCTGTTAAAATCTACACTAACTAATTAATGAGTTTCTCCAAACTTCTCTTACCTTTGCAATATATATATATATATATATCCAATTTAATCCTGATCTTGGAATTTGTAATAATGTCATTTTCATCAATTAGTTAAACAGTTAAGCTTGTATATAGTATATGATATGGAACGTGGGTTTTACAACAAGACGATATAGTATATAGACTGAAATGGTGATGTGAAAATAACGATGATAATGACGAAATTGACTGTAATGGACTTGTAGCTATAGTGATTGCGAAAAGAGACTGATATTAATTTAATTAGGTTGCGATATGTGATGGCGAGAAATAGGACTAATATTTGAAGAAAATGTGTGATGCACAAGTCTAGATTCATTGTTACCTATATTCCATATCGGAAAATGACAAGTTATTTAAAACCTTTCTTTCTTTTTTTTTCTTCTAGTTATGACAAGTCATTTAAGATTACACTATGAAAAAGTGTTACTATTTTTCTATTTGTCATGATTGAACAAGTACCCATGATTTGGACACCTAGCTAGCTAGCTAGTTCATTCCACTGAGTATCGTATGTAGTTCATGTTTGAATTTCTTATTTTGGGACTTCCATGTGTAATTTTCATCGTCTCCAACTTGATTTGGCAATGAGCTTAGCATTTGTCAGCTTATGTGAGAAGAGAGAAATATTTTCTGTATATATTAGACTACACTCAATTATGAGTAATAGTCCTGTATAAATAGATACAGTTACGAGACAACGAGGGAAGAGTGAAAATGAAGGATAAAAATAAAAGGCCTAAAATAAAGCGATACAATACGCTGATTTCTAACAATAGAATATCATATAATTTATTCTAATTTCAACACCCTCCCTTCCCTCTTGGATGGTTCACACATTGTTGCTGCTTCCTGCAGCTCTAGGTAGCCCTCTCCTATAGGGAAGCCCTTGCCGTGACTCGAACCTCCTTGATTCAAACCTGCCCAAACAATTGAACTAATCATCGCCAAACTTCTCTCAAGATGGTGTGAATATATGAACCAATTAAACACAACTTGACAATTGAGGACTACAAGATTAATTAGTGAAGCATCTACTGTGATTTGTTCTGATGAAGGAACAAACGAGGGGATCATAGTGCCGGATCGAACTTTCTCACGATTTAAGTGGACGTCCACTTCTATATGCTTGGACCGCGCGCTCATGAGTAACTGAATTTGAGGCAAGCATAATGACTGGTTTATTAATTTCAACCAAAAGTATCTCAAAATTGCACCAAGCCATAGCTCGATATTCTGTTTTAACAACAGATCTAAAAACTTCGGTTTGCTTCTTATATATAGATATAAGATGATTACTACAGAAAGCACAAAAATTATAGGTAGAGCGTAATCAGTCTTGGATCCACCATAATCTGCATCAGTAATTCCGGAGAGACCAATTAGAATACCAGATGAGATTGTCGATCAAAAAAAAAAAAAAGAATACCAGATGAGAAAAACAAACCGAAACCAAAGAATGTTTTGAGAAATCTCAAGATATGACACTTAATTTGTGCCAAAGTATAGTGAATTTGTCTCTTTGTGAATTTTTTTTGTTAGCATTGTAACTCTTCGAAGCATTATTCTCTTCACATTAGTAGAATCTTTTTTGTTTGCCCATGGAGTGGGTCTACACAAAGCGTAAGCAGACCTCGTATGTTTATTAAATTCAAACTAGCCTAATGAAACCCAACCCTCTAAGAATCAATAATCATTTAGGTACATAAAGGAAAAAACTATAGGTACATCACTCATGCATACCAAATGCACACTAAGCTAATGTGGCAGATGGAAGTGTTTTTGGTTCTTTTTGCTTCTTTGCGATGAAAATAATTGTGTGCGAGCGTGCCAGAGAGAGTTTCAATCTCCTCCCTCAGATTAACTTTGGAAAAACCAAATCTAATCAGGCGATTGTGTTTTATTGGTTCAATTACCTCAATTAAGAGGATTTTTTCAACAAGTGAAGAAATGTAAACCAACAAACTTAGGAAATCGAAGAACGAAAAGAAACAAGATACTTCGATTAATAAATCAAAAGTAAACTTACTTCGAAATTGTCTCCAACTTCAGATACAAGAACTTCGAACGGGTGATTGTTACAAGAACAACCGAGATTAATCCTAACTACTTCCTAATCTACTTCCTAAACTACTTCGAACTGAGTTCGAGATCCTAAGCTACTTCGAACTGAGTTCGAAATCCTAAACTACTTTGCCAATGAACAAACCAAGCATCAGTTTTTTGATAGCTGTTTGTTGAAGATTTGTCCGGGGGTTTTTCACTCTTCAATTTCTTCTATTTATAGGCGCTGCTTGCAATTTGAACTTCCCGCTCAATGAATTTGAACATTTGGCTTGCTTCGAACTCTAACTTCCATTCTTCAAGTTGGCAGTTGTTTTCTCCTCCACGTCTGAATTCGAATCCTTCTAATTCTTCTTCCAGAAGTTTTGATTTTGAATCTGTACAGTTGTTTAAACAAACTCAAATGATTAAACGTTAAGGTGAATAACCGCCTTTCGATAAGCATTCCACGTGTTGTAACTGCCAATTTGCCTTGTTTCCCAAATCCACACGTGGAGTTTATATGTTTAGCAGTTAATATCATGGCTTCGAAAACCACCCTTTACGTCGGCAATGGCTTGTAACTGCCAATAACTGCTTTTCATCTTTGAACACAATACGACATCGTATTTAATCATTTATATTCCTTTAATCCAGTGTATCTTTATCAACAGGTAATTGCCAACGTTTGGCATTTTCAATTACGTGTCAATTAATTATTGGATTTGTTAATGTTATATGTAAACAGGAAGAAAACCCATTTTTTGAGGTGGCCCCACAGTAAGTTTGTCTTCATCCGCTATATCAGGTTAGTATGCATTTGGTGTGAACGAGTGGTGTACCCATAACATTTCTCATAACATAAATCAAGAAAAAAATTGCTCGCGAAATTTTCTTCTTTTTTTTTTGGACAATATTACACTAACATAAGCTCATGCAGTAGAGCTCTTGGATGCCCACACTGCATCCCCGGATCGAGTTCCATTTCCTCCTCCCCCATGTAATAAATTAGGAATGACGAATGAAAAAAAAAAATACCAACTCTCCCAGAAGCTTAAGTGGGGAAATAGAACGCAAATGGGGGATAACTGTCAACAGAGAGACTTGAACCCAAGAGCTTTTGCAACTAGTGCTCTAATACTATGGTAAGTTACCAACTCACCCAAAAACTTGAGATGTTACGAAATAGGCCCAACAATGTATATCAAGCTATCTAACACTATTATTATTATTATTATCATTATTATTATGTAATACGAGCCGTTCTATGTTATTCTGATCTTACATGTATTCATTATCCTCCATTATTTATCTAGGTTTTTTTTTTTAATATGCAAGTTAAGACATGAATCACATGCTACAAGCACGAAATGAAACAAAATTTATATAATCTGTGTCTTTCTTTATTGGCGAGAGATAGAAAAGCATAAAGAATAGAACTAATTACGCAAACAAATTAAAGGAAGCGACATAAAGCAATTAAATGTGTCAAGTATGAACTAGGCAATGCTTCCCCACAAGAACACAAAGTGTTTTCATTCTTTTCTTTTCATTGGCATCATATCACAGACATTTGGTTGGCAAAAGCCCCAACAAACTTACTTGCTTATGGCTCTACGAGCCGTACATTAGTCTCGTATTTTATCATATGTTGTGTGGAATTTTAAAAAATTAGCGCACAACATTATATAAAAATATGTTGCAGGCAAAGAGGATGGAAAGCATTGCTTTATCGATCAGAATAAGAAATTTTAAAGCCAATGCGCATGCTTGGCATTTTAATAAATCGGTAAAAGGATGCTTCCATGATTATCCATTTTTTATAGCCAAAAGTCACTATCGACAGTATTAACATATATACGATGCTAGTCTTGAGCTAAAGCTTGAGGTGATGTTGCTTTAGGCTAGCTCCCGAAAATTTTCAAATTTTTAGGGGCTGCTTCCACATTGTTATCCTTATAAGTCCTACACGAAATGGCCTCATCTTTAATCTTTGCTTTAGGCCCCAAAAAAGTTAGAGCCGGCTGTGTAATTACTATAATAAATTTTCTCGAGTCATTCTGCTTTATATTTTTCTCACCCTTTTTCAAGGAGGACATTAGTTTTCAACTCCTAGCGGCTCTCAGTTTGTATAAAGTCGTAAGCACCTTGATAGTTGTTTTTCAACAAAGGAAGCCTAAAAATATAATAGTGTGATATGGATCTAGCTCACTTCTCATTGCTTAAAGGGTAAATAATTCAAATGGCATAAAAGTCCTATAAATTAAATTGAATAATTATTTCAGCTTAGTGCTTTATTCAAAAATAGTATGCTCATGCTATATTTCTATTCCGAGAATTTCTGTAGTTATCCATTTTATAAGCAAGTGACGGGACATCATTCACCCAGTGTGTTGTCTGGTCACCTCCTTTCATTGCTATATTCCCTAAAAACCTTAAGAAATCGCAGTTGATTACGACAAAAAAGAAGTCAACCTGCTAAACAACTTATTAAACTTAATTATTTCTTGCAAAAATGTGTGCCAATATTGATATCAGTCAAGTAACCTCTAGATGGCTTGGTAACAGTTCAGTAGTAATTTAATCATGTTTTAATTTCTTATGTGGTAAAATAGGGTAATGTAGTGATATTACAAGGACATGAACTTGTGTTGGTCAGAGGTGACTCGTTTTTCATAATATAACCGGAATGGTATTCTTGTTATCATTTTTTTGGGAACTCCTTATGATGTTAGAGTCAACCTAAATGCTAGCCCGCGTGAGATACATACGAGCTTTTCGAGCTATATGCACGGTTAGAGAAAAACTTTTTCACAGATGAATCATGAAAAGGTAGTTTGCACCGAATAAATTTTGGTTGTGGATTCAGAGATCCAACGGCTCGCATTAATGCACAAATTTTGTTTGTTTTTATTTTTATTTTTATGAATCCGACATGGTTTAATGAGGAGAGAGAGAGAGAGAGAGAGCATTGATTCGAGCCGTTGGATCTCGGAATCCACGGCTCGGATTTGTTCGGTGCAAACTACTTTTTCATTGATCATCCGTGAAAAAGGTTTTCTCGCATAATTATATCTACGATGATATCTCATAGTCGAGAAACTCAATTGTGCTTTGACATTCTAAGAGTGGATTTATATCCACTTTCACTATATATAGTTGATTCTATAGCAAATTGATTTCCAAGAAATTCTTTTACTTTGTTCTAATTATTTGTGAGTAGTCCCCTTCTTGCTCCTAGCTACTTGTTAAGGTCAACGTTAAACTAATAGAAGGCTAGCATAGTTGAGACTTGAGATACCTCCAACTACTAAGTATGCAAATTGAAAATGACACACATATGTATATACTATGTCGTCATACAATGCATCGCAAAATGTCACAACGTAAACGTCTATAAGAAACTCTATTCCGTTTTTTAAATTGATCTTGTGAGGGATCGTTCAATCCCATTACGATTATGAATTTTCTCTATAATAGTTGTTTGGTATTTGTAGCAATTCTGCAAATACTTTCGATCGGCCTTATATATGAAGTCAATATAACAAATTTTTCTGTCTTAAACCAAAAAGGCAAATATTTAAGCATTTAAATACGTAGTTTTAGTAGTGTACCATTCTTTCCAATACTCCTACAATGGAACATAAATGTTTCAAATGTGATGTTCATCCATATTGTGTTTCACATTGCATACATATATATGCTATGCACATGAAGCCTCTTCATAAATCTTATCAAAAGTGCAAGCCCATGAGGGAAGACATCATTTACATATAGCGTATCTGGGCTTGTACGGAGTCCAACTGGGCCAGAACTGCCATCTGATGGGGTAGTAACCTTTAGTTGGCCCATGGATGAATTTAGGGAAGAAACTAGCCCTCGGACCTCGCGGAGGGCATTAAAGCATTACTTAACCTTGGTAAAAAAAAAATTTTAACAAAATTTCACACTATTCAAATTAATCTCGAAAACCCTCTCACGAGTAATGCTACTATGCACACCCCACCTTTTGGCATATGGTGTGCATTTCATATGGAGAACCACAAAATCTCATAGAAGTCTACAAAATCTCATATTTAGTAAAGTAAACACTCATATCCGTCATCACGACAATAAATATTAGAACATCAAAACGCAATAAAAATGACCACAAAATCTCATATGGATATGAGAAAATTTTGGAATATAAAAATAAAAAAAATTGGCAACCGGTTGTCACCGGACCCACCACTTGGCATTTAAAAAAAAAAAAAGAGTGGCTGAGTAACGACTCAATTGGCAACCGGTTGTGACTTTCAAAATGAGTGTTTGTGAAAGAAAATATGAGACTTTTGTGGTCCACTACAATCCAAAAATCATAAATAAATTTTATGAATTTCCATATGAGAATGTGTGGCTGAGTATGTGAGATTTTGTGGACTGATATACGAAATTTGGGAATATGACTAAATATGCGTCCCTATATTTATTTACGTGGCTACGTATATGAGACATGTCACTATCAATACATATGAATAAATAGACACGTCACAACAATATTTTTGGACTGTAGTGGTCCACAAAACACTCATATATTCTTCCACAAATACTCATCTTTAAAACCAAAAAGTTTCATATCAAATAACTTTTTATATGAGTGTTCTTCGAAGCATATATGAGATTTTGTTTGTAATGACTCAATGTGGGCACAAATATGTATTTGTGTGGCACCTTATATGAGACATGTCATATCAATATATATACACACAATATGTATCACATTTCCACTACAGTCCAAAACTATCACATGAGATTTTGTGGCACGTTTTATGAGGTTGACTTTTGCCAATATGATATTTTGTAGCTCTTTCGAATTTGTGGTACTTTTTATGAGCATTCATGGCTTCATATATGAGATTTTTGAAACCCAAAACGTTATATGAGAGATCACGCGACGTTTTATGATTTGTTTTGGCTCTCCATATGAGATGAAAGATGACTGGTATATGGGTCATTTTTTTGCATATGTGGCACAATCTCGGCCGTTGATCTGGTCAAAGTTGCATATGGTACGCCCTTTCATATTTTTAGCCACAAAATCTCATATTTGACCCAGAAAAATTCATATTTGTGTCACAAAATCTCATTTTTGAGCCTAAAAGAGGGGTGCACATAGTAGCATGCCTCCCCTCTCACAGTTGTTTCACAAGTGGGATGAGATAGTTCCATGAATAACTCATAAGGTGAATTAAACCTAAGATATAGTTCTACGTTTAACCTGGGTAATTTATGTTCACACCCCAAAAATTATTCACACCCCTTTTTTGTCTTTTATTGAAATTTTTTTACATAAAAAGTTTACTAAAAAACAAAAAAGGGGTGTGGATAATAATTTGGAGAGTGTGAAAATCACTCCCCTTGATCTGATAGAAAAAACTCTAAGTGCTTGATTCAATCATTCAATTTTTGATAACTCTACATACTCAAAAATTGAAATGTAAGATCAAGCACTTATAATTATGCGACTGAGTTGATTTTTTACGAGGTCATTCAAAAAACATATTTTGAAATTAATAAATGTATTTTATTGTTCATGGGTCACCAAAGTGGGCTTAGCGATCGAGTGCAAATTTGTTCACCTTCACCTAATGAGGGTGAACAAAACCCTTACTCTGATTGATGAAAAATGTGCGAAGTCCATGGAATCACATCACTTTTTGATAAGCATGACTTCATTTTGTGGTGGACTCCATCACTTTTTTTAAGCATGACATCACTTTCTATTGAACCCGACACCTTTTTCACCAATTAGAATGGGGATTTTGTTCACTTTTCATTAGGTGAGGGTAAACAAATTTACACTCCTTAAAGCATCTCCACCCCTTCATCAAATCTTTCACCAAATTCAAATTTGAGTAAAAAATACCAAAAACGACACTCCACTCCTTCACCAAATCCTTTACCAAATTTGGTTTTACTCAAATGTTTCACCAAATTTGCTCATCACCAAATCTAGAACCAAACTTTCAAGGCTCTTTTTTTGCACTTTTATTTACGCTTTTGCCATTCAATGGTGTGGATTAAATCTCAACCCTACAATTTGAGTAAGAGTTGGAAGGAGTTATATCAAGTTTTTACTTAAATTTGATTAAAAATTTGGGTTAAGGGTGGAGATGCTCTTAGCGATCTATTGGTGTAGACGATTTTCCGTCTTAAAAGTAAAGCCTAGTTGACGATTAGATTTAATTACTTGCAATCACTTAGTTGAGGAACTAAATTGATGATTTTAAAAGTTTAGGGACAAAGCAAAAAAATATGTGAATAATTTATTAGATAAAAGCAAAAATATATCATGTCTTTCCGTTTGATTTTAGCAACCTAACCCTGATTTTAGCAATTGACTTACTAAAATTATTTGAAAAACTCAGAAATTCAACTAAAAACAACCATGATTTTAGTACTTGGTGAACTCATTTGCTACCATGATTTTAGCAACCTAATTGCTAAAATGGGTTACTAAAATCAAACAAAAAAACTCAGCCTTAAGGCTCCATTCTCTTTAACAATTTTTTTCTATTTTGTATATTTTTTAGATTAATTAGCCGTCTAAAAGGTAAAAAATAAAGATGTAGAGGAAGAAAAATCACTTACTTCTTGGAGCCCTGACTCCTCAATCGGAAGCCTCTGTTCTCTTCTCTAAAGCATTCCCCGAACCCAGAAGCCCCCCAACAGAAAAACAGACACAATCACACAGAGAGAGAGAGAGAGAGAGAGAGATGGTGAAAGTTCGGATGAATACGGCCGATGTGGCCGCAGAAGTCAAGTGCTTGCGTCGTTTAATCGGAATGCGTTGTTCCAATGTCTACGATCTCTCGCCCAAGGTCAGAAATACATTTAGAGGTTTTGGTATATGTTCGTGTAGTCGTACTCATTTTGCTTATATACCCGTCTGAATATGGCTATTAATCGGATAATTGGAACTGCCTGTCGTTTTACTTGTCCATTTGAGGGTTCGATTGATATGAAAGGGGAATCTAATTGGCTTGTTTGATATATGATATATGACGGTGTTGCAGACTTACGTGTTCAAGCTTATGAATAGTAGTGGAGTTACTGAATCTGGGGAGAGCGAGAAGGTGTTACTCTTAATGGAAAGTGGTGTGAGATTGCATACTACTGCTTATGTTCGGTGATACCCTTCTTTCCATAGCTTTGTGCACTATATTTCGTTGCTGAGTAACTTAAATTTATATGAATTCTGCTTTCTTATAGCTTGTTCAGCTTAATATACATGACATAGAGGCTATCCCACTTATTGACGATTGGTTTTGAGTTGGATGTTTGAGCGTGGAGTTGCCAGGCTTTCGAAGGTTTTTGTGAAAGACTCTCTAGATTGACTCTTGCTAGGTTTATGTCATAAGAGCACTTTGTTTCGGTGCAATCTATGTATCCCATAACGGTTCAGTATTGCCTCAAAAAATTAGTATGATCTTTAGTGGCCTCCTCCGCTTATTGTCATTTGGTTTTGAGCAGTTTTTAAAATCGGGATACATATCATGTATCATTTTTTCATATGTATCAATATATTGTGAGATTCGTTAACCACGATTAAAATATATAATTAACAATAGTTTTACCAAATAACACCAACAAATTATGCACATATTCAAAACTCAAAAGAAGAGTTTTTAAGGTGCAAAATTTCGGGCTTGTCCGGTTTGGGTCCCAAGACCCAGTTTCTATATTACTCTCTCATTATCTTTATTTCTTTCCCATAATTACCTCTATTTTTAATTATTATTCATTTATTCTCATTTCTCTCTCTATCTCTCTCTAATTATTACCCCTAATTTCCAATTACTTTCATTTCTCTTTCTACCCAAAACCCAAATCTCAAACCCAAACCGAACAAGGTGTTCGAGTCTCTCAAATGGGGTCTATCAATTTTAGGCTTCCTGTTGCCCAAGAGATGGAAATAAAAGAAGAACCCTTATATGATTAAGGCAAAACACAATCGAAGCATGATCCTTGCTTCATTCAAGCCCTATATTGAGGTTGGATTTCTTTCAAATGGTTTGAATGTCGCTATAATTATATCAAACCACTTAAATTAATGTGTTTGGGGTTCCGCTTCTTAAAAGGTCCAACTATTTTCCAATAAGTAATCGTAGGATACGTAACGAATAGGGATACTCATATATGTCATAGGATACACCATTGTATTGTAAGATTTCTATACAGAAAAGATGCGGGATGGGATATGTATAGTTTTTCGAAGGAGACGATACGAAATCGTAAGTACATATCCTGTATTGTAGGTTTTCAACAACTATGTTTTTTGAGTTTGATGGTTGAAGATGAACAAGCGTATAACTATGGACCCTTTGAATTTATCCCTATGTAATTGCATGGCTTAGTTGTGCTAGGTTGAATTTTTCAGTGATAAACCAAAAGAGTAGATATTGAAAAGTAAGATTTGTAAATGCGTAAGCAAATTGACAAAAGGAATTGGGAGAAAGATTGGGTAGAAAGGTATCTTGTTTTGGCATTTTACTTGTAAACAAAATGAGAGATTAATAAGTGAGCTTCCTCTTCTGGCTTTTGCTGTTTTTCAGGGACAAAAGTAATACTCCTTCTGGATTTACTCTCAAGCTGAGGAAGCACATACGTACGAGGAGGCTTGAGGATGTGCGGCAGCTTGGATATGATCGAGTATAAGCTTGTGTGAACTTTTTATTTACATGCAAATTAGTTTGGATTCCCTGTTGTGCTTTGATTGGTGTTTTACCCGCAAGAATATCATGGTATCTTTTTTTATCCCATATTCAGATAGTACTATTTCAATTTGGACTGGGTGCTAATGCGCATTACATAATTTTGGAGTTGTACGCCCAAGGAAATATTCTCCTCACAGACTCTGAGTTCATGGTTTTGACTCTTCTCCGGTCACACAGGTTGGTGGTGCATAATTGAAGTTCATTCCTTCTTGTAGCACCATATTGATTCTTAACATGTCTTTGTGCTTCTATTTACATGTGAACACCAGTAAGAATCCATGTCCGTAGATGTGTCCTTTGATCTATTATTTCTGTATTCATGTAAACTCGCATGCTCCAATTTTTTGTCCTCAGTCCTCACTAGCTTCATCATATTTAGTTTATGAGTAGTGAACTATCATGATTTATTTTGGTTGTGGAAACATGACCCAGGCAGGGTTAAATAGTAAGAGAGGGTCAATACAAGTATGGAAAAGTTTTTGCATGTATTTAGACGGCATTTGGATTTTAATCATTAAGAAGGTAAAACGCATCTCCAGCAGGCAGCAGGAGTGTTTGGACATGGATTTACCTGGGGGATAATGGCATTGGTGTTGCTGCACTACATTATATATATATATTTTTGGTTGTAATGTCTACACTGTTCTATTTTATGTAACAACAATTTACTCATCATAGGGATGATGACAAAGGGTTTGCAATAATGTCACGTCATCACTACCCGGTTGATATTTGCCGAGTTTTTGAGCGGACTACCATTACAAAGTTGGTGGTTGCATTTGCATCTTTGAAGGAAGTTGAAAACAATGACCATACTGAGAGGAATGAAGTTGGAATGAATGATTCCGGTGAGACTAAAGGAAAGCAAGGGAATCGGAAAAGTGGGAAATTAGCGGACCCTAACAAATCTTCAACTGATGGTTCCCGTGCCAAACAAGCCACGCTGAAAGCTTTTCTTGGGGAGGCATTGGGTTATGGACCCCAACTGTCTGAGCATATCATTCTAGATGCTGGTCTGCTTCCAAATACAAAAGTTGGTCTGGATTTCAAATTAGAAGATGGTACACTTCAGGTTCTGGCCCTAGCTGTTGCCAAGTTTGAGGACTGGTTAGAGGACATCATATCAGGTGATAGAATTCCGGAAGGATACATCTTAATGCAACAAAAGACTTTGGGCAAGAAGGAATATACCTCTGTTGAATCAGGAAGCTCTGTTCAGGTTTCTTCAATTGTTCTTTGCATTCATTTCCCGTTTTGTACCCCACAAGAAAATCTAAACCATTGATTTTATTTTTTCTTGATGGTCATTCATCCCATCACATATTTACAAGTGATTATAAGGCGTGGTACTATTTGAGTGTTCTAACTTCTTTTGCAGATCTATGACGAATTCTGCCCCCTATTATTGAACCAGTTCAAGTCAAGGGAATCTGTTAAGTTTGAGACATTTGATGCGGCTTTGGACGAGTTTTACAGTAAAATTGAGAGTCAGCGGGTTGAAATACAGCAAAAAGCAAAAGAGGGATCTGCAATGCAGAAACTCAATAAAATTCGTGTGGATCAGGTCTATATTTCATTCATATGTGTTTTTCTTTGAAGTGTGTGAGACTATTAAACTGTTCTTTCCTTTGCTCTAAGGTATTTCCCTTTGATTTCTAGCCCGTGTTTCAGTTGTTTGATTAACTTGTTGGAATTTGTCTCAAGTTCTGGTATTATATCTATTTGATAATCATTTGGGGGATGTGGGGAACTCAATTCTTGTGCGGCTAGTACAAAGTCCATGGCTTTAGTTGGTTCCCCAAATGGTGGACTATGGGATTGCTCGCCTGAGATTAGTTGAGGTGCACGTAAGTTAGCCCAAACAACCTTGGTTATAAGAAAAGAGTGAACAATTTTATTGTAGTGGTGCCAAACTCAATTATTATTGTCTGGATGTTTCCAATGCGCAAATTGGCCGAAAGGAGGACTAAAGGGAAACGAGAATCGGAGAATCGAAGTATCAGGACTCCTTATGTTCATATAACCTGTTGAATTCTACCCCAGGGGTATGATAGACTGTATGGAGGATATTGATAGGTTTTGATAACATCACAAGAAGTGGCAAGCTGGCATTGAGGCAATGTATCCTTGTTAGAAAATCGTTGATTGTACCCCTGTCCCAAAATGCTTGTCTGATTTTCCGTTGTACCAGAAAAAAAAGAAAGCTTGTCCAGTCTGCAAGATGATTAAAAATAGTATCCAGTTACCTTAAAGTAGATCCAAGTGATCTTGCAAGACCAAGGACTGGGCCCCTTCGGAATAATGCGGAGCTCTGAGTTGTAGGACCAAACTTGAGCAGAGAAAGGGTATTCTAAAAAAACCAGCATTTCATTCTGAATATTGCAAAGAGGCCAAGAGAGATTAACAGTGATTCCCCAGCTGTGCAGCTTATCTTTGATTCTGAGTTTTCCCCCAATAGCCAGCCACAAAATAAAGTTGTGCCTAGGATAACTTTCGGAACCAAACAATGTTGTGCCTAGGGACTACTGGGATCTGAACCCTGATGGCTGGCCAGGTAGAAGCAATTTGGTATTTAGAGGTACGAGATATAGACCAAAAGACAGTCCATAGCACCAAACTGAGGCTGGAAGAGGCAGGATTGAAGACACAATACAAGACAATTAAGCATCCACGGCAGGGTTTAAGATTGCGGTATGGGGAAACATAACGGTATTGGTGATACGGCCATATATCAGCCCATACATAGGTAAATAATAGTACCAGATGTCAAAAATCCTGTTATGTGATGGCCAATGCAAAACATAACAGCCATTATTTAAAACCCTTATCCAAGGGGTTGCCAGATGTATAACAAACTGGGATCCAAGGTGATTTAGAAGAGGCCTGTCTTGCCAGAAAAATGTAGATGCACCATCACCAATTATGTGCTTGATAAAGCTACCCCTCAGTTTGAATAGCTTTCTCATGGTCCAAGAACATGAAGAAGGCAGCTTCATGATATATATAGTTGAGAGGCACTGATTGTTTATGATGTACTTGTAACGACACTGAACCCGTAAAGATTTTTGCTTGGAAACCATGGCCCATAGATATCTCATTATAGCTGCGTTGTTCCAATCACTAATCTTCCTAAGTGCTTCTGTTTTTGGTCTAACTGTCCCAAACAACCTTGTTTGAGTGTCCATACTTTTCAGTACCAGTCCAGACTCCAGAGGAAGTTCCTATGGAGGAGTTCAATGTGCTGGCTTATGAACTTGGGGAAGGATGAGACTTGCATTCTGAAAAGAATAAAGCTAATAATTTGGAGTCTACCAGCATAAGAGAGTTCTAATTGTCCAATTAGAAATCCTAGCTGTGATCTTGCCAACAAGAGGAGAACAATCAGAGGCTGAGAGCTTGGTGAAAGTAAGGGGAACACCCAAGTGTCTTAACCGAAGAGAGCCTGACTGAAACCCCAATAAAATGTAGCGATCAGTGATACGAGGTATAAAAATTCTGCTCTTGTTCTTGTTAGGCTAAGGACTAGTAAACTTATAGATCTCAAGCAATGCTCTATTCAGTATGCACAATCTGAATGGACTTATCATCAAGATGGCAGAGAATGACCAACGTTGTGTTTGGTTGAGAGTTTTGAGAAGAATATTTTGAGAAATGTTTTTGAGATAGTGTTTGGATGGGTTTTTAGAAAAAGGAATAATTAGAGAGATGTGTAATAATTGGAGAGAGATAGAGAGGGAAATGAAAATAATGATTGGAGAGACGGGTATGAGTAAAGAGAGAATGTGATTAATGATTGGAGAGATGAGAGATGGGAAAAGAATCTTTTCGGAAATTTTTTTAGAAATGTGAAGTGAACAAAGTACAAGTCATTCGCGAAATGGATGTGATTGATCCCCTGCTCATGACATTTAGGGTGGAAAGAAAATTGAACTGCAGCAATGTGGTGTTGCAAAATCCTGGAAGGATTTACGTAAATGTTTCTTATTGGTTCTAGTTTTTCTGGTATCCCCATTCATTTGGTTTTTATTCCAATTTATTATTGCAGCATCCAGTATCAACTATTGTGAAAATTAAAATATTTCTCTGATGTATATTTGGTTGTAGGAAAACCGTGTGCATACACTGAAGAAAGAAGTTGACCGTTCCATCACAATGGCAGAACTGATAGAGTATAACTTAGAAGATGTTGATGCTGCTATTTTGGCGGTTCGTGTAGCTCTGGCAAATGGTATGAGTTGGGAAGATCTAGCTCGTATGGTGAAAGATGAGAAGAAATCTGGAAATCCGGTGGCAGGTCTGATTGACACGCTTCATCTTGAAAGAAATTGCATGACGCTGCTTTTGAGCAACAATCTTGATGAAATGGAGGATGATGAAAAGACACAACCTGCAGAAAAGGTGTTACTTGATGTTCTGATTATGAAATTGCATGACTGGTTTTGAGCAACAAACTATCTATGCCATGCTCACTGTTGCTTTTGAAATCTTATGTGTTTGCATAAAGGATCATGTGCATGCATGCAATTTCTACTGGGAACTTCAAAGGTTTTCAATTGTCTTTCTTAAAGATGTCCAACATTCACAAGATCAGTTGGGGGAAATTGCTGACATTTGGTTAATATTTTAATATCATCTGGCTCTTTTTGTCATCTCTTTCATTATACATCTGAGCTTTATTTCCAATGGTATGTATTTACTTGACATGGTATAAATTTGCACTTTATAGGTAGAAATTGATCTTGCACTCTCAGCCCATGCCAATGCTCGTAGATGGTATGAACAGAAGAAAAAACATGAAAGCAAACAAGAAAAGACAATTACTGCTCATGAAAAAGCCTTCAAAGCTGCTGAGAGAAAGACCCGGCTCCAGCTTTCGCAGGTAAATGCAGCCTGCATGTTTACTATTTGCCTGAATGCCTGCTGATGTAGTATCTGTTAGGTAATTCCACGGCCCACGGGCATTAAACAGATCTCCAGTTTGCGACGTCACTATGAGAATCATTTGGAAACAGTCTTTCACGCATTTCTGGCTGTTCTTGTGGCAGTAGCATTGAATAGGCATTTTGGGAATGTGGAGTATAAGACAGTCAATTTCCAACTTTTGGAGTGGGTCTCAAGTTTCAATTTCTCTGAAACCAGCTATTATGTCGATGTTTTCTAATGATCACCCACTACATTTGCTACTCCTGCATTTTCTGTTCGTGGTTGATAAAATTTCTTGGAACTGATAAAAGTTCTGCAAGTATGCAGGGTTGATCCTGGTGTACTTTGCACTGTCTTTTGCGAAGAATCAATCATTTTGATGTTGCGTTATATCTACATTGTTAAACCTGCAGTCCATCTGAAAAACATGGCCTCTGTCTGTAAATAGATAAACAGTCAGTAAATGGATAAACTGACACATTTGTGCTGTAGGTCTTGGTCACCTGGCCAATGAGTGTCATTAATTTAAAAGCAATTTTCTTGATTCTTCAACAAGTGTGGATTTTTTTTTCGTTTTATGTCATAGTAATTAATTCAGATCCCAAAGGTTAATGACATTGTCTTGCCTCTTGCTCAAGGCTAGAAAAAAATTCTTGTGGCTCGAAGTTAACATGTCGAAGATGGGTGTCATTCGAACAACGGGTGTTATTTGTTCGTCTTCACGCCAGATTTTAAATATCTCATTTAGGAAAGCTTTACAGATTTTCACATTTTAGATGACAACCTATCTTCTAATCTTAAACATAAAAGAACATAAATGACTACTTTTTGCAGTTTATTGTGTTTTTTCACTGTTATTTTGTTCATACACAAGGAGAAGTTTTTTTTGGGTACCTAAGTTCTATCTATAATTTACAGGAGAAAACTGTTGCTGCAATTTCACATATGCGAAAGGTTCATTGGTTTGAGAAATTCAATTGGTTTATCAGTAGTGAGAATTATTTGATTATCAGTGGACGAGATGCTCAACAGAATGAGATGATCGTTAAGCGTTATATGTCGAAAGGAGATCTGTAAGTGAATAAGACATTCATCAGTTAATTGCTTGTTACGCAGTATGTGTTTCATTACTTTGATTAGTGGATGCAGTTGCTTTAGCTATCTCTTTTTTTGTTGGATTTGGGGTTTTGGGGTTGGGTTGACAAAACAGGTATATCCATGCTGATCTACATGGAGCATCTAGCACTGTGATCAAGAATCACAAGCCTGAACACCCTGTACCACCCCTCACACTGAACCAAGCTGGATGTTTCACTGTAACTTTCAAATCTTTCTATTTCCATGTGTTGTCTTTTCAATTGGTAATCTGTAAGTTTGAGATTATTCAGCTTTATATCATTTGGAATTTAGGTTTGCCACAGCCAGGCATGGGATTCAAAGATTGTCACTAGTGCCTGGTGGGTATATCCTCACCAAGTCAGCAAAACTGCTCCTACAGGGGAATATCTTACCGTAGGAAGTTTTATGATCCGCGGGAAGAAGAACTTTCTTCCCCCACACCCTCTTATAATGGGGTTTGGGATGTTGTTTCGCTTGGACGAGAGTTCCTTGGGATCTCATTTGAATGAAAGGAGGGTAAGAGGTGATGACGAAGGGATAAATGAGAACCAAGAAAGTGGGCCTTTCCAGGAAATATCTGATTCTGATTCAGAGAAGGAAGTTCCAATTGAAAAACATACACCAGAAAGAAGTACAGAGTCATCAACAGATCGTAGGAAACTTCTATCGGGAGGCTTATTGTTGGAGGTTAGCTCTGATAATGGCTCGAGGTCCTCTGACTTTAAAGCTATTGATTCAGATAAGGTTTCGGTTCAAAAGGGGACTAACTTGAAGGATTTTGATAATGAGAAGGTAAATGAAACTGCACTAGAGAGTGTGACATCTGTCTCCCCACAACTTGAGGATATACTTGATAGAGCACTCGAGCTTGGAGCTGCTTCTGTCTCTGTTAAAGATTATGGGTGCCATGCTGCTCATGTAAATTCAGCAGAAGAAAATAGCCGTGAAGACGAAAGACCAATGGTAAGAGAGAAACCTTACATCTCTAAAGCTGAAAGAAGAAAGCTCAAGAAAGGAGAGAGGAGTAGTACTGCGGAAGCAAGTGTTGAGCATGAAAAAGAAGATGTAGAAGATAAGAGTATTGAAGTGAGTCATACTAACAAAAATGTTCAAAATCTGAAGCAAGGTGGTGGCGGAAAAGTCAGTCGTGGGCAGAGGAGCAAACTCAAGAAGCTGAAGGAGAAATATGCAAATCAAGACGAGGAAGAAAGGAGCATTCGCATGGCTTTGCTGGCTGTGAGTACAATAACTTGCAGTATTACAACTGTTTCATATTCGCCTGTGTTCTTTTGTTTAGGTAGCATTTTTATGTTAGTATGTTGATTACTAAGAGGGGTGCAACGCTGGTGCATCACCTGTGGGACCAACCCAGGAGATTAAGGTCATCTGAGCTGCAACTCATTGGCTAATAGTACTGTAACAACCCACTCCAGCCCTGTGCGATTGTCCACTTTGGCGCCAAATCCCCATGGACTTCCCAGAAGGTCACCCATCCTTGGATTGCTCCAGGACAAGCACGCTTAATTGCAAAGTTCGAAAGGGGGATTTTGGCGGCCAAAGCGGATAATATTGTATAGGACGGGAGCGGGTCGTTACAAGTGGTATCAGAGCACTACCCCGGTATCGGTGCAATATATAATATGTCATGATCCTACCTTGTACTAGGCCTTCTAAAGCCTTGCAGGCATCAAAGCACTTTGGAACTTCGCAGTTAAGTGTGCTCATCATGGAACAATCTAGGATTGGTGATCTACAGGGAAGTCCAAGGAGTTTGGTGGCCAAAGGGGACAATATTGTACGGGGCGGGAGCAGATCTTTACAATTAGTTCACCTTAATTGATCACTGGACCATTTAAAATGTCCCTCTCTTTGAGGTCTTATGGGCTCGCATTGCATGCTAATTACGTGCGTTCATGGTCTCTAGTCTCTGCAGATTTGTATCACTCTCAGGCTTTCCGGTTAGCACAAGCTTGATATGTGATATGGAAAACGCGCTTTTGTAGAAGCGATGCTATTCTGGAAATTCTTTGAAATTTTGGGTACCTAGGAAAACAAATTCAGTTAAAGTTGGAAATTGACGGGAAACTCCAAAGCCAATAGGGAGGATTGGGAAGAATCTCAACTTATGCTATTTGCAAACCCTACAAGAATATCTATCTGATGATATTTTCAATGCCCAAATTGCCCACTAAAAATTGCTTCAGTTTTTTATCTCTCAACTACTTATCCATTCTTCAACTCCTCCCGACTGCTTCACCTTTTATTTTGAACAGTAGGGGTTTAATATGTAAAAAGTCTCTAGTAATCCTAAGTGATTTTTTTTTGGTTTTCATAATATTTTCCTTGAGTTTCCATTCAAGTATGGTTATATATTCCTTGTTTTCTTTTGCTTTTCCCTTTTCTGTTAAGTAATTCCATTGTTTGTTGTTTGATTATTAGACATTTCTTGCTTTTCGTTTCTCGAAGAGTTTTAGCTGTGACCCATTTCCATTTCCCCATTGTTTCTGTAACTCCCCATAAATTTCTTCCTGGGATACCCTTACGGGTCGTTTGCCGATGGGATAGTGGCGGCAGATATGCTATCCACCACATATAATATCATGGACCCATGTATCAAGGTAGGTGAAATATTAGCCGGATTAGTCAGCCAGGCGGATTGTGTATAGGGGAGGAGCTGGATTTTATAATCCCATCCCTCCCCCGACCCTTACTATATCCGGCTTCTTAATTACAAAAATGTCACCATCCCCTTTTAATTCTATATCCACCCAAAAACAAACCAAGCATATACAAATTCCCTCTTCTATAAATTACTCAGAAAAACCATCTACAACATATTTCCCTTTATGTATATCCGCCCATTTATAATATCTATTTTCCTACTATATCCACCCAAAGCTAATCTGGTCTGCAAACGACCTGTTAAATTGTTACGTGCTTTAGTTGTTATATTCAAGGTATTTCTAGGAGCAAGATAGACTATAATTTGGATAACTTGTTAGCTACTTGTCAGGGGGCTGTTTATTTAGGTATAGTCATGTATTCATTCTGGAGTGCTGCTGTCAATTGTATAATAAGGTATGATTGATAGATGACCAAGTCTCAGATTGAGATAGCAGCATATTATAATGTTCTAGGACTGATAACAGAATGTATCCAATTTACCCTGTTCCTGAACACTTTGTAATAGCTTCTTGGTTGGCTGTTATGTAACTTGAACCTAAGGACAAGATGTAATGTGCACCTAGTTTCTCTTGTTCCCACTGTTCTATTGTAGTCAGTTATATACACCTATAGAGTAGTTTGAATGTCTAGCATTCTTTCAGCTACATATATATGTATTTTGGTTGTATTATTGCTTTACTCTTCCTGATTCATGAATCCTAAGAATGCTCCTCCTTATCATAACACACCTTACGATTTTCTCTGCAAGGAAATGACATCTGTGATATGTTGTTGATGCACAATAGATGCCTAGTTTTCCCATTTGGGTCACCCATTAGTCACTGTATTACTGACAGTATTATTAATTTTCAGTCTGCTGGAAAAGTACAAAAGAATGACAAGGACTTGGTGACTGAAAAAGCAATCACAGGAATAGGCGCAACACCTACTACAGGTATGTTTTTAAATTATCACATTTGCGTTGGTTTAGTGACAATGTTATCTGATTGGTAAAATTCACACCTGTGTTTCCAATTTCCATCATTGGGTAAATGGTGAGTTTGTGGTTAAAGAGGACTTGTATAATCCCTTCCTAGTGTGTGCGCATACATTCCTCTACTGTCTGGTTAAGGTCAAGTTTTTGCATCTCTGATTATGAGATTATTCATTTGATGTAATTTTATTTCCCGTTGTTTTGTGTAATGGTAGGTGCAGAAGTTGCTCCAAAAATATGTTACAAATGTAAAAAGCCAGGTCATCTGTCTCGGGATTGTCAAGAACATTTTGATGAAGCAGTACATGGTCATTCCAATGGTGGCCTTGAGGATAATGGCCATGCTAGTTGTAGCAATGGTGCCAATGTGATGGACAAGATAGCCATGGAGGAAGAAGATATCCACGAGATAGGTGAAGAAGAGAAAGGCAAATTAACTGATGTGGATTACTTGACTGGGAATCCACTGCCTAATGATATTCTCTTATATGCCGTGCCCGTTTGTGGTCCTTATAGTGCCTTACAGTCCTATAAATATCGTGTGAAGATTATCCCTGGGACTGCAAAGAGAGGAAAAGGTATCCAAAAGTACCGTCTTTTCAATATATTGATATGGTACATCATGAGCGTTCATAACATAATGGTTCTTTTCAAGCAGATGGATATTCCTCTCGTGTTTCTTTTTTTTTTTTTCCTGGTCTTCCTGTATTTGGAAAATTGATTTAGTTACAAAGGCTGTATTTGGATAAAGGACTTAAGTGAGGGAAAAAAAGGGTGATAGAAAGGTTAAATCCTTCAACCTTTCCCTACCGAGATCCTTGATCTATATGCTGTCTAAATGAAATGCATCAGCTAGTGGTATGAGCTAGAACTCTTTTTAACTTTTATTGGTCCATGATTTTCATGCAGCTGCAAAAATGGCGATGAATTTGTTTAATCACATGCCAGAAGCATCAAACAGAGAGAAGGAATTGATGAAGGCATGCACGGATCCTGAGCTTGTCGCTGCAATTATCGGAAATGTAAAAATCACAGCCGCAGGCCTTACTCAGCTGAAGCAAAAGCAAAAGAAAGGCAAAAAGACCAACAAAGAAGGAAGTTAGCTTTAGCTCTTTAGGGATACGTGGCGAAGTTTCATTTACTAGGCTGCATATTACATGGATCACTTTACCTGTGTGATAGAAAGGCCGCACTCATACAGTAAAGGTTTTGTCAGATCATATACATTGTAGAGACAGAAATTCGGATAGGAAATTACTGTGGGAGTATGTTCGGCTGGCCCCTACTAGCTTTTGTAGATGATAGCACTGCAAGAGCTATGATGAAGTGAATATATTCCTTGTCAATGGTAAAGACAAGAAAGGTGTTCTTTTGCAGATACTCTTTTGGTGTTGCATTCTTTTCTTAACCTCAGTTCCTCGTGCTTTGGAGAGATGTTTGGAACGGCCGGGACACCTTCACGATTATGTAGTCGAATGCAGATCTAGTTACTTAATAGATTAAGTGCTACTTAATATGTAGGCTAAAAAATTGATAAAAATTAAGTAGCTTTGAGCTGCTTAATCCTAGTTGAATTCCTATGTATTTACAATCAACTATCACACCGCCGGCTGTCACCACCACCACCACTACCACCATTCGACCACCACCACCACTGCCACGCCGCCTCCACCGCCGCAACCACCACCATTGCACCACTGCCGCCACGCTGCTACCACCACAACTACCACCACCATTGCCACACCGCCACCACCACCACTATCATCGTTACCCATATACCACCACCACTATTGCCATGCCACCGCCATCACTTCACCACCGCCACTCCACCACCACCATCACCACCACCTCCGCCACTAGCATTCCACCCAGCCCACCACCACCACTACCACGCCATAACCATCACACTACCACCACTACACCACCATTGCACTACTATTACTCTACTGCCACCACAACTCACCATCATTCCACCACCACCATTACCCCACTGCCTCCGCCACCACCCTCACCACCTCCCAATCACCACTCCACAACTACTACAAATACATGATGACCTTCGGCCGGAATGGTGGTGCCGTCGTCTTCAACGATTGCCATGGAAGAACTGAGGAAGGGAGGAAGAGTACTCTCTAAGAAGGAAGGAACGCCGGGAAGGTGGAAAAACCAGTCGATCCCCAGCGGAGTCGCCAATTGTGGAGCCGTCTTTCTCTGGTTGTTCCTCCTGACAATGAACGGCTCAGAAGATGAAGCTCTCAAACTCGATTTATCCCTAAACCTGCACACTCAGCACACCGTTAGCACCGGATTGGACTGTAGAGTCCAGAACGGTACTCCGACGGTCAAGTTAGTAGAGGGAGTGGAAGTGTAGATCTAGGGTTTTCAGGGAAGAGTTGTGCGTACCTTTGCTAGGTGATGAAGTTTACCTTTTATAGGTGAGCCTTTGCTTGATCTCCAAGCACAGCTGTGCTCGTCACGTGACTTAACCGCTCGGCTGACATCACGATGACGAGCCCGAAGGAATATACTGCGAGCACATGCTTCCAGTGAAATTGTTACGCGTGTTATAACCGTTCGGATGACGTCACTTGTCATGATCACGGTTTATTACGGGCACATGCAGCATTAACTGCTCTGCTGACTCAGCATCCAGTCTTTTTGGCATATGTTGCACCACAAAGTCGGTTTATATCACCCCTCGGGTGCGCCCCGAAGCATTTTGATATTAACTCTAAAAACTCACTAATGAGTCAAGTATAGGATGGGTCTCAACAACAAATCGAAACCCCATTATGCCTTCTTTGCATACGTTGCATCATACATCCGAAGAGTCCCTTGAAGATAGTCTCTCGGTGACTAATCAAAGAGATGTCTCTTTATGTGAGCCAAGTGCTCGGTATATCCGGACCCCTACACAGGCTTAATCTTAATGGAATCACTGTTGAATTAATGTCCATGTGGTGAAACGACCAAACTTAAACTGGTTGTGGCCTGGGTTTACCTTTCCACTGATCAGCTCTGGTTCTGAGGGACCCCCATTATCGTACCTATAGCCTCATAATGAGGCATCAATGGTGGAAGTATAGTGGAAGAAAATATGCTGCTGGCCATAGGTGCAGGGTATTTAAATTTGACACCTACGTGACTGCATCTGAGTGTATAATACAAATTCCGCACCATTTCAGCAAAATCTTATTTTTCTTACAGATCACCAAGGTTTGGGACTTTGCAGGTCAAGATATTGTAGTAAAGAAGCTGGTCAATGCCAATTCAAAGGAGGCTTCTAGAAAGAGCAGGGCCACCCCTTCTGCAGTTGATACTGTTCTTGAACAGGTAAGGAAAAAAGCAAAAGCCGAGTGTGCTGGACAAAACGAAGAAGGATTGGGGAGGGTTCAAGGAAGAAAACAAGGGACTGGAAGAGGAGTTGGATGCTTATAAGACGAGCTCCAATCAGTATTTGGAAAAGGCTTCATTCTTGGAGTGAGCAGATCATAGGGAATTTGGGCGAGAGAGAGAGATGCCCGGCTTGCTGTGTAGGCCAAGAGGAAGCCTGATGTGCAATACGATCCATGACTGCATGGTATCCTTAGATTACTTGGCACACACCCTAATATTGGTCATTTCAGCAAATCAAAATTGTGGGTTGGGTTTACAACAAGTGACTTGTCCATGGCATTGTGGTCCGCTGCACCAGCTGTCCTGTAAATCCTTCTCGGGAAGGAGGAGAATGCATTATGCATGTTATACCTAGCGATTCATATTCATTCTCTTTTTCCCCTTTGGTAATTGTTTTGGATCCAAAAGCGGAAGGTAACTTCGCATAATGATGGAATGGTTGGTATGTCTGTCGCAACATTAACTTATTCCTGAGATTTTTCCGCTCATATTAATCACTAAGCTTTAGAATAAACATTGTCGTCATTAGAGAGACTTCTGCCAATCTAATTTTTATGCAAGTTATGTGACAAGATGCTAGTTTAATGTGAGCTATGAATTTCTGGGAAGTCTTACAATGGAGCTCATCGCTTAAAAACGTAACTTCCGACTTGGAGCTTTTTTTTGTTTACAAATACACACACTCAAAAGTCAAAATCCGGGTATCAACTACATGTTCAAAGCAATGGGCACCTTAGGATGGTGTTCAATTTGGGCACCAAGCTTCATATGAAACCTAATCAGACCCCGCTGGGGCTTGCAACTATTTAAGAGTATCCCTTCTAAAGTGGCCAAAGTTAAGAACTAGAAAAGCGTCTTCAAGTTATCTCTTTTTAGTGTACATCACTTGCTTGCTTGGTTGTCAAAGTTGGATCAAAAGGACATTACACAGCACCGTATATCTGCAATTTAAGCTTTGATGTTGCTAGGAATTATATCTTTGTTACAAGGCAACACAACCTTTCGGACATAACATGCCAATATAACAGTAGAAATTATGCTGACCCACTTATTGAGGTGGATCAACAAATACCAAAACTCCAACAGCGCGTGCACAGAGAGAGAGAGAGAGAGAGAGAGAGAGAGCTGCGGTGCCTTACAAAATCTAGGCTCCCCTTGTACTCTTATTATTAATGGAAACACACGAGCAGGAAAAGTATCCAAAGGAGAACCACGGTTTCATGCGAGTTATGAAGGGTGGTACAACTGTATAAGAATATAAAAGAAAAGCAAATTTCTGTTTAAACACTTAATCTACTCGACAAGTGACAGGCGGGAATCAGAAAGCCTTTGGCAATTAACTCCAAAACTCTCAAAAGAATTTTAGAACAAGAAACAACAAAGATATACCACCTATTCTATATGTGAATAGGCTTGTCATAAGTGGCCATGGCAGCCTCTTTCAGCGCCTCACTCATTGTTGGATGTGCGTGACACGTGCGTGCTATGTCCTCACTTGATGCTCCATAATGCAATGCAAGAACCGCCTCGTGAATGAGCTCCCCGGCATTTGGTGACATTATATGGACTCCCAAAATCTTGTCAGTCTCTTTCTCAGCTAATATCTTCACGATTCCTTCAGCATCATCAATAGCCTTGGCCCTGCTATTTGCCATGAAAGGAAACTTCCCAACTCTGTAATCAACTCCGATGGCCTTCACCTGTTCCTCGGTCTTTCCCACAGAGGCCACCTCTGGATGTGTATAAACTACTCCAGGGACCAAATCATAGTCCACATGGCCTTCCTTGCCCGCTATAAATTCCACGCATGCAACTCCATCCTCTTCTGCCTTGTGGGCTAACATTGGCCCAGGAATAACATCCCCAATTGCAAATACTCCAAAAACATTTGTTGCAAATCGTTCGTTAACTATGATGCGACCAACCTTGTCAGTTTCCACTCCTATCTTGTCCAACCCAAGTCCAGCTGTAAATGGAACTCTCCCAGCAGAAACAAGAACAACATCAGCTTCAAGTGTGGTCCGCTCACCGCCAGCTGCTGGCTCAAGCGTCAACTTCACACCATTTCCAGAAGAGTCCACTGATACCACCTTAGTTTTCAACATGAATTTCATCTTCTGCTTCTCAAGAGCGCGCTGAAATTGCTTGCGAACTTCACCATCCATGGTCGGAACAATGTCTCCTGCAAATTCAACAACTGTGACCTCAGAACCAAGACGGCCCCACACAGATCCCATCTCAAGCCCTATGTAGCCAGCACCAATGACCACAAGTTTCTTTGGGATTTCTGATAAAGCTAAAGCTCCTGTTGATGATACAATCCGCTTCTCATCAATTGTGATCCCTGGTAGAGACTTGACATCAGAGCCAGTGGCGACTATTATGTTCTTGCCTTTGACAACAGTGTTCCCACCTTCAACGTTGTCAACAGAAACTTCCGATGGGGAGATGAACTTTCCATAGCCTTTCACATAGTTTACCTTGTTCTTCTTGAAAAGACCTTCAATACCACGGGTTAGATTAGATACAGCTTTATCTTTTTGGGCCATCATGGCAGGTAGATCAACCTCAACTGAAGGAAACTTTACACCATGGCTGGCGAATGAGTGTGTGGCTTCATGGTACATGTGGGAGGAATGAAGAAGAGCCTACAGATAAAAATAACAAAGGATGTAATAGATAATGAAACAACTTCCAGAAACACAAGCTTAAAATAGATTTAGATTTAGGGGGAGTTAATTAGCCATCCTATACAAATAAAAAGTTTATGATTCCATCTTAGTGGTTTTGAATAGTTATGATTCCATCCCGACTTTTAAATAATACCCGAAAATCCCTTACATTTTGTTTTTGCCTCATTAAGAGATTTTTTTAGTACAGATTTTATTAGGAGATTTTGAAAAATTAATAGTCCTGAAAACCATCCCACAAAACTTCCAAACTTTTAATACTTCAACATACCATTTATTTCGGACAGTTTCAAAACCTTTTCTCTTTCTTTTTTGGGTGGACGGTTATGGAATTCTTTTCATCCCAAAAACCATCCCTACCCAAATCTCCTAAACCATCCCTACCCAAATCTCCTAGCTTCACGGTGAAATACTCCCATTTCCCAAATCTCATCATCCATCCTGAAACCCATCCCTTACCCAAATCCCTAAATTTACGGTAAAATATTCCCATTACCCATATCCTTCCATTCCACCATCCCACCACCAGAGATTTTCGGAATCCACCCATCCAATTAGTTCGGTTTGGAATGACAACGACAAAGATCCCTAAAGCGGCGGCGACGCGGTGGAGGATGAGGAATTGATTGACGATTTTGTCACTGGATTAAATGCCTAACTAGTCAACGACGAAGGCATTCCGGCAATGGCTAGTAAGTTTTTTCCCCCAAAGCTTCAATCGTCCGTCTTTTTTGCCATGTTGTAATGACATTCATCTTCGTTCAAAACGGTTTAGGGTTTGGAATGTGGTATGGGTTTCTTGCAATCGATTGAATGTTGAGAGTTTTGTAGGGTTTCTGAAGGTAAACAAGGAATAGGGTAAATGCGTATGGGTTGAACCCCATTTCGATGGAATATGGAAATCAAAATTGGGGTTTTTGAGAAGTTAGTAATGGTTTAACAACATACCATGTTTAGATGTCAGTGGAAAAGTAGAATGGTTATGGAAGTTGTGAAATTATGGATTATTAGTTTACCATTTTTATGTGTATTGAAGATTTGGATACGGTGAACCATTGAACCGTGTCCATTGTCCAAAGAAGCGCTTATTAGAAATTAGAAAATTTTTAATCAATGATTTACCCTTTGGTGGTAAAAACATGGAATACTCTTTGTTTCCCTAAAAATATGATTAATCTTTGAACCATGTTTTCAATGTATATTTGCATATTTTCGTCCCACATGATAGCATGGATAATCGAAGTTCCATGGTTTTGAATATTGGAACGTTAAAAATGGTGATTCATTGAACCAGTTTTACTAATTTAAAAAGATTTAAGTACCATATAGCAGTTGAAAATGATAAAGTAATAAACCTACACTGAAATTGGATTATTGATTTACCGTTGTGTGTTGGATCGAAATTATGATATATTGATTCTGAAATTTCAGTGTACAGTGTAGTGGTCTTAGTGATGAGCTGCACTCCTGGAAACCTCAACAACATATGGGTCATGCCAAAAATGCAATTGAAGCCGACGAAGTGGACAAAAAGACAACACATACGCATAAGAAGAAATGAAGATTTGTGGTGCCTCTATCAATATAACCCCTATGGAACTTTTAATGTTTTTTGTTAAGGGTGGCTTTATGTTCTAGCTTTAACATTTTATGAATTGGTGGAATCAAGTTAGTGAAGGATGGTTGTTCACTTTTTTGAAGATGGTAGTTATTCCCATATTTAGCGTTGAGGATGCTTTTGCTTTTCTGGTTGCTACATGGAATATACAAAAAACATGATGTAGTTATTTACCATGACCATTGGTTTCAAAAGGCCATTTTTGACACAGACTAGTTATATAGATAACATGGCAACGAAGTAAACCATGTTTTCCGTACCTAGTTAATAGTTGATCACGGTGTATTGTTTTACCACGTATACCCTATTCTTTGTTTCAAATGCACATTTTTGACACATTCTTGTTACTTATGCATGCTAATAAGGGATTAAATTATGGTGACATAGCAAACCTTATACTCCTCATGTGTTTATCTAGAAAATGGTTTACCGATTTACTGTGTGCAATAGTTTATAACCTAATAAAATAAGCATCCTTTTTTTTAAAAAAAAATATGGAAAAATGATTTGTAACTTGGTTTATCGATTAACCATGTCCATTAGTTTACAACTTAATGCACATTGCACACATTCATTGTGTGCATTAGTTTAATTTCTCAACAATCATAACAACAAAAATAAGAAATGAACCAGTTTCAATTTCCTCCTTGATCTATTGGCTGCCGTTGAAGACTTTGACTTGTTCTCTATGTCCCAACTGTTCAACATGAATGTTTTTTACCTCCTAATCTTTTCCCATTTAGAGGGTTTCTTCTCTGAACTTTTTTTTGAAAAAAATGAGATAATAGGACAAGTTCAATTTTGGAATGGGTAATGGGATGCCTTAATCTCAGGAATAGAATAGTTAGGAATGTCAAACTAATTAAGAGATTTGATTTTCTTTTGAACAGATCAAATATTAATGGTATGATAATGGGATGATAATGGTATCAATTATTAATGATTTGATTTCAATTTTGGAATGGGTAATGGGATGCCTTCCCCAATGGCATTCCATAAATTAAGCCTATTAAATGCTAAATTCTTAGTGAAGATATTTTAGCCTATAAATAATTAATAATAAAACAATTAATAAGGGCACAATGGTCTATAATCAATTTACAGGATGGAATCATAATGGAAATATTAGTATAGGATGCCAAATTAAAATTTCCTTAGATTTACAAACCTTTTTGGAAAAAGAAAATTCAAGGACAAAGAAACTACGAAAGCAGGCTAGCTACTTATGAACCTAATTTCACTAAAAAATGGATAGCTGGGTACTGGGTCCAATATTTCTTCTAGAAACGAGAATGTGAGAATGATGATGCACAGACTGTCATGCGACGACCACATCAACTAGTACAAAACAAGATATGCACTAAAGTGTAACATGGACATGATAATCCTCCAAAACATGGTTGTTCACCTTAATTGCAGTAAAAAAAAAAAAAAAAACTTGCGATGAAGAAAAATCAACTTTCAAGAACCTAGTGAAATAGAAAACTAAATGAGAACAAACAACACTCATAGTCTACAACATCCCAAGGAATTAAAGAGTTTAAAACTTGAAAATTCCCCTTGTCCCATTCATCCCACAATAAACTAGTCAAATTCGAAGGCACATAACAAAAAAGCACTTCCACATGCATATAAACATCATACAGGATATCTGTTGGCCCGGTGTTCGGACTCACATATTCCGTAGACAGGTGCTTCTGTTTTGCCGGTGTTTTTGTTATTTCTATTAGCTTTAGGGGCTGTTAATGCTGTTTGTCGCTCTGATGCTTCTTGTTGATATCTTGGCGTTTGCTCTCGAAGTTTAGGGTTGTATCTTCTCTTTTTACTATAATATATCTTCTTTTTGCTGATCCAAAACAAAAAGAAAGAGCACCTAGATGTTATGTTTTGTCTTGGGTATTATTTAGGCATTTAAATATTTAGATTCTTAAACCTTAAAATTTGACAATCTAGTTGTTCATGATGTGGCCCCCTCGTGTATGAATTTCTAGTTCCGTCCCTGGTTGCTCTGGTGTAAATTTGTGGAGTTGTGTAAAGGTTTTTGTGTTTCTTAGTATTGCCAGTCCTTGTTATAGCCTGGGGTATGCCCCTTGGATTTTGTATATTGGTTTGAACTTAATGAAATTGTGCACTTAAAAAAAAAAAAAAGTGATTTTTCCGCAGTTCAGAAGTTTCATGATTTTGGCATGAAATCTATGAATAGATTACCCGGTTGCCAACTAGATCTGACAATCAGCTATCAATTGATCAAACAAAAGAAAGCATAAGACTGCCAAACCAACCCATATCCGCAATTCAATATATGATATACACGTATAATAAGATAACCTGATACTAGCAAATGGGATTCACCTTGGAAGGAATGCAACCAACGTTGAGGCATGTGCCACCGAGAGTACCCCGCTTCTCGATACAAGTGGTCTTCAGCCCCAGCTGAGCCGCCTTTATTGCGGCTACGTACCCGCCAGGACCACCACCGATCACGACGACGTCGTTATCGTCAGATCCCGACGACGACGCAAAACCCCTGGAGGAGGAAGTTAGAGAGTGGAGAGAGAAGGTGAAGACATCGGAAGAAGTGGAATTACAGAGATTCCTCCTTGAGAGGAGGAGGAGTGAGGAGGCCTTTCGTCTGGTCAAGCTCGCCATTGCTGCCATTTACCGCCTTCGATTTTTGATTTCCGGACCCCTCTCTTAGTAGGAGTATTTGGTTTGATAAATAGGTGAGGCCTACAAAATACCACTGGCAGCTTTCGAGAAAAAAAGAGAGGACAGTAATTCATTTGTTTTAGGATGTTGAACATTTCTATCAAGAAAAATACTAGTCCTATTAATTTTTTACAGACCAATTTCTTCTTATGAATACATTATAAAATCTTGAAATGAATTTATACAAAAACGAAGGTACAAAAAGTAATTACTCATCCATAAATTATTTGAGTTCCATCTAATATGGCTGGGATCTGCTAAAGCTATAGCTTAGGAATTTGATGCAGGACAAGGTATACACCCCTATCACTTAATTTAGGCTAATTATCATAAGACCTGAAATCGGGTTCTGATTCCTTGCTATCAGCACAGTTAGTTGGGTGTCTCCCAACTACAATCTGGGTACCGGGTTGGCGTTGGGCAAATTCCACGACGCATTCCCGAACCTGGTTAAGAGGGCAGCATTGGGCAACTCCCTCCTTGCGATTCTCTACAATCATCCCTAGTCTTTGGTCGAGGTGAAGAGTCAGCAGCCGCATCGATTCACGGATTTCCGTCATGATACTTGTCTGTTGTTCTTCCACCATCTTCCTCGGATCAGCAAACCTTTGAGCAACATCAAAGGGCGTGTCATCTACTTTGATTTGTGACATCGAGCCAGGAAAAACCCGCTCTGATACCACTTGACGCAGCAGAATTCACGAGAGAATAGTTAGCGTACTATTCCAAACGATGATAGGTCTCAAATCCTTGAGAGTTCTTGAATCCACAAGAAGAAAAGGAGATTTAACTCAGAAATTGTTAACTAAATAAAATGTTAATATGCCCATAGGCTACATCGTTATTTATACTAGTAGAAGTCTTAGCTAAAAGGAAATTACTTAGAGTGGCGGCCAAACAAAGTATTACTTGGAAACCTAGACTATTCGCTAAAAGGAAATAAAATAAAATCTAACAAAAACTAAACTAGGAACTTGCGAAATAGACAACACAAATAAAATATTCTAAAAATAGTCGTAAATAAATTTTTTTACAAAAATAACGTTTCCATAAGTGATAGGGGTGTATATCTTGCCCTGCATCAGAATTTGATCAAGCTCATCCAGTTGTTTCAAATCATGCCGCAAAACTAGACAAGAGTGAGGACTTGGTCACTTGGTCCAATTCTATTACAGTACCATGTTAATGGGTTTTTCGTATTCTATCTTGGTTGTGACTAGGGGTAATTTCTCTATCCGTTTGGTAAATGTTTGACTTGTGCGGATGATTAATGGTATCTAGTGTGTAAACGAGCCAAAAATTGAGTTCAAGTTCAGTTCGTTTATAACCAAGCCAAGCTAGAATAATTTATTTAACGAACCTCCTTAAATGAGCCGAGCCTATATAAACGAACCAAGCCTAAAACTCGAGCACGAGCTCGGCTTAATTACTAAACAAGCCGAGTCGAATCGAACCAAGCCAATTCTTAACGAGCAGAGCCACAAGCTGATAATTAGTTAGCTCACTGGATCAATGGACGGCTCAGATGACATTTCATGAACAATAACATACGGGTAATTGTTTTAAGAAAAGGAACTACATATAGGATAATTGTTTTATCCCTATATAGTACTGAAAGATGATGTCCTCACACACCTTACCATCCCCCACGATATGGTATTTGTTTTGGTTGGTGGAGGGCCTTCTTGACCCACCCTCCACTCAGACGAGATGAGATGCGATGAGGTTGATACGATCCCTACATCTTCAATTTGGTTTGGAATGAAGATTCCGTTACCCCGAAAACTTGCAACAAAACTTTCGTATATTCCTGTTCCATAGCAACTTCAAAATTCATCATGCCAAATACGTTGAGCAATTGACAATTGTTGGATACATATTACGGAGATATGGATCAAATGCACATGGTTACCAAAAAGTCAAAACACAGCTCACATAAGTACTCAGACTAAGGGATAATTATCGGACTCTGAACCTATGAGAGAAGCAAACACTTCTTTGGGACGTGTTCTAGCCAAAATCATTCACAAATTAGCAATAACAAAATCAATACAATGTTTTCACACATAGCCACCAAATAATTGCATCTGTGACTTCATCCTGATGCCCAACCTATTCTAACCCTTCAAAATTGCTGGCTAACACATCTAAAGCATCTACAAACAGATTTAATAATCTCCTTCGACAATGAAACTCAACAACATAGAAAAGTAAAAAGGCTCCGCATAAACTTCATTCTTTTGCATAGAAAAAAAAAGTATTTTCATTGCATTGCTTTCTAGCAATCTCCTCAACTTATTCCTAGCATCCTCAAACAGGCTGCAGCACCTCAACCTTGGCCGCTCAGGTGTTGACCAAACACAAGCAGAAGTGAATCGCACTACAATGGCAGGGCTACCGTCATACATGTTTGATCATAACGCTTCATCCACTAATTCTCAGGCACACTGTTGTGGGTCATTGTGAAGCTTCAATGCATAGTGAAAACCAAACCCACAACATCTTCAGATATTAAAGGTGAGAAGGCCCAGTTTGCACGGTTTGGTCCATTTTCAAAACTGAATAGTGCCAATACAAATTGAGATATCAATCTAATGGAATAGGATTTCCAAGCAGGACATGCATTCAGTTTTTCCTACTTGCATTTAAACGATTTGTAAGCAAACAATGCCCTACGAATAGGGATACCAAGAATGTCAACAGAAGGTAGAGAGAGAGAGTGATGTGAAATACATAAATCAGTCACGGTACAAGAGGTTCCCAAAAATTCAGCTAAAAAGAGGGGAAGAAAAGGAGTTCTATTTGCAGCGACAACTGAGATGCAAAAACATCAGTTGAAGGATTCTTGATGTTTGATACTAGTAACCATGTCCCTTTGCTCCATGAAATGGACACTTTGTTTTGGCCAGAAAAGGTTGAATCACAGGCTTGATGACGGGAGAAACACCAAAAAAGTACCTATTCCAAACGTCAAGAATATCATCCAGAAAGAAAAGACAGATTAAACTAATACTGCAAGTTGAAATCAGCATGATATAAAGCGCATCAAGTAGAGCCAAAGGGAGTCGGACTAAATCACTAAACTGATTGCCTACAAGTTAAATGCGTGTTTGGACAAAATGAAGTATGTATGGTTGAGGAGCCACCGGGGTCTGAATAAGAAGCACCGTAATACAGCAACAGAGTACAACAAACTAGTATTTCCATTTCGTGGGAAAGTGGTTCAATTAGATGAGTTCTATTCTTATGTCCACATGATCTGCTAAAAAGGAATTCAATTAAATCTGGATGAAAGAAATGATCAAACGAAGATAAAAACTTATGTGCACATGATCAGCTAAAACCGATGAGTAAATTAAAGGTTGTTTCCCCAAGGATGCCCAGATAGAAAGGTCGTGATCCATTCTATAGGTTGAAGAGCCCATGCTTGTCATTTACGTATGATATGTCTTTTCTTCTTGTAGAAATGAGAACGAAAAACATAAATAGGATTGGAAGAAATAGTGAAAGAGAGGCTAACCAAACCAATTCCCCACTAGTGTTGTTTGGGGTGCTCAAACCAGCTTCTAGTACACATCAAGGCATTCATTAGTTCTGGACTCAAGATAATGAGATCTCTGTCAGGCTTCTTTATTATGGAGGAAAACGCTTCATAGGATGTGGTTAGAGAGAATGGTACTGCCAAAACATCACGAGCCATCTTGGACAGGATGGGATACTTGGGGCTTGCAGCTTTCCACCAACTCAGTAGTTTGAAATCCTTGTTCCAGGGCAATACAGGTTCCTCTAGATACAGCTCCAGGTCTGATTTTGGCGGCCGACTGTTAGACAGGAGGAACTGATTATACTCATCCAGACAATTAAAACCAAAACTAGGATCGTTGAGCCCTTCCACTTCTCTTGGAACCTCATCTTCTGAGTCAGAAGAGCTTGGATCAGAAGGTAAATCACTCGAAGTTTTCTCCAATTCTAGAGTACGTGCTGCATAATCATAAAAAAGACTCTGAACTGCCTCCAAGACAGTAGCAACTGGTGAATCGCCACCACTACCTTCATATTTCATGGAAGAGAATTCTATATACTTCATCTTGTATCGAGGATCCATCACAGTAGCAACAGCCAGTAACAAAAATGTGTCTTTCCAATACTCATCAAGCTTCTTTAACATTTTTCGAGCCATGGATTTAAGGAATCTGTCAGAACTTATGGATTCTTTTCTTAAACTTACCCGCAATACCCAGATATTATGAAGATAGATGCCGGCAGTTGGACTTTTTGTATGAAACAACACTTCTGCTGTATTATATATGATCCCTACAAGTTTACAAACAGTCCTAGCTTTTTCCCACTCTTTGGCAGATGGTATGTCCAAATCCAAGTACCCATTTTCTACAGTATACTCTCCCTTAGACTCCAGCTCTATAGCCTCCTGTAGTTTGTGAAATGTAAGATGCCATAGAGGAGGTGATTTCCAGAATAAAACTAAACGACGAAGGTTCCAGATAAACGAATGTATCTCCTCAAAAGCATCCTCCACCATTAGCCGAAAAGTGTCTGCACAACAATGCACACGGAAAATCTGACCGTTGAGTTGGAGCAATTTCTTCTCTTGAACTTTGTTTTTAATGATTTCAGCTGATTCATCATAATCCTCATGATTTACCAGAGTAAGAGAGGCAATTTTGCTCTGTATGTCCCAGTCAGACAGAGATTTCAGTACGGTTGTTTCAGGAGGTTCATAAAGTGAGTACCCACAAACACAACTAAAATTGATGACCCAGTTTTTCTGTTTCCATTCCCCATCGATAAAATGAGCTGTTAGGCATACATAATCCAAGACATTTTTTCCATCATGCCTCAATGCATCTAAAGATAGGGTGATCTGCCCATCGAAACTCCCCAGAACTTGCATAATTTTTTCTTTTTCTTCCTCATAAACCCCCAAACAATGGCGTTCAATATTAGGAAAAGAAATATGAAATAGTGGATTAACTAGTTCTAGATAACTTTTGAAGTACTGGTTTACAAATGACTTGGGTGGCACTTCCGCAGTGCAAACAAGCATTGCAATAGCTCGGTAGGCCTTTTCTTCCTCAAATGCATGCTCATTATCATCAGACCTTTCACGATCAGAATCAGCGGAGCTCATTCCAATAGCCTCATTATTACAAGTTCGAAGCTTCTTTCTCATATGAGTCATATCTAAAAGAGAAAAATAAACAATGTAATGTAAGGCTTTTGACCTCTACTCAACACAACAATTTTGAAAACGATGGTTCCCCCCCCCCCCCCCCCCCCCCCTTGTGGTGATTATGTTTTTGTTACGGTCAAAATCCAGGAAACACATAGCTCAATTTAAGGGATCCAAACATACATGGGGCATCCGTGAGGAACAAAAAACCCACACAGGACCTCAATGACATGCATTTACATTCTAGTACCTAGCAGTGACATAAAACCCTAAGGAGACTTCGATAGAGAAGCAACAGTCGAAGAGTATAAATAAGAGATGAATAACAGTGCGATTACAAGTCAGAATTGGTGAAGAAGACATAACACAGCACCGTATATCTGCAATTTAAGCTTTGATACAAGGCCACACAACCTTTCGCAGACGATAAATGCCACTATATATAAGGGTAGAAATTTTACTTATCAAAAAATTAAAAAAAAAAACAGTGCGATTACAGACAAATCTCGATTGTGCAGAAAACTTTACCTGTTTTGAGTTGCTTTGGATTTTCGATGGTTGTTTGTTGGAAGCCCAAATAAGTTCCGTCGACGCAATCCGAGAGGAGGGTGCACACCACTAGGTTTATTCGTCTTCTGCGCGGGAAATTTTTTGAGGCAGAGATCTTGATCGTCCACGTGTCCTAACCACAAAGCATGGGGAAGGAGAAATAGAGATCACCAGCTGGATGGTACATGGATCGTCCACGTGTCCAGATTATTGTCACGCTCTTTTGGGACGGAGGGCGGATGAGGAAGTCCAAGTGGATAAAGAATCCGGGGTGGGTGCTATGCGGTACGTGTTGTGTGACAAAATTATGTCGTTTTGTTGACTGTTTTTACATCATGCACTCAAATTTAATTCCCTTTCTTAGAGTATCTCCATCAGCCTCAACAACATTCTCAACAAATTGATTAGAAAATGTGTCATATATGGATATAACTAGCCAAAAAAATATCACAACTACCCAATAGCCTAGCCAAAAGGCTCAACAAAAAAAAAAAATCACACGAGAACCATCTTCTACCTTTGTGGCGTGTGAGGAAGACGCATGAGAGTAGATCTGACTCGCCCACACTGATATGTATGGTCAGGATCAGCTCTGATATTTGGATTGCTCAAGCCCGACCCCTAATTTTTTTTTTTTTTTTTTTGTCATTCGTCATTCCTAATCTATTACATGGGGAAGGGGGAAAGAGATTCGATCCCAGGGTGCAATATGAGGCATCCAAAAGCTTTATCGCATGAGTTAGCCACCACTTGTGCTTGACCCCTAACTCGGTTACTCACTTATTACTAATAAGTCAATATAAGAAAGTAAAACACACATATAAGTAAATAAAAAACAAAATTAAGGTCAAATGGGATAATTTTAAGAGCTTTTCTTTTGAAGAAAATAAGAAAGTAAACTTATATTTAACTATGATTTGTGTGAAAAAGACTAATAAAACGTATTAGCTTGTTCGATGTTCTTCAACTTTTTACAATTGAGATATTTTTTTTAATCAAATGTAAAAACATACCACTTGTATATTACTGTTGTGTTTGTTAAATGCAAAATTTCTAACAAGTAATTGAATAATATGATTTTCATTATATTGCGAATTGCGAATTAGGAAGGGGAAACTATGGATCCAGAAATAACAAAATAAGAGGGGAAAAAAAAAGAAAAACTGTTGACAAAGAAAAAAGTTAAAGAAAGAGAGGTAAAAATGGCAGTGAAACACCTACGGAATCGAACCCTGTCCTTACGAGAGTTCAACACGAGCCGCAACTACCACACCAAGTGGGCATTTTGTGTTGTTAACAGTAATTTATTTATGTCCATTTTTTTTGTTTTTTTTACCACAGCACAGGGTGTTGCCAAAATTCGAAAGACTTACCCTTAAGCCGGCTCTGTATATAGTAAATACAACTACCAGTGAGTGATTGATTTTTGAAGCAGTACAAGGGATCACATGAAAGCATTCTCCATATTCCAAGTACTCTGATCAAATTATGGGCCGAAATCTAGTAGCTAGTACCGACTATCATTTGTCGTATTACAAATGAAGCTGCATGTCACATGGACAAAAATCTGGTGCATGAATGAGTGAAGGGCGATTCTTGACCTTAGGTAATATATGTCGGACCCTCAATCTTTTGTAAATTTGTTTGGTCTGGAGTACCAGACAAGCATGTGATTTACCAATTGCCCTTGTAGACCTCGCTTGCTGTTATTAATTGTAAACTCTAAAAAGTCGAGCTCTCTAAATAATTGATAATTTGAAAAATCACATATCTCGTACCTTTTTATTTCTTAAATTGTTGGGTTGGTAGCACAATAGAGTTTTTCATTAATATAGTCTTTAACATGGTGCAGACTCGGAGATAAAACCATTTACTGATATACTACTACATTTAAATTAACAAATTAACTACGAGTATGTATTAAATCTGTCTAAAATAAAATATTCTTCCTTTTTTGGCCTAAAATTTTGTTGTATGCAGGTTTGATTCACAGAATAACAATGGAAGAGGGGGGCGATGCACTCGTATGCACGTCACATATAGCCTCACATTTAATTTATATACAGGGAGGGAATGAGAGATGAGTCACATGAATATTTTATGAGTAGTATATTACTAGCTAGCTAGTACGAGTACTACATATTCATCCAATTGGTCCAAACAATGATTTTTGAATGGCCACCGTCCAAGAGGGTCGACATGGTACAATATTAAATTTGTCACTTTATGTGTTCAGATTATTAGTACTACAGGTGTATGCATGGAGACATTTGTTGTTATAAAATCACCAAATCGGAAGTGATTAATGTCACAATAACTTACAACGTCCATTTTTCTACAGTAATTAATTACAAATGTTTTTTTTTTTTGGTGGCTTTAAAATGCTTCAAGAACTTTCTTAATCGCTTTCCTTACCCGTGATACACGAAAAAACACCAGCCCGTGAGTACCCCATGACACGTGGCTCATCTCTACATCCGATTTACTAATTATTTCAGCTAGCGAAACCAACAGTACTGTAATAGCATGCATGTGAATACGTTGTCTTGGAATTAAGTACTTAATTGATCGATAGCCCAAGCTTACATTCATGCATATATGCTTGTATCATCGTCAGTCTTTACATCGTTGGACTGGACCACAAGCACCAGAATCGTTTAGTTTTATGCGGAAACGCGACGGCATAGGGGGATCACTGTTTCAGTGGTATTCTGTGAGCAGCCACTTTGTGCATTTATTGCCAAAGGTTAGGTCTGTCTCCAATCCATCTGTTTCAGTGGTATTCTGGGAGCAGCCACTTTGTGCATTTATTGCCAAAGGTTAGGTCTGTCTCCAATCCATCTGTTTCAGTGGTATTCTGGGAGCAGCCACTTTGTGCATTTATTGCCAAAGGTTAGGTCTGTCTCCTATCCTTCCCCCGCCCATACCCCCAATTATTGGGGACTAAATGGGTTATGTTATTGTTGTTGTTGTTGTAGATCAAATTTATTATATAAGTAAATAAAAATTTAAGCATTTTAATTTTACGCTCGTTAAACAATGGAAACCATATATATATATATTTTGAGATTTAGTAATATTGCTATACGACGGTTCGGAGGAGGAGAGAGAGAGTGGTTGGATGAGAGGAGAGAGAGGGAATCAATCTCGACCGTCTAAAACACTTTTGGACGGCCGAGATCGTGCTCGGCATGGCCACGTGGTACCCATTTGGTACCCAAAAATTTTTCCAAGTTAAGAATCTGTTCCAAAAAAGGGGGGAAAAATACCTATCAAGTTGTTCATTAGTAATTACTTGAGTAAAAGATTCTCCATTATCTTTACCAAAAAAAAGATATAAAAGATTCTCCATTATCTTTACAAAAAAAAAAGATTCTCCATTAATACTACAACAACAAATGTCTTACAATTTTGCTTAGGGAATCTCTAGTGCACTACCTAAAAGAGTTTCTTAAAGTGCCCTAACTAGTTACTTTAGAAAAACTTAAAAAAATTTTGGTGGCACCTCTCACTACCTAAAGTGCTCTAAGTGACTACATAAATTTGGGGAGAGACTTAATGAGAGAGAAAGAGGAGAGAGATGAGAGAGAAGGGAAGGAGAGGAGAATTTTGTAGGACCACTTGACACCCCTTACAACTTAAATGGGTCCCACTCGAAAAGATAATGAACATTTTTAGGGAGCCCCATTAAAGTGCATTTCTTCTTAGCTAGCTAACTAAGTTCTTAGCACACAAAATAGGATCCCACACGTGTTTAAGTGTACAATTTAGCAAACAATTTTTAGGTAGTGCACTAGAGATGCTCTTATATTTTGTGAACCTATAATTTTCTTGGGGGTAAAAGTGAACCTACAATTTTGCTTATATTTACGTATCAAAGTTGATTTAATGAGGTCCTTTGAGGGGGATGATATCACTTAATCTGAGGGCTTCTTGTATCAGTGTAATGGGCCACTTGACCAATTTAATTCACTCTTTTAGAATTTATTTGAGACGAGTTTAGAATTCATTATGATCTGTCTCAAAAGTGAGATGGGCTTTGGTTAATCAAGAATATGTGATTTTGGATATGAGTTTGGGTGAACATGCCTAAGGATTGAGTTTTTCTTATTGTCTAAGTAGGTTAAAAGAGCTAAATGAACTAAAGAACTTGTGCGAATTTTGAAGCAAGTTATTCTTTTCATATATATCAACATATTCGATATTAATCGTAAACAATATTGATTATGAAAATTTGGCCTAATTATTACTATTATTAATGGCCTAATTGTGGTGAGGTTTGGATTGAAGGACAATGTGCATGATAGGAGTATCTAAACATTGGTCCCACCCGTGAATAGGGTTGAATTCTGTTGTCGTGCACCAAACCAAACTGCCAGCCTTTTCGGGTTTCTATGGCCACAATAGAATAGGAGGTCAGGTATATAGCTCAGATAAACAACAAGGAAGAGTCACGAGACTACCCATATTGTATTTCTTTCCCATCATAACCACATTCACCCAGATTGCAACATCTACTTTATTTTCTTATTCTCCCACCATTCGCCAATCTCCAAACCTAGCTCTCCCTCTCTCCTCTCTCCAACAATGCATTGTTGGAATCACATGAAATAATGTTCAAAAAGCTTTATCAACATGATGTCTGCATATAACCTTCGTTAAAGTGGAACCCCTGTTGTTTGTATGTGGACGTATATGTATTTATTAATCACGAATTTGTGCTATAATGAGGCCCTTGTTCTATAATGGCAGCTGTCTGCTATGAGCTAGAGAAACCTGGAAAGTTGAAATGACACCTTTTTTCTTTTTTGCATTGCAAAATCATGATATGCATAACAAGTTCATTAGATCAGATAAGGGATGCATTCCTCAATCATCATCCAATTATTCATGCCAAACCAAATCAAACCGAACTTTATGTCCCAATCAATTGGAGTCGCTTCCTTTTTTCCATTGAGCTCTATCAAGGGCTACATGTTTACTGAGATTTAGAGTACTCACATCCTTGTGGACTACAACGTCTAATAGCAATTTAGGTCCTTCTCTCCTTGAAACGTTAATACCCAAATCTATTATATCAACTCGCTTAACTACTGTATCTACAACTTTACAGTAGATATATATGTCCAAACCACGTTAGTCTATTTACCCGCAACTTCTCCTCTACATGTGCTGCACCCACCATCTTCCGAACGGTTTCATTTCTAATAATATCTTTTCTAGTCTTACCGCACATCCATCTTAGCATTCTCATCTCAATTACACCTATCTCACTTGTTTCTTGATAGACCAGCATTCTGTCCCGTAAAACATTGTTGGTCTTATGGAAGTTCTATAAAATTTCTTTTTAAATTTTGTGGGTAACCTTTTGTCATATAGTACACCAACAATGTTTCTTCATTTGAGCCACTCCACTTGGATCCTATGAGCACATGCATCATCTACAATCTTACTATCTTTGCTAATAATAGAACCTAAATACCTAAAATAATCACTTTATGGTATTTTTCTGATCTTGAATCTTTACTTGTTCTACATGAACATTTCCGTTATCACTAAACTTACACTCCATATACTCAGTTTTACTTCTACTTATCATACAGTTGTTGTAACTTTGAATAACCCCTTTATAAATAGGTACTAAGGTACTCCTTCTCCATTCATCTGACATCTTCCTAGTCATAATAATTTTGTTAAGTAGCTTTGTTAACCAAGTCACCCCCAGTTCACCTGTAATAACCCGAAATTTCGTAGATAAAAATTTCGATTTATTAATTCGATTAGTTATTTTTAATATCGCTAAATGAAATATTTTATTAGTTAGTTAAATAATTTGAATGAAACTAGATCTAGTTTGTTTATTTCCTTTTATTTATTTTTCCGCGCCGTAAAATCAACGCGTGCACACCGAGTATTTCACTACATCGCATCCGGAAGGCCTACTAATTTTTCCAACTCTTATGTTGTCCTATTTTGACTAGCCTTAGCCTATTTAAAAAAAAACTAATTAGACATGTGCTCAATTTTGTCTTCCTACTAATTTTGACTTTACTAAACCTAATTTGTATTTTTTTTGAATTAATGAGAAGAAAGAAAATTTGACTACTTAACAAGGTAGGCTACTTACCCAATTACAATCTTCTATAAATAGCTCACTCACCTTGCTTCATTTCTCACACCAAAATCTCCCAACTTCTCTACTTTGTGCTTTCTAGTGTTCTTGAATGAGTTCTTGAGTGTTCTTCTTGAAACTCATCCTAAACCACCACACTCCACCACTCTCGACCACCCCTAGATCTTAGAAAGGTAGAATAAATTAGCTAGAAAGTGTTTGAGCGGAGGTCGACTAGTCGTTACGCCGCCGGAATTCAACTAGCTTATCGGCTTCCGACTAATCATCGGAATTAAGGTAGATACTTTATCTTAACTTTAGATTAGTATTTACTAGTTCATATTAAGGAGGTTATTATTTTGCTTAAACATGCCTAATTATGATTAAACGTGATTATGTTGGTGATTAGTGATTTTATGAACAATTAGACTTTGAAAATCACACTTAGTCGTTACTATGCACGATTTAAAATTTATTTATCAAAATGCACCGTTATAATGCCCGATGGACTTTTGGAAACCTAAAATATCCAGTTATAATGCCCGAATGAAAATCGACTTTTCAAATTTACGCCGTTATGCTGCCCAATTGATTTTTGGAAAATAGCCGACTAAACTTTTCTTAAAGCGACTTCAAAGTGTTTTGACTGTACTTGGACTGTTGAGATTAACCCAAGGCTAACACCCTTGAGGGTCTGTCAAAAAAGATATGCCTAGCGCTGTCTAAGAAAGGAATGGTGCCAGTAACTGCATTCGTGCGGCCATCCAGCCTGGGACTCTCCTGGTTATCTCATTTGTCTAAAGAAAGTCACCAATGAGATTTTATACCTAAAGTAACACGGTTATCGTGAAATATTTTTAAACGAAAAGTTTATCGTGAAACGATTTCTAAACGGAAGATTTTTATGTAATATGACATGTGCATGTTTTCCGAGACGGTACGACACGACACGTTTTTCAAGAAAATGATCGATTGTTTTTACAAGAAGAAATAGAGATGAGAATGAAGATGATGTTGTAATTACAATACTGCCATTAGAGTCCCGCCTCAGTTCCCCGGTGTGAACTGGTGGTCAAAGCTCAATGGAACTATACTATAAACAATACTGCCATTAGAGTCCCGCCTCAGTTCCCCGGTGTGAACTGGTGGTCAAAGCTCAATGGAACTATACTATAAACAATACTGCCATTGGAGTCCCGCCTCAGTTCCCCGGGGTGAACTGGTGGTCAAAGCTCAATGGAACTATACGGTAGTGCTGTTTGAAGTTTCTCCTCAAATTCCGCGGGTGAATTTGACGGTTAGAACTTACTCAGTACAACACATAGCAAGCGGACCTCATAAACAGACTGGTGGGGATTCAGTGATATGGGTAGCCGGGACTATGTCGTGTGTGACGCGGAGTTAGCGGACCTCATACTGCAGGAGTCAGTTTATGGGTGGCCGACCCTTCGAACGGAAAGGTTGGTGACCGTTAGAAAGGGGTTGTAGAACGGGCCAATAACTTTCGAGAGATGTAAGATGTGGACATGGTTGAAATTTAAAGAAGAATGCTGTTAAGAGAAAGTGATACGAGATACTGATACTGTACTCTGATTTTGTTTAAAGAACAAGATACTGATACTATACTCTGATTTTTCTTAAAAGAAACGAGATACTGATTTTATTAAAGCTGCACTCTGATTTGAAAAGAAACGGGATACTGATTTTATTAAAGCTGCACTCTGATTTGAAAAGAAACGGGATACTGATTTTATTAAAGCTGCACTCTGATTTGAAAAGAAATGGGATACTGATTTTATTAAAGCTGCACTCTGATTTGGATGTGATACTGATGCATTGACACGCATGAACTTACTGTTTTGATAAATGGTTTTCAACTATCTACCTGCCAACTTTATTGTTCTAGAATTGCTAGTTTGAAGTTGGGGTAGGGTATCTATTGAGCGTCCTCGCTCACGGTTTGCCCTGGCATAATACCACGATGTTGCTTCGCAACTCTGCGTATTATGCTAGATTATCACGTTGGACAGGTGGACCTCTACGGAGAACACGGAGCCGGAGGAGCTGCCGAGATGGAGATCCACCAGGCGGAGAGATTTGCGGAGTCATAGAGTCCACCCGGTCTACCTTTTTGTAATCTGTGAAGGATAGATCATCTATATGTATTTTTGGTTATTATTATTACCGTTTAAGACCTACTTTAAATTGTAATAGTAATCCATAACGTATCCCAAAAATGCGGGGCGTTACATCACCTATACTTTTCCACACTTTAATGAGAATCACATCAGGTCCTAAGGCCCTAGATACCCGTTTTCATCTTCTTCAATGCCTTGGCCATTTCGGACTTTTGTTTTCCACGATAGAACTGGTACTCTATGTTCTCGCCATCTACACCAAATCTTAGAACACTATTAGAGTTTATTTTTTGCAGTTGTCCAATAGTACAAGTAATTTTTTGCAATTGAGGTAAAATTGCGCAAGATGCAAATTTTTATTCAAAGTGCAATAAAAAACTGTAGGACAAACATGTCTAATTGCTAAAAACTTCGTACGTACACTATATTCTACGAAATCAAAAGAAATGGTCAAAAAGGTTAATGTGAACTTTTTAGAGAATAGTGCTTCGAATACCAAATTCACATTTTGGCACAGATTAGTGGCTGATGAGGAGACCTGCACATACAACTGACCATTACCCCAAGGGGCCGATTGGATGAAAGATTATTTTCAGGGGATAAGATAAGAGGGGCATTATTTTTGGAGGGTTAGCCTACATTGATGTGATGTTTATGGAAGGGGAACAAAAAAAGTAGTTGGTTTGGACGGGGTATCAAAAAAATGGGGATAAAAGAGTACTTGGTTTTATCGGTAAAGAGGTAGAAATGCTTTAAATTAAACCACCGGCCCAAAACTGGTAAACACTTACAAAACTACCAACATACAAAACCGTCGGCCAAGAAAAAACCACCTATAAAAAACTAACAACAACAAAAAAAGAAGCAAAACAAAAAAAAAAACTAAAAGGAGCAGAAAAGAAACCGCTGGTGCCATCGCCTTCGTTGTCACGCCGTCGCCGCCGGTGTTAGAGGCCTAGATTGGCCTCCCCTTGTTCCAAAAATCAAGATTCCAGCCGCCTACACTGACCGGAGAGCAGATCCGGTCATGCATGTGAAGTTACCGGCAAATCCAGGAGAGGAAGTGATAAAGGAGATGAGAGGAGAGGGATGGAGGGGCTGAAGGGGGAAGGGGATGGAGGGGCTGGAGGCAGTAGGAAGTAGCTCTGGCAACTCTCACGGCTCTCACATCTCTCTCTCTCTGTGTCTCTGTACTCTGCTCTCTCTCACTAGTGTAAAATAGTACTTGGTTTGGATGGAGGATAAAATGAGGGGATAAGGATGTTTTGTAGTTGAAATAAGGGAGATGTGGTATTATTCTTGGCTAATACTTGGGGGGACAACTTTTGGGCGGGGGAAGGGGTGCCCAAAAATAATACCACTCTATCCCTCTAAGCCAGACTATTTTTGAAGGGGTGAAAATTTATCCCACTGCATTTTTGAATACCCAAACCATGCTAAATGTGTCACATCAAGCCTTGTACCCCTCGAAATTTTTTACCCCTTCCTTATACCCCATCCAAGCAAGGCCTAAGAAGCCAAAGCCCTGGTTAATTCACATGAGAGTATGAGATCCTCTATCCCACCACGTACTTTTAAATTTTTTTTTTTTTTATCCATATAACAAAATAGAGTGGCTTTCAAATCTTACACATTTTATCTACATAAATCCTCACCCTTTATTTTTTCAAAGGCCAAGATTGAAAGCCTCGTTTTTTTATTTTTTATATATCTCCACCCTATGCTTCATTGTGCTTCAAGCCCTTCACATAATTTTTTTCACCACCAACTGTAGAGGCTAAGAGGGTAGGAGATAAAAGATGGAATAAATAGGGGGATAAATTATTCAAGTGGTTAAGAACTCTGGACTTTCCACTCAAAACCAAAGTAGAAACTTTAATACCTTCCTTTTTTTTTTTTTACTGAAGCTTGAATGAGTGAATATAGAAAACATATACGCTAGTAAAATCCAACCCAAATAATAATAATAATAATAATGAAGAAGAACAAAGGGAGAATTGCTTTAAAATGGCTGTAGGGGCGATATTTACCATTCCATGGACCACTTTTAAAATTACATTTACTCCCAACATGACATGCATAATTTTAATTGCACATACATGGTACTCACAATAATGTTGGCCGAAATACCCCCCTCTTGAATTTAGACAATGTGGGTGCAATGAATTTGTCGAAGAGTGCAACCGTTGTCCATGTAGAGTGCAACAAAAGTAGAAGAGGGGTGCAATGGTCAGAAAATCTTCCCAGAAAGTGTGACTTGAATACACAACCTTCTTGAATTTGAACCAACGTGGGTGCAATGAATTTGTTGAGGAGTGCAACCGTTGTCCATATAGAGTGCAACAAAAGTGGATGAAGGGTGCAATGGTCAGACAATCTTCCTAGAAAGCATGACTTGACCACGCACTGCAATCACATTTGGACTAATGTGGGTGCAATGAATTTGTTGAGAAGTGCAACCGTTTTCCATGTAGAGTGCAACAAAAGTGGATGAAGGGTGCAATGGTTAGAAAAATTTTCCAGAAAGTGTGACTTGACCACATTGCAACCACATTTATTGAGGAGTATGCGTGCAATGAATTTGTTAAGGAGTGCAATTGTTTTTCATGTAGGGTGCAACTAAAGTGGACAAAGGATGCAACAGAATATCTTTTGAGGGTAGTTGCGTCCAATAATATTTCTCATGCTATGTTATGGCAATTATTATTGCTCTTCCCATTAATCTGTGATTCCGAAAAAGTACACCATTAAAACGCAATAATTTGCCCCTATCGCCATTTTTCCGGCAATTCTCCCAAGAACAAATGTATGGGTGTTGGTATGGCACGTTTTTCTAGCACACTCGAGCCTCAAGCTTCTCACAAGGTCAAAACTGGAAACTATGCAGAGGTAAACTATGCGGTTCCTATAATTGGGTACGGATGTGCTGCAGACGTAAACTATGCAATTGTAAACCGTAAACCAAGCAGTTCCATCCAAGTATCGGTACCCTAGCATTTTTCGCTCACACGCACACACACAAAGATGTTGAAAGAGCAGGAGAGAACAATAGAAACATAAAAGAAAAAAAAACAGCAAACAGAAGATCTCTGGACGACGAAACAGTGATACAGACAAAGTGAAGATGTAAAAACAGAAAGAAAAAATGTTAGGGATTCACTACAGAACAAAAGGGCGCCTCTGCCAAATTTGCCACAGAAAAAGCTGTTCTCCTGTTGCATAATTGAATTTTTTCTTTTTTTAAAAAAAGTGAATTCCTTGGGACAATGATTTTTGGATCTACCAGAACTTGACACGTGTGTCTCCCGTTGAGTTATAACTGTTAATTTTAGGCACCCTTTTGGGTATAAATCACAATCCCTCTGCTTTTAACTGGTCCTTGCGTATTCAGGCCACAAGAGTAGTGGAAGTCCCAAACTCAACTCCTCGGTTCTTCTTCTGTTATCTCTGTCCTCTCGTCCACTAATTTCGGCTTCGAGATTTCAGAGGAGTAATTACTTCAAAATGAAGCTAACTCGGTGGCACTTGATAATTCTAATTGCCGTTGCTCTTAATCATCAAAATCTAGGCAATGTGGAAGGAAGAACCCATTTTCACAAGCAGAAGAAGAAAGGGTCCCCTGTTCAACCTCCTCCTCCTCCTCAAGAAGCTGTTTCGCCGTCCCCTGTGTATCCTCCCCCAGTTTCTTCTGACTCAAGTAGTCCTCCTTGTAATAATAATAATAATTCCAGTTCTGGCTGTGTCTTTGACGTCACGTCTTATGGGGCAGTCGGAGATGGCTCCACCGACGACACTGCAGCCTTCAGGACTGCCTGGAAAGCCGCCTGTGCCATGGAATCTGCTGTTCTTCTGGCTCCCTCAGGCTATGTTTTTACAATTACTTCCACAATTTTCTCAGGCCCCTGTTATCCGGGACTAGTGTTTCAGGTAAGAATTGTTGCAAAATAATTCCCTTCAATTTTCTTCCTGGTTAGGGGTGTTTGTTGCAGCTTTTTCTTTCTTTTTCAAATATATTCCGCAACTTCTCCTTCCACTTACAGGCCGGTAAAAACATCTAATGATGAATGATTTGTTGAAAGAAAAAGAGAGCTGATAATTAATCTATTTCGATGCTTTTAGCTCAGTTAAAGTTTCGCCATGGTTTTTGCTGCAACAAACACCTGCTAAATTCTAGTAGTAGAATTTTTTCAATGAAGGTGGGGAATGTAGTTTGGGTTAAAATCTTGGAGTATGTATGTGAATAAGGTGGATGGGGTGTTGATGCCGCCGAATGGACCGGATTGCTGGCCAAAAACAGACAGTAACAAGCAATGGATTGTGTTTTACCAACTCGATGACATGACATTCACTGGAACTGGTACTATTGAAGGGAATGGTGAGGAGTGGTGGGAGCTACCCTGTAAACCTCATCGGGTATTTTTCTCATTTTCAATTTGCGTAATGCTGCTAACATACAAAAACTTCATCTTCTATGTACTTTTTTCCTGGGCTAAATCCAGTTAAAATGTGGTTTTCCAGGGTCCCAATGGATCAACCTTGCCTGGACCATGTGATAGCCCTGCTGTAAGTGTACTTACAACTCTTCTTGTTTAAATCAATCACTTAGGCTTGCTGTTACTAACAAAATACCTTTTACTTAACCGTTTTATTCAGCTAATTCGCTTCTTCATGAGCTCGAATTTGGTGGTTAGCGGGTTACGCATCCAAAACAGTCCCCAATTCCACATGAAATTTGATGGGTGTGAAGGAGTACTGATAGACAAGTTGTCCATTTCTTCCCCCAAGCTTAGCCCCAATACTGATGGCATCCACATTGAAAACACGAAATATGTTGGGATTTACAACTCTGTTATAGCAAATGGTAACGTAACCAAAACACACCAAGTTGCTTTTATCAAGTCTGCAATTTGTTTTGCGTGCAACAATATTCAATAAAGTCGCCTTTATTGACCAGGGGATGATTGCATTTCCATCGGAACAGGGTGCTCAAACGTCGAAATAGACAGTGTGACTTGTGGGCCGAGTCATGGCATCAGGTATGTCAAAAGAATGTTTATTTTCTCCCTAGGTACTAAAACCTGGTCACATAACCAACCAAATTGGCGGATTACTTCATTCATTTGCTTTAGAAAACTTGTCCACGCTTCAGGAATCTTATCCTTCGACTGGTAGTGTTCTCACATTTTGTTTTCACCTTAAAACACATTACTGTTATCGCAGAGTTTGAAAAACTTTGTTTGGCATAATGTTTTTACAAAGCACTTTGGCCTAGCTCAGCGGCTGGCCTCACAAGTTTTTGCTTGTATGGGCTTTAAGCTCAAATGGCACCTCCACCAAGAAGTGTCATCTTATAAGCCCATGATGGCCACGGTCAACATGAGATGCGAAGAACTTGAAATTAGTAATTGTGTTCTTCGAGAATTTTCCCAAAAACAGTCTCCAAAACAATTGGGAAAACTATGCTATGCTATGAGCAAAGACTCAGTTTCTCTTTCTTCCTGAAATGGATCCTAGTCAAGTCCCCCAATTCACTGGTCTTAGGTGAGAACTATTTCAGAGGAATAACATTGGACCCTGTTTTCCTTAATTTGCAGCATCGGGAGCCTAGGGGTGCACAACTCCCAGGCATGTGTATCCAACATAACAGTTAGAAACGCAATGATAAAGGACTCGGACAATGGTCTCAGGATCAAGACATGGCAAGGTGGGGCGGGCAGTGTTTCTGGCATAACATTCGATACCATTGAGATGGACAACGTCCGAAACTGCATAATCATAGACCAGTACTACTGCCTAACAAAGGCTTGCCGCAACGAGACTTCTGCAGTTTACCTCTCCGGCGTTTCCTACAACAACATAAAGGGGACCTACGACGTGCGGAGCCCACCCATTCACTTTGCATGTAGCGATACCGTGCCATGCACTAACATAACAATGTCTGAAGTTGAGTTGCTTCCGTTTGAAGGGGAATTGGTGGATGACCCGTTCTGCTGGAATGCATATGGAACTCAGGAGACGTTGACCATTCCTCCCATTGATTGCTTGCAAGATGGGGAGCCTGAGTCTGTAGAAGAGGTTTCCTCTTATGGCTGTTAAATTAAAGAGAGTTTGTTTTTATTAACGTAAGATTATATGGTAGTATACACTTTGTATAGAGCCCAAGAGCCATTATTTGTAATGGGTTCTTGTTTGTTAATTTAGGCTCCATCCCTTTGGGATTTGTTTCCCTTATTGTGTGATGAGGGTGTGTTGTAGGGACTTTGGGAGGTTTATCCTACTATGCAACAGAGTGAATATTTTTACATATGTGATTTTCTTTTATCCTAATTTTACATCTGTGGTTTTTTTTAATCCTATTTTTACATCTGTGGATACATAATTCGAATTGCAGCACCGATTTAAAAAGGACAAAAAAAATGGAAAAACCTCTCTGTGGGGCTGTTTAACTGCCTTTTTTTTTTTTTTTTTAAAACACTTAGGTGTCCACTGTCCAGACTAATTTTGGCGCATCTCGACTAATTTTGGAGGACCAATCCCACCGTCCACTAGCGAGACTTAGAGCAAAGCTCTGTATTGACTAACTCCAAAGAAATTGACAGCTAACCCCCAACCAATGGTTCGGCTTAGTGGTCAAGGCCTGGAACTTATAGGTTTGCTCCCTTTTAAGATCTCACGATAGGAGATTAATATATAGCCCTTGTGTTTTTGGGGTCTTCAAACATTGATAGGGTGTCAGAAATATCGCATCTTATTTTGTTCACAAAACTGGTTTGAGCCCCCCCTAGTTGTAAATAGAATTGAGAAGACTGTTGGTGTAAAAATCCGGGAGTCTTTGATAAACTGAACATCTTGATGATGAGACTTGTTTTGAGGCACGGTACTATGTCGCTTTCCGAAAACAGTATTCGCCCCCACCGTTTGGTGTGCATCGGGTTGATAGCGAATCTGTTCGAGGATACAACGAATCCCGATCAATTCAATGATCTTCTGCCTGCGTCCGCACAAACGAAGGACGGACAAAATACTGAGTCGAAAATAGAATCGAAAGAACCAAGTAACAAGGCTAGAAAGCGATCTGTAGATATTTTGGCAGAGTAACAAGGCTAGAATTCTGTTCGAATGAATGTGATTTGGGTATTTATTTATAGACCCAAATGCACCATTCCGCAATGGGTTACAACCTTTGGTTTAATACCCTTTCGTACAAGTCACAACTGTCCAAGTTGAGTTACACCCAACTGCAAACCAGTGTCTTATTCGCGCTTGAAATCCGCGCGCTTCGCGCCGACATGCTAAGTGCGCCATCAAAGCGCCACACAGCCCACTGCCCGTGCATATGAGTGTGTTCAATCACCAGCTACGCCGGTAAAGCGCTTAGCACCATAGGTGCCACGTCACTTAACACTATGTGAATATTATAGAAATGTTCTCATATATAAACCACTCAACCTTTTCCTCACTAGCCAATGTGGGAAAAAACCAAAACACAACAAAAAAAAAAAAGCTTTCTAAAGAGCACAAGGAATATTTTGATAAAACCCCAAATAAAAACCCATTTATTTTGATAATTTCCAACAAAGACTATTATTAGCATGGTTTTTGTCCACAGCCGCTATTTTGTTGATACCAAAGGAATCTCTTTTGTACTATAACTTTTTTGGGGCTTAAACTATTATACTGTGTAAGATCAGTGTTGTTTGTTCAGAGTTGTTCACTAAGGCCTTGTTTCCTATTTGATTTGATGGGAATCCCATAAAATCAAATGGGAAACAAGGCCTTAGCAGTGTAAGTGTGAAACATTTGATGCCTGAGTTAATTTGAGCAGGGTAGGCTCTCGTGTTACGTTACGAGCATTTTCATGTATTCTTTGTTCGATAAGTAGCATTTTCATCTTGTTTGAACAAGGGCTTCTTGTTTGGACAGGGTTCATACCTATCAACTTCAAGCCAAAAGGTTTTTTGCAAGTCCTGTTCTTGTGAAACCGGCATCAATCCGCTGTCATAAAGCAGTTATCCTATAGCCACCTTATTACTGAATATGATTCATATGCATCTTCTCTTTTTTTGTTTGTCTGTAATACAAAGTATCGGAATTTTCCATTCAATGGCTTTAACTTGGTTTCTACATTAACTAACTAGTATACCAAATCAAAACGATGGTGTTTCAATGGTAACTCAAACCACCTTCATTAGTTTCGAACTGCTGCAGTTGTGTTTTCATTCACGTCTGCAACGACTAGATTGGTCATGCTCACGATTGAAGAAGTTATTCGTTTTAGGTTGTGTTTTAAGGGTCCATTTATCACCACTTCCATTTATCGAATCAGTTAAGAGTTGCTCTCTGATGAGCATTGATGTATTTATTCTTTGAAGCTTTTATCAAACCAAGTATCAAATTAGATTGTAAATTATTAGTGAAGTGACAAACGACTGTTGCGAGTCATGACATGATGACTGAACTAATATCCAACGTATGAATTCCTGCTCAAAAGTAGGGTCTACCGAAGATAGCAAGACGGACAACCTCTCTCCCTTGTTATCGCGTTCCTCTAAACAGTCACGATGACAATATTATTAGATAGTAAAACCGATAGAGTATAGCACCTGTATAGCACTCTAAACAGCCACGATGGGTTTCTTCAAAACAGGCCTCCATCTCTTCTTTCTGTCTGATTCATCTCTTTCTGTGTCTGATTCAGATGGTCCATTCAACAGTGCACCCTTGTAAATGCAGGGAAGAAAGACAACCATTCATGTAAAGAAAAGTACTCCTTTGTGGTGGTGCACAGCACAGAAAGGGAGAGACGAGAGCATTCTAAGAACAAAGGATAATTCCCAATAAAACAAAACTATGCATGTTTCGAATTCATTGATAAAAGGAGGAAAATTCTCCAGAACTTTTACACACTGTATTCCAATTAAAAACAGTCAATACCACCATTAAACCCCGCAAAACCCCCCAGAAATCAGTAACTGCTGAACAAAACAACTTACAGCAGACAAACTCAGAAGTAAAGGGGAACTAAACAGAACAATAACCGAGCATGATACACTCAAGTTTACAATGCAAGACCTGGAATAGATGTTACGATACTGAATTACTGCACAATTCCCTTCAAAAAACTTCCGCATAATCGGGTCTACCTCTGCAGCATAAAAGTTAAGATCCACTTTTAACTCCACCAGCTTCATCAATCTGTAAGGCTCTAGGATCAAGTGGAATGGTCCCAACTGTAACAAAACCAGAAGAGTCGCCAAAGCCATTAACTCTAACAGGCATCGACCCTACTGTGACAATGTCAATTGGTTTAGTGTCTATTGTACCAACATTAGAGGGAAACTCCATAGGTTTAGTTTCAGCCTGCTTAGGGCTTACAGTCAGCGAACCAATCTTTAAAGACGATACATCATCATGTTTTGATTCATTCACAATGTGCTTGGCATTTTCCATAGCGATACTTGAGCTGCTGACATCAGGATCCAAAGAAACCTTACCAGTTTTAAAGTCCAGTCTCTTTTCCACACTAGGAGGCCCATTACGCTTGGTAGTTTTTTCATCACCACTAGAAGGCATGTCAACCAGAAAATTCTGTCTGCGGGGAGGATCTAATGCAGGTACAATGAACGAACCTCCATAGCTTTTGACCAGGAACCTAGCTTTCTCCTCCTGCATGATCTTCTGTCGATTTTCGTAGTACATGAAGTCATCAAGTAAAGATGTCCTCAATGTGTAGTTTTTGAATATTTTAAGCATCTCAATGCCTTGCTTATACCATATCTGCAGCATATAAACAATTATCATTCAAAACCACCAAACGGGGCAAAAGATACTACCTTAAGCAACTTAGAGCTAAGAGAGGAGCAGTCAACTCTAATCCACATGCCATTTCACAAGTTTATGAACTCTTTGAGTCGAAATCCATAAATATTCATTAACAAATGCACTGGCATTTAGATGGCTAGAGAATAAAATTGAAAGGTCAAAATACAAGATTGGGTGTAGGGAGCAAAAGATAATTGATCAAGAAAAACAAAAGCAAAAAAGCAAAGCAGTGGCTGGACATGCAAACTTCTCAACCTGGGACTACCATTCCGTCACATATAATGAAGCCAAGATACCGTCATAATGAGTGATACAGTCTAAATGTAAAGGAGCGACAGTTGCCTAAGTAGTGTTGTCAAACCGGGATAGGTATCACATATCGATTTTTCCCGTGTTTTGAATAGCATCGGGATAACTGTCGTGTATTGTAAGATATACTAGCAAAAGATAATATACAATTAGAGTACTTGTACGGTTATACCTATAACAAGCTGAAAAAAATATTTTTTATGATGTAAAATTCCAAGTCTTCCAAGTGGGGTCCATCACATTGAGGCTTTCCCGTGCCTTAGGTTATCCCACAATGGCATAACCAAAAATAAAAGGTCTACAAAGTTAACAATGTTGGCCTAAAAAATTACTTACAATGGAATAATCAAACTTAACAACCTTTTAACAAATAACCAAATTTGAGCCTTTCAATAACCAAAGTTAGCAGCATTTACCTCAATAACAAAAAATAGTGGGTCCTACTCACAAAAGTTACTCTATATGCTTTTGGGTTGTTTGAAATTCACTCTCCATAAAGCAAATGCTTCATTGGTAGGTGAACCTCACTCCCCACTTTGGCAAGTGGGTGTGCAACATGTTGATCACTTCATGAATTTGCTCTCCACTTTCACTTATTTTACTAGAATGTCATTCAATGTATACCATTAGATTGAGCAAAAAAATTGACCATTGCTGCATTTGAATTTTTGCCAACTCATCAAAGCTGATGTGGCAAGTTTAGGTTATTCAAATTTGATTATGCCATTGGTTTGAATGTCACGACAATTATCAAACGGCTTAAAGCGCATTTAGGGTTCCGAATCTTAAAACAAGGTCTGACTTTTTTTAATAATTACTCGTAGGATGCGTAACGCTCGGGATATGTGTATATACTGTGGGACACACATATATATCGTGGGATACGTCATGGTATCATGGGATTTCTATACAAGAAGGATACAGGATGGGATCCCGATGGTTTTCCAAAGGGGACAATATGTATCGTAGTATACGGCATCCCATATTGTAGGTTTTTAACACTTAACACTTTGAGCATGGGTGATATATAGGAACCATTACAAACACAACCTGGAATCAAACCAAAAGGCCGTTAATGTTGGTAGGGAGAAGGGAATTTTAAAAAAAACAGTGCTTTCTATTGAACATCTTCCACCAAAATAAACCAAACAAGCCTTCAACCATTTCAAAACCGTATTCAGTATAAAAGTGTATGCATGATCAAAATTGGAATAATATATTAGGTACAAAATCTAAACAAACCTCCTGCGTATCTCTGCTGTTAGTTACTGGCTTATTCTCATTGTTCTCTAAAATGATGTGCCTAAAGTTGGGGTTTGGTAGATCTTTAATAATGTGCCACTTCACGGGAAAGCTTCCACTCCATTTATCTTGCTGCCAGAAATCCATATCTTTACGGAAGTCAACAGGGCCAGTCATTTCTGCAACACCACAGAACTGGCCACTTGCATTAACCTGCATTAAGAGTGACAAATCAAACATAAAATGAGCAAATCTTGCTTTATTATGGGAGTTGAGTAACCGTAAGATAAAGCAAAGAGATGGGAAACAAAGCTTGTTGCATAAAAAGAAAATGATTGTTTACTAATAGTTCAGCGCACAAAAATGAAGATCAATCAATTAAAACTCACAGAAAAGAAAAGGAAGACGGGGCAGCCTCTTGGATTTCCAGCAGCTATCCTCTGGGCATCTTCATATACACACTGCAGCTTCTTGTTTCCATTTGGTGTAGATGACCACACATTGTACTTAATACTCTTGTGCACATCATCCTCACTGTATGATTTGATAACAAAGAACTTCGCATTCAAATAATTTAACGGAAAATCATCCCTGTTATACTCATCAGTATAGATAATAATGTTTCCTTGTGCATCACTCTCTCCAGCTGTAGTTGTATAAGCTTTTACAGCCAAGTGATTTCTGGACTTGTTGATTCTAGGGCCGCGATTCTGTCCACTCAATGCATCTGGACCTCCATTTACATCACTGGAGAGACTGCCATTCTGAAACTTGGACCTTAACTTTTCCACTCTAGCCCGTCCATGAATGCTTGATCCATAGTTAGACAAGCCATTACTGGATGAGAGAGCCATTTTTAGTTGGTATGCCTTCCCCTGTGAAATGGTATCTACAGCTTGAGAACCCCTGCCCTGTAGAAGAGACAAGTTAAAAAATAACGTGGCGAACCAATACCTGGAACTGGAAGCAACAAAGCACCGCGATTGCAACAATTATTCTCCCTTTGGTAGGAAAAATAGCAAATGGAAGGCTAGGAAAAGGGGGGAAGGGAAGGGAAGGGAAGGGAAGAGTGTCTTCATAAACGACGGAACTCTGGGTTCCAAAGGGATAAAGAAAGAAAGAAAGAAGAATAAGGGTTGGAGATTGTTGCACAACTATATCCACCTATTACGCGCAGTGGTTACACTGTTAACTACATAGATTGTTATGGAGAGAGCCTCAAGAATGAAGAAGAGCTTTTCTATAATCCATTGCCTTTAGCCAATTAAAAAATATGAGCCCGGGGGGAAGCTAAGACCATGTATTTTGTTCTGCTCCCCTCCCTTCTTCATCCAAACCCTAACAAAAGAAGGTCCTTCTATCCTCCCATATTGGCCCCCCAAACAATAACAATAAACGAACTCATGGATGAACAACTACAACTCTCTCTTAGAGAGACAGAAAAGATGTAGGGCATTATCAGATTCAGACAAAAGATGATACCTGTATTTGTGATGATGCCAAACCGGACAAACTGCTGGAAGTTACATTTCCATGTGCTGCAGGTAGCTTACTTGGTCCAACATTAGCTCTAGGGCCTTCTGATACCCTTGCAAAGGAACGTGTATTTGAAGCAGGCTTCGCAGCAGTCCGACCAAAAGCTGCAGATGCTGAAGACAGGTTACTTTTCAAACCTGGGCCATCAGCTTGATATGTAGTACATGCTCCAGTATCTAAGAAGGGTTCTGTTATGCTACTTGAGATGATCTCTGGCCCTGATTGGACAACCATAGGGGAGTATGCAGGTGAAGACAAATTGTTTTCATAAGATGGGATGGTGTAATACTGCTGCGTCCCTACAAATGGGCCATCAACTCCTATCATAGCACCAGGAATGTAAGGGTTGTACGGATTGTACGGGGACTGTGCATATCCATAGCTAGGTGTATAATATACATAGGGCAAACCTTCAGTTTGCGCACCCTGAAGAAGAAAAAGTAAATATTGAGAAAAAACAGGAAACAAATATTCATTTTGCATACAAAGAAAGGGCAAGAGAGAATACTAACCCCATACTGAACTTCTTGACCATCCAGACCAAAAATTCTATGATTGTCATCCCAATCGCCGGATGATTCATATCCTGACCAAGTTAAAAACAAAAAACCGCGTAAATGAGTTTGCTGAAATGAGGCAGCACAAATCATCATCCTTACCTATGACAAGTATATAAGGTTACCTGTACAGATGTACCCATAATTGGTGGCAGTAGGGTAATACAAGCCCTGTTCAACAACAAACTCGTGGGCTCCCTCATTATACATGACGTCAAGTTGTTCAAGAGGTGGATTTGTAAAATGTGGGTATGACTCGATACCTTGAATCTAAAAGCAAAAACCTAAGATATGAGTCCATGTTCAGCTATTAATATAACAACAGATGTTCATAATATACACTCAGGTCTCAGCCTCCTAAAGCAATAGAGCAAAGTCCTACTTGATTAACTTCCAGCAATTGGGGAGCAATTACCAGATATGCTTCGGCATTTCCATGTTCAGAAACATTATATATTTCCATCCCAGGGCTGCCACTGGAATAGAAAGTCAATCAGCAGAGAAAAAGGACAGCAAGGAAAGCCAAAACAAAGAGAAGAATATGCCCAGCAAATACAAATACTTTTAAGGGGCGACACATATACAATCATTTCCTTAATCCCCAAAAGCTATTCCCATGGCTCGCAATTCACATACAGTCATACAGAGGTAATACAGTTTAAACAAATGAATGGAATAAAATGACAAATGTGGGGTTTCCCATAGTTTTAACACATGAATCAGCCCATGATGGAGAGAGGAGGAAGTAGAATTCAAAAGTCTCATATCATATATATCCTACAATAGATTTTATGCGACCCCCCTTCCACAAGCAGCCAAAGGAAACATGTACATGAGAATACTCATCCTGGTCCAGAATTCAGCTCCTCATAATCACCATCTCTCCTTCCCATTTACCATGTAGGCCTGCATATATCTCCATAACTCAGGAAATCTTAAGTGCCTAACAATTCAGACCCAAGTCAAACCTTTTGAACCCAAGGGCATGGACACAATTTGCAGAGAACCAAAATTCATCAGACAAATATAAAAGACAAATTCAGAACTTTGGAATCAAGCACAACCCTCAAATCCGATTCTCGGTGTGGCAAAAATTGCAAAGGCCTTCCCAATCACAGTACAAAAATATCCCCCCACAGTATACTTTACCGATGTTTTACCAACAACCATACCCGTTAAGTGGTTTGGTTTTCCAAGAGATGGTAAATGGAAAAAATTAGCCCCACGCAGGTTTTAGAGCAAATAATTGTCTGATAATGAGGCCACGTGTATCGTGCAAGGGATTGAATACAAAACCCTGAAACTTGTCAAATTACTCATATCTCATAAGCAGCTACAGAAATAAGGACACAACAATTTCTCAAAAGAAAATGACAGAAAAAAATTTGTCAAAACATATTGCCTTCTAATGCTCCAAAAATTTCATGTAACAACAGATATATTGCTCATACCCGCTAATACAAACTTTGAAAAATAAAGAAAAACAGCGAGTCCCGACTTATGCAAGAATTAACCTATGCGTGTGAGCACAAAATTGAATAAAAACGAGGGCTTACCCAGAAAGAGGCAATTCAAGCCATGCTTGACCTAGCTTCAGGGGCTAAATTGGAGAAGCCGGGAATAGAGTTATGGGTTCTCTGCAACATTTTGTCCGTCAAAGCTGACCCGCTTATAAGGAACCCTAACTCTAAAATAGATAGAGAATCTTGAAGAAGAACCAAAAAAAAGGCGGTCTTCTTGGTGGAAGGAAATAAGAATAACTCAGAGACGCGGAGCGAGCGAGCGAGCGATTCCTTGGGGTGCTGTCCTAAATACACCCAATGATTGTTTCCGACGCCCACCGCAGTTTCTTGATGCTTACTCTTGATGTTTTTCCGAAACTACCCTCGTCTGGGCGGCGATTCTTCGCTAATGACAAGAGGACACGCCGTCGGGAATGCACATCAGTACATCACCGAACCGTAACAAAATTGTTAGCGGAAACCGGAAAGCATTTGGGCAGAGGTTTAGCACAGAAAATGTATAAATTTTTTTATTTGCGCCCACTCTGGGCAAAAAGGTTTTGTACAGAACATGTATAAAAAATTTTATTTGGGCCCACTCTGAATTTCACATAGATAGTCAGAGTTGCTCATATTTTTTAAAATAATGTTTACTCCTAACTCTTAAAAAATCAGCTTAATCAGATATCGGTAAATGCTCTATTTATTTATCCATTTTTTTTCCAAACAAAAAACTAGATAAGTTAATGGAGCATTTATCGAGTTGATTTTTAAGGAGTGCAAGAAAATAATATTTTGAAGAGCACGAACGGCTCCATCCTTGTGGGACTCAAAATGGTCCCAAACCAACAGATTTGTACATATTATGTACAGAAATTTATGTATACCTAGGCTTGGTTTTTCATTTGTTAAAATGGAAATCTCATAAAATCAAGTGGGTGATTTTAGCAAATGAAGTGGGGAGGTGATTTTATCTCCAATGAATCTGGACATGTATATATGTCCAGATTCATTGGAGATAAAATCATCTCCCCACTTCATTTGCTAAAATCAACCTCATTTTATCACCTCCACCTCATTTTATCTTTTGGCAAACTAAGCCTACTAGTATTGTTCGTTAGAGCATCTATAATGAACCTAATAAAACTCTCAGTTGTGTGAATGACTAAATTTTTTTAGCTAAAGAATGTGCAAAAATCCAATGAACTAAGTAAATTGAATCATTAGTATATCACTCAATTACTCAAACTTTAAATTTCGCCATCTATTTATGCACTTATTCAATTTTGCAGGCCAAATGTTTAGATTACAAATTTTTGTTTTGTTTTTTTTTTTTTTCTTCATAAAATGAGAAGTTTTGCTACTGTTGCTGTTCCAACTTGGAAGAATAATGTTGGGATAAAAATCCAGGGACAAAATCCAGGGTAATATGGGGACAAATATTGGAAAATAACTTTCACACTCGATTTTTTGAAAATTGAACACCTTCTCTTGTTTGGGTAAATTTCACTGACCTTCCTTGAGGTTTCTGACAAAAACAAAGACCTTCCCTAAGATTTTGAAAATGCTATTGACCTCCCTTGCTTTATTTGACCATATACAAATACCCCTTTCTGTTAAACCAGTTTGGTGTTAAATGTGCTACCGAAATGACGAAAATATCCTCAAGTCATTAACATTAATATTCCTGTTAGAAAAGAGTTATGTACACCGTTTGACCCTTTCTTTCTCTCCATAGCCGCCATGGAGCCACTACTATGATTGCCCCACACCATCCTAAATCCCTTCCCTTCTCTCTCCCCCATATGAAGTCTAGGGAGAGGCAGGAACATGGAACCGAGGACTTTTGTGGTGGAAGTCAACAACAGATTTACTTATTTTATGAAAAAAAAAAGGAAGCGGTCGTGAGCCTCAGAGAGGGCTATACCCATTCAAAAGGTGATAAGAACCCCATAGTGTAAATTGAGGACACAAATCGAAATGGCGTGTGTAGACTGAAAGATCAGTGCTCTCTTGTGTGTCCCTCCTGTAATGTTGGATTTGGCGACGAAGCTTGTTCGATGGTAGGTAATCCATTCGTAGTAGGTTAGCTTCTATAATGATGATGCCTGGACTTAAATTTCTAGATTTCGTCTTGTTAGCATTATCACTGAACCGTAGCAATTTGTTCAAACATGCATTTTTTTTTAAAAAGGATTTTTTTTTTTCAAACATTGGAGTTTAGAAATTGGATATTCTCAACGGAGAAATGAGAATCCTTTCCCATGACCCAATTTTGGCAGCAAAGAGTTTTAATTGGGCATGAGTTTTACTTTGGGGTTTTCAATTTTCAAGTGAGGTTTGAAGATTCTGGATTAAGGAAAATTGGGTTTCGTTAGTTTTTGGAACAGGTAATAGAATTTGATTTTTTTTTTTGCTAAACAAAATTTGATCTTTTTGTATACACGAGTTTGTAGCATAAAGATGTGGACTGGAGGAGAATGCAGTGCCAATAGTAGAGAAGAAAGAGGTGGAGAGAGAGAGAGAGAGAGGGGGGTGGAGATGACCATGGTTATGATCTGGTAGAAATCGGATGGGAGAGGAAGATGGAATTGAGAGGTCCATGACAGAGAGGAATACATGGGGTAATTTTGACATTTCAATAGCTAATTTTTATGAAAACTGCCTATTCTGTTAACTTTTGGACGGCATATAAACGAAAGGGTGTATTTGCATATTGTCATGTAAAGTAAGGGAGGTCAGTAGCATTTCAGAAACCTCAGGGGAGGTTTCTGTTTTTGTCTGAAACCTCAAGGGAGGTCAGTGAAATTTACCTTTATTGCTTTCTAGTGCACTTTCATGGGTAATTTTTTCACTAAAAGACAAGAAAATGAGTCCAACTATCCTAAAAAGGGGATGTAAAAATCATTTCCCCAAAATTTATATTAATTCGTTTCCTTCTTTACCTACAAACAGAGAAAGCGGTGAGCGGTTTTTCGGCCAAAATGTGGGATTGCTCTACTATATTCTTTACTTTATTATTTAAAAAACTTCATGTGGTCTTGAAGCTTCAATATGATATTAATTGCTAAAATTATTATTCCGTTTAGCTAGTACATTGGAGTGATCACTTATGAACATATAAACTAATCTCTTTAAATTCTTTCACTACTTCTATCCATTATAACTGACAAATCAGCCTATTTGTGCAAAAAAAAAAGACTGTGTATACACAGTCTTTTTTTTTTTTTGGGGAAAGATACATTGATGAATTGATAAAATTTTAAGAGATAAATTTATTTGTTAATTATTTTGGGCAAATAAGTTATCTATTGAATGAAATTGTTGCAGAGATAAATTTATCTGCAAGTTGCAATGATAACCTTATTTGTTGTCTATAAGTACATATGTTCATTAAGACCAACTTAGGCCATAGATATGAACGATAAGTTCATAGGTTGAATTAGGTCCAATTTAGGCCATGACAATAAACATATAAGTTGATATATTGAAAATTAGGAACAAATATGAACAGATAAGTTCACATGTTGAAAATTAGGACCGAAGTCAGGCCATGGATATGAAGAGGATAAGTTTTTAAGTTGAAAATTAGGACCAATTTAAGTCATGGAAGAAAATTAAGATGAGCAGATAAATTGATATGTTGAAAATAAAGAGCAATTCAGGCAACGAACATCAATATGCAGAGAATACATATGAGCATATAAGTTCATATGTTGAAAAGTATGATCAATTCAGGCTATGACAATGAACAGATAAGTTCATATGATGAAAATTAAGATCAATTCATGCCATATATATGAGTATGCAAAGTATATCTATCAATAGAAAAGTTCATAGGTTGGAAATTAGGAAAATTTTCATTTCGCCAACTGAACGTTCACCCAAATGTCTGTAAGGAAAAACCCAATGAATTAATGCAAACATTGTTAATTTTCTTTTGAATTACAATATAGAGGTAGGAGTAAGACTACGAATATCGACTCAACACCAAGACCCTTGGCACCTTTATGTATTCTTCTCGTAATGTTTGAGTCGTGTAAATCAATCTAACAAGCTAGAACTAGTTAAGCAAAGATTACCAAAGAGCGAAAAGGATTGAGTTAAAACCCAAGATTCTGAAATTTGATTATGTTAGTCATTTGTTTATTTCCATCTCCAGCAGGTCTGATCATGCTCTACTCTAGTCCATCTCTTGCAAGAGTGATAGAGATCCAAGGGTACAAATTTGTTTTCTACTCCTACATTAGAAACAAGAATAAAAAAGACAGACAACAGTGGGAATCACAAGGATTTGTTTTCCAAAATAACAAATTAACAAACTGGAGTAAGGGTGTCACTGAAACACAAATGAATCTCGTAAAGAAGAATGTAATTCCCATTAAAGAACTTGGATTGAGTGAAAAGGTTTTGGCTTTTATGTAGACGGTAATTTTGTACATGCTTTATGTGGTGGACTGAAGGTGTTATGAAATTGAACTATGGACCCGTGGCTTTAAGAAACCCTTATTAGTTAGGGGCGTAAACGAGCCGAGCCGAGCCGAGCTTTGTAGAACTTGAGCTTGGCTCATTTAGTAAAAAAGCCGAAAATTGAGTTCGAACCAAGGTTGTCAATCTCGTACCGTACTGGCCGGTATGTACCGGATTTGGATAAAAACGGTAACGTCACCTTATAATACTGTCCCGTCCTCAATTCCGGCCAATACCGGTCGGTTCCGGTCCTTCCGAACGATACCGGACAGTACGCAGGTACCGGCTGTTTAGGCCGAGAATTGCAGATGGTCGACGCCGAAGAAGAAAGGACGTCAACGCCGGAGAAGAAAGGAAAAAATAGGAAAATGAGAGGGAGAGAGAGAGAGATGGTAACCATACGGCCCATACCTGTTCGATCTTCCATGGGAGGGAGAGAGAGAGAGAGAGAGAGAGAGAGAGAGAGAGAGAGAGAGAGAAGTGCACGAGAGAAACTGGATCTTCCATGTGGGATTTTTTTCATATGGAAAAAAAAGGGTGATACGAGTAAAAATTGGATATATATATATATATATATATATATATATATATATATATATATATATATATATATATATATATATATATATAATACCGCTAAATCCGAAATGGTACCGGTACCGTACCGTACCAGTAAGACAATCGGTACCCTGTCCTGTACGAGATTTAGAACCTTGGTTCAAACTCGGCTTGTTCGTTAACGAGCCAAGCCAAGGTAATTTACTTAACAAGTCTCCTTAAGCGAGCCAAGCTCATAGAAATGAAGTGAGCTTTACCGAGCTCGATCGTTTACTAAACAAGACTAAACCTTGAACTTGAGCTCGGCTTGATTACTAAACAAGCCGAGCTGAGCCGAGCCGAACCTTGCCTTAACAACCTGAGTTTGCAAGCCCTACATATAGTGGACTTCCAACTACAAACTCCTAATGGCAAAATACAAGCGGTCCTACAAAATTAGCATAAGATTGTATAGCGATTGGAGCAGGCCAAAGCACATGGGAAGCCACCAACTGAACATAATACTTTGGCAAGATTACATGTTGGTGAACACATCAACGTATGGTTTTTCCTTACATGGGTAGGCATTTGACATTTTCACCACTTACGTATGGTTCTTCCGCATTGCCCTTGCTTATGTCCTTGATGCCTCTCTTTCCTTTGGGATAACTAGTCTAATGGGACGCGATCGAGCACGGGCGAGATCACGTTTCATACATCGGGGCCTTCTTAGACCCACTACATGTTACCCAATTATGTGCATGTTTTGCTGTTATCCTAGTCTTGCGGGTTGTGCATGGCATTAAACAATTATCTGCTTCACTTATTGCTTTTGCTTATTTACACCTATGCTGGCGGGATGTGCCAGTAATTCTTATTTTCTCACTCCGACAGGTTGTGCCGGGGACCACGCACTTTTTTTTTTCCTTCCTTTCTTTCTTTTTCATTTTGTCCTCCTGGGGTATGCCCCTTGTAAGATGTACATTGGCTTAACCCCTTTTAATTTCAAGCTTATTTACCCAAAAAAAAGAAAAAAAGATTACACGTTGGTCCCAAATAATTGGCCACAACAATTATAGGGTATGTGCTAATATTTTGGGCAAGATGTAGTTATGAAGAGTTGTTCTGCTAAAGTAGGTTAATCCTCAAATACGTCCATTGACTTATGTTTGACTATGGAGGAAATGGTTATACATGCACAGGCATTGAGATCAGCCAAATATTGATAGTTATGTTAGCCTAAATTCCTTCTACAAGAAGTCTGGGAATTCAATGCATCAAGATAAAATAGGTTGAATTAGGACTATCGAACGTCTTCGAAAGAGAACGACTTGAGATGGCCATAAGTGCTAATGTCGAGCTCGGCTACTGGTTCAAATGAACAAGGTCATGGGTACAGGCTACAAGCTGATCCAACGGTTTTTTCTGGGCATGCAAGGACAGATGGTGTCTTAGGGAATGCGATTCAAACTGGACCGGTTGACCAACTTGGGCTTGAAGTGCCCCAACCTATCTCATCAGATAGCACACTTAAGATTATTGCTAATTCCACTGATGAAGCTTTGGATAAGAGGTCGTTGTCTGCTAGTGATGATGAGAAGAATTCCTCTAATGCCGTGGTCATAGGAAATTCTATTGGTCAACCTCCCCAAGCTAGAACTTGTAAAGAAGCTGGACTGAAAATTATATTTGGAAAAAGAAAATTGCAGGTTGTGGGGTCTGATCATGATGGGGAATCGGATAGTGGCGACAATTTTAGAGGCATTAAAAAGCAGAGGATGGAATTTGCTAGTACTTCTCTAGACCCTCTTCTTGATCCGGATCCTTATTTCCAGATGACTGGGTTCCCAAACCTGGGTAACCCACCAGGTACATCGCACCCTCCTTTATTTCCAATAAACTGCTCCACTTATAGCTCTCCAGATTTCTTTATGCCTAATGCTCTCGCTGTTATTAATTGTACTTTAAAAAACTGTTTCAATGCTTCATGTCATTTGTTTGGAGTCTCTACCTCCAGTGCTGCTGTGGCTGCTTTGTTTCAGCCACGGCAGCAGCAATGATTCTCCTTAGTTGGAACTGTAGAGGACTTGGCCACTCTCTATCAGTTCACACCCTTAGTCGGCTGATCCTTGACTGTAGGCCCAATTTCCTCTTCTTGATGGAAACCAAAACTTCTGTAAATTCTGTGAACCATTTGCTTTGTCACAAAGGTTTTAGTAACTCCACGGGCATTGATGCCACTACTCCAGTGGCGGTCTTTGGGTGGGTTGGAAGTCCACATTCACGGTTGACATCCTCCACTTCTCGAAAGTTATTATACTCCTCTCTGTTAAAGATGAGTTCAACCTTTCTTGGCGTTTAGCTTTGATCTTATGGCTCTCCTTACCTGCATCAGTGAGCTTCTGTTTGGGATAAAATTCGTATTATTTTGAATGCTTAATCGGGTCCTCTTCTCTGCATAGGGGACTTTAATCAAACCCTTTCACCTTCTGATAAGCTTGGTCCTTCTAACCCTTATATTCCGGGAGCTTCGAAGGCCCCCACTTCACTTGGACCAATAACCGTAAGGGTATAGATTGTATCTTTGAAAGACTTGACAGATCTTTCAGCAATGGGCAATGGCCCTCCTTAGACCTGATAACCTCTGTTTCCAATCTTCCTATCCATGGCTCGGACCATGCTCCCATTGTGCTTTACACTAGCAAAGTTGGAGTTATCAGAAGACGTCGTTTTCGCTTTGAGCAATTTTGGACAGCTTATGAAGAATGCCGCTCTATTGTCAACTCTTCCTGGCAAGAGGATTTTTCTGGCTCCACTCTCTATAAGGTGGTTAAGAAACTTCAGTCTGTCAGCCACCGCCTTCATCGTTGGTCCTGTGAAGGCATTGGTAACCTTCTTAGTCGTATTTTCTCGACTAGATCTTTTCTAAATGATATCTAGCAAAATCTTCCCAATAATAGGGACGTAGTCCAAGAAGCGGCAGTTAGAACCCAACTTGAAAGCCTCCTTACCTAGGAAGAAGTGTATTGGGCTCAACGTGCTAAAACTCGTTCTCTCGCTCTCGGAGATAGAAACACTTCCTATTTTCATAAGGCCTCAGAAATCCAGAGACAACGGTCTTCCATTAAGGGCATTTGCAAATCAGATGGCTCATGGACTGATAATGCAGCGGAGGTCCTTTCTATACTTACAGCACACTTTCATAGCATCTACCAGTAGCCAGATCCTATCCTGAACATCGAGGAATGGGAGGGATGGGTATCTTTCGATAAACATCTCTCCCAGACTGATCTGACTTGGATTGAGAGACCTTTTACTGCCAGTGAAATTCAGAAAGCCGTTTTTCAAATTGGAAGCTCCAAAGCTCCGGGTCTGGATGGTTTCTCTAGTGGTTTTTTCCATTCCTTTTGGGAAACTATTGGTCCTTTCATTATCTCTGCTGCTTTGTCCTTTCTCAATTCTGGGAGATTACTCAAGGAAATCAATTATACACACATTGCACTTATACCTAAAGTTCTATCTCCTAAGACCCTTAGTGACTTCAGGCCCATTAGCCTGTGCAATGTCATCTACAAGATTATCTCCAAAGCCATGGCTAACAGAATTAAGCACATCTTGCTGTGCTATATCTCTCAATCACAAAACGCCTTTGTTCCTGGTCGTCTCATTTCGGACAGCTCTCTTTTGGCATGTGAATTCTCCCATCTCATTACACATTCCAAAACAGGCAACAAATTTAAAGCTGCACTTAAATTGGACATGAGTAAAGCTTTTGATCGCGTCAACTGGCGTTTTCTTGAGTTCACTCTCCTAAAAATGGGTTTCTCTGAGAAATGGGTTAACCTCCTCCACCAATGTTTCTCAACAGTCTTCTTCTCCCTTCTGCTTAACGGAAACCCGTCAGACAGATTTTTCCCTCAAAGAGGTCTTCGACAAGGGGACCCCCTTTCCCCTTATTTGTTCATCATTTATCTGGAAACGCTCTTTTGTGCCCTAAATCACCTGAATGTGCAAGGTAAATGTAAAGGTCTACAGCTGTCCAGAAATGGGGAGTCCCTCTCCCATCTTTTCTTTGTTGACGACTGTCTTATCTTTTTTTAGCCTTCCTTTGATAGCTGTAGATCCCTTAAACACACATTGGACAACTTCTGCCATTTTTTTGGACAAAGTGTTAACCAACAGAAATCCCAGATCACTTTCAGTCCTAATGTCCCTACTTCTTTCTCCAGGAAATTCCGCAGTTTCTTCCATATCCCCACCAGCTCCGAACATGTCCTATATCTAGGCCTTCCTCTCACTATTTCAGCTAATAAGCGCGAGTGCTTCAATTTCATTGTGGATAAGGCCCACAAATCTCTAGCAGGATGGAAGTTGGATATCTCTCAAGCTGGGAAACTTTCCCTCATCAAATCTGTCCTGTCTGGCCTTCCTCTATACCTTTGTTCCTCTTTTAAAATTCCAAAATCCATCTGTGATAAGCTTAATGCAATCTCTGCAGCTTTCTGGTGGAAAACCGGGGATTGAAAACCTATACACTGGCTCTCTTGGAAAAACATCTCCGCTTATAAAAATGAAGGGGGTTTGGGTATCCGTGATATGAATCTTTTCAACCAAGCGCTCCTTGCTAACCAATGCTGGCGACTCCTCAAGAATCCCTCCCTCCTTATCTCCAAAATCCTTTTGCCGAAATATTGCTCCAAAGTCAACTTTTTGAAGGTCAAACCCCACTCAAATTCCTCATGGGCATGGAAAAGCATTCTTTATGGTCGTGACCTGATCGCTGACCATATTTGCTGGAAAGTTGGTGACGGTAAGTCCATTAACCTTTTCCACGACAAATGGATCCCAAATTGGAATGTTCCCCTTAGTCACCTCCTTCCCTTTGCGGGATCTGATGACCTTTCTGTCTCCTTTCTCCTTAGCCCTTCTCCTAATGGTTTGGTATGGAATGTTGATAAAGTCAGTGACCTTCTTCCCCACTTTCTGATTCCTAGTTCTTGCTATTAACCTTCCGGCCTTTAGTTGCCCTGACCAGTATATTTGGCCTTACACCTCCTTTGGGGAGTATAATACTAAATCTGGTTACAAGTCTTTATATGACCATCTCAGACGAAACCGCACCCCTTCATCTTCCTCCCCCTGGTTTCATAAGGGCCATAATGTTTGGAGTCTTGTTTGGCGTTTGGATCTACTAGAACGCTTTAAGGTTTTCATCTGGAAATGCCTTAAAGGTATCCTTCCTGTTCGTAGTAGCCTTCATACCCGCATGCCAGCTATCCCTCCTACCTGTCCTCTTTGTGGCTCTGAAAGTGAAACCATTGATCATTTATTCTACCTTTGCAACGTCACGAGGAATATTTGGAATGATGGTGGCATCCCCTATGCCACTCTGGGTATCTCAGAGACTATAGCCTTCAAAGATTGGCTGATTGACCACATCACCTGCCTACACAAGGACAAACAGCTATTTTTCCCCTCTATCTCCATCCTCTGGTCAATTTGGAAAAACAGAAACCAGACAATCTTTTCCAACCTTCAATTTGATCCTCAGGCTGCTTTGGCTATGGCTAGGGAAACCTCCCACTGGTTTTTCAAAGCTTCTTCTTGGCTCACACATGGTCAACGCTCCACCTCTATGACATCGTGCAGTTTCCCTTCCTTCATCATTAAACCCTACCCTTCTCGGACCACTCATCACAATTTATGCATCCTTCATGTGGATGGGGCTTGGAAGGAAGGACATCCTTGGTGTGGATTGGGTTTTACTGCCAGCTTGTCTGATGGATCTCTCATTTCCCAAATTGCCGTTTCCTCATACAGCAACAGCCCTCTCCAAACTAAGCTTCTAGCTCTCCAAGAAGCAGTTGAATGGTCTATAAAGCATAATTTTAATGTTGTTTATATCCATACTGATTGTTTTAATGCTGTCATGCAGTTAGCAGGTAGACACGACAGCCATCACAGGGACACCTTTTTGATAGATAACCTCATCACTGAGATCAACCGCCTCACTTTTTGTCAGATCTCCAAGGTGTCACGCAAGGAGGTTACTAGAGCTCACTTACTTGCCAGACAAGCTTTTGACGCTTTCATCGCCCATCCAGATACTGGGGATGGAGTCCAACCTGTCCAGGATGCTTCCTGATTTTGCTTTGTTTATATTTTGTTGCTAGTTTGGTCTGTATTTATTGCTAATTTGATACTCTGCTACTTTGTGCTTCCCTGTTGGCTGCTGATTAATGGAATTTCTACCTTTTGGCAAAAAAAAAAAAAAAAATCACCAAATGCATCAATAAAATACAGAGTTCAAAAACTATATTTATTATGTGAAAATTAAAATTCCAAATTAGCCCTAAAACTATTTGGAGATCCATGAATCATAAACTCCGAACTCCACCAAACAAATCAAAATATATCCTAGAAAAATAAATTGCAAGACATGATCTGTATTCTCTTATCTGCATATATAAGAATATGAAGGTGGCGAACAGCCGCATCCTTCGAGACAACAGTGGTTGGTCAAAATCCCTCGACAAGGAGCAAAAGTCACTTGATCACTTTGATGAAAACAAGTATAGAACCTTGACCGCGAAACCAAATTTGGAATTTTTGGGGGAGCGTGGAAAGATTCGAGTGCTTCTTTTTATTCCTTTTTTTTGGAACACTATAGAAGTGTTATGTGCACGCTATGATATGTTCGTATGGTGTTCTTTATCATCCTACAACATTTTAGGAACTAAAAACTACGGATGCTTATCCTTTTTATAGCGTGGTCGGGAAAATGCTGTAATCCCTCGCTATTAAAAGCATTATTTGTAGTACTGTTTGTCACCAACTAGGGCTCTGTTTGTTTGTACGTAAAACGTTTTACATACAAAAATATTTTCATGTAAAATTACTTACGTGCAAAATAATTACCGAACTTTGATTTTTGTCTGTTTGGTACACTTTAAAATTATAGTTCTGAACCGAAACAAAATTCGTAAGGATTGTACATAGGAAGCTCTGCTCTTCTGCCGCATGAAATTCCGAAGTACAATGGCAATTCCAGATCATGTGTATGGAGGTACAATTCGTTGGAGAGAGAAAATCTAGAGAGAGATAGAATTTGTGTTCTCTAATAAATTGTGACAGCTGGTCGTTGAGTTGGAGAGAGAGAGAGAGTAATAATGGATAGTATAGAGAGAGTGAAATGATGAGTTAACTCCTAGTGGCTTGCACACATGGTGGATGTCTCGTAGTGCTCGATCAAAGACTGTAAAATGATTTACCGAGTTTAAAGCCGTAAGTCATTTTACATCCATTTGCTGCAAAATGTTTTACGTTAAAAACATTTTCTCCAACTTTTATTCAGTCGAACACTGAAAATTCAAAAAATATTCTTGGGGAAAACATTTTCAGCCCAAACAAATGGAGCCTAGAAGCGAAGTGAAAAAGCTAGCTAATTGTATCACCCTCTACTTTTGCAACCAATCTAATTTATACCTGTTGCTCCAAGGTTTTAGATTTTGATGATAACAAACATACCGTAGTTTCAATTAAATTAGTCGATTGAGTTTCATTGGTCAAAAATATTTTAATTGGGCTAATTTTGTTATCTTTGGAAGTAAAACATTGCAATTGCCAATTGGGCTAACTTTGTCATTAGTCGTTATTATAGGGACTTATGAGAAATTTTCTCATGCTTTAGATTTACAAGTTGTATTTGATACATGTGGGGATATTTTTCCCAGCCCAGGTTTTAACAGAGAAAGCAAGAAAGAAGTGACGACTTCAAGCGTGATTTCTTTTGATTGAAGAACAAAGAAAGATGTTCGGCTATTATCAATCAAGAATCAAGGAAGAGCGTCAAATCCTATCTCCAATAGTCAAGTGTATGGAAAGAATCAAGATTGAGGACCAATCTTGTTTCAAAATTCAAACGGCTGGAAAATCTCGCAAGGAAATATGTTGGCTGGGTGAAGATTTTCAATTGCTAAAGATGGAATTGGTCAACAAGGAAAGATTTTGGAGCTGATTATATGTCCCAAGAAAGGCAGTAAAAGGACAAGCATTAGCAGACTTCTTGGCGGATCATCCTATCCCAGCCGATTGGGAAATATGTGAAGACTTTCCTAATGAAGATGTTTTGTTCGTTGAAGTTCTCCAACCTTGGACGATGCTCTTTGACGGGGCTGCTAGATTGGAAGGGGCTGGAGCTGGTGTCATCTTTGTCTCTCCACAAAGACAAATTCTGCCTTATGCATTTACACTTAGCGAGAGATGTTCAAACAATGTTGCTGAGTATCAAGCTCTAATTCTTGGTCTCCAAATTGCGGCTGAGATGAAGATTCAGGACCTCGAGATCTTTGGAGATTCCAAGCTCATAATAAATCAGCTTTGCGGAGACTATGAAGTGAAGAAAGACGACTTGATCCCATATTTCCAATATGCAAGTCACTTACTGAAATTTTTTGAAAGAGTGACACTCGAGCATGTGCCACGAGAGGAGAATCGCATGGCAGACGCACTAGCAAACCTCGCAACAACTTTAGCACTACAGGAAGGAGAGAGTATCAATGTTCCTGTGTGCGAGCGATGGGTATTACCCCAATTGTTGGATTGCCGCCATGAAGAAGCAAATGCAATCACAGTCTTGCCAATTGAAGATGAAGATTGGAGGGTGCCCTTGATCAACTACCTCCAGCATGGAAAGCTTCCAGATGACCACCGACATAGGGCAGAAATAAGACGACGAGCTCCTCGTTTCATCTTCTTCAATGATATCCTCTATCGATGCTCATTCGAAGAGGTCTTTCTCCGCTGTCTCGGAAAAGAGGAGTCCAAACAAGCAATGGAGGAATCCCACTCTGGAATCTGTGGAGCTCATCAATCTGGTCCAAAACTTCACTTTCGAGTGAAAAGGATGGGATACTACTGGCCCACTATGGTCAAAGATTGCATGGATTACGCGAAGAGATGTCAAGCCTGCCAATTTCACGCAAACTTCATCCACCAGCTGCCAGAACCTTTGCACCCTACAGTTGCCTCGTGGCCATTTCACGCATGGGGGTTGGATGCAGTCGGACCACTGACCAAGTCCTCCGCTGGCCATTTACACATTCTGGCTGCAACTGACTACTTCTCAAAATGGGCTGAAGCTATTGCGGTCAAGGAAGTGAAGAAAGAAACTGTTGTCGACTTCATCAAGTCACATATCATTTATCGGTATGGAGTGCCACATCACATCATCACTGACAATGGAACGCCCTTTGTCAATAAGCTAATGGATAAGCTTTGCGAAAAGTTTGACTTCATGCAGTGAACTTCCTCGATGTATAATGCACCAGCTAATGGACTTGTAGAAGCATTTAACAAGACGCTGGGGAACCTCTTGAAGAAAGTGGTCGCAAAGTCCAAGCGAGATTGGCATGAAAGAATTCAAGAAGCTCTTTGGGCATACCGAACGACGCATAGGACTCCTACTCAAGCCACTCCATACTCTCTCGTCTACGGTGTTGAAGCTGTTCTTCCATTAGAGCGACAAATTCCATCACTGAGGATAGCTATCCAAGAAGGTTTAACTGATGAGGAAAATGCGAAACTCCGCCTTGCCGAGTTAGAAGCATTGGATGAGAAGAGACTGGAAGCTCAACAACAATTGGAGTGTTACCAAGCTCGGATCTCTAAAGCTTTCGACAAAAAGGTTAAGCCTCGCTCCTTCGAATTTGGAGACTTAGTGCTTGCACTTCGAAGGCCTATTGTCACATCCAAACCTCGAGTCGGCAACAAGTTTACCTCAAAATGGGATGGTCCATATGTGGTGGTAGAAGTCTACACTAGTGGAGCATACAAGATAGCTGATGAACAAGGTTTCAGAATTGACCCGATCAATGGAAAGTTCTTGAAACGCTACTATCCATGAGACTGCGAACTCCTAATCGCATGAGCCTAAACTGCATGATGCTCCTGGCCCGCATGAGCTAAAACTGTGCACGGCCCAAAAAAAAAATGTTCTTACCCTCGAACTACGTTTTGACTTGATCCCTCTAAGGGTACGTAGGCAGCTTGAGAATTTTTCTTAAGTTCAGTCCATCCATCCAAAAAATAAATAAATAAATAAAAATAAAAATAAAATTCAACCAAAGTTACGCTACTCCTGGCCCGCAAGAGAATAAACTGTGAACGGCTAAAAGTATAAGAAAGAACTTTATTGAAACATATAAAGCAATTGTCTTATATTAAAACATGCTAAATGAAAGACATAGTTTGCTGAAAAAAAAATGAAACATCCATCCAGTAAACTAAACAAGTCTAAATAAAATAAAATACATCAAAGGAAAGAAGAACAAGCACTAAGGTAGCCAAGCCAAATTTTGGATATCTTCCTGCTCGGACTTGAGAAGACGCTCCAAATTGTAAGTCGCCTCCATGTCTGCCCGCTCCATCACCTCGGTAGCTTCTACAGTAGCCCGCTCCGCTTGCAAAGTTGTGATGGCTTGGTCATTTTGAACCCTTTCTGCATCAACCCCATCAATTGATTCTTTGAGCTTCTTTGCCTGCAAATCTAGCAACCCAAGCTCCCTCTTCAATTTAACTCTCTTAGCATCAATGCCATTTAATTCAAAGCGGAATGTCTGAGCGCGCTGAGTTGCTTGCCCATTGAGAGCCTGAGCATCGGTAAGGTGTTGATCCACACCTGCCAATCGTCGTGCCTTCTCTTCCATGGTTATCCCGCTAGCAAAATTGGTTTTCATAGAAACATAGTCGGCAACATGCTGTATGTATTTCTCTATCTGGGTTTGGAGCGGGGAGTAATCCAGTCGAAGTGTCGAAAGTTCATCATAAATCTCTTGCAACTTCGGCCTCAAGGATGCCACTTTCTCAAAAGGAGTCTTGCCTAAAACACTCTTAATTTTGTCATCAAGAACCGAGGCAGCAATACGACGAGCACTAAGTATCGTACTTCCTGTATCAAACACGGTAACAATCGATGGCACAGCCCGACGTGACACAGGATTTGAAGAAGGTGGAGTAACTCCTTTACCAAAAGATGAAAGGGGAAGGTGAGAGGGCCCATCACCAGCACTCAAATGAGGGGTTGGACACGTGATTTCATCCATTTTCTTCTTCTGCTGGCCCATCTTGATAGCCAAGTCAAGGCTGCTTGGTCCTTGGATGGAATCATTGCTACCCTGGGGTTCATCCGTAGCTTCAAGATTCGAATACTTCTGCTCCTGAAAATGAAATATTGATTCCTTGTTAAGGGGGACAAAAGTAGAAAGCAAAACAACATGGAAACGATTTTAATTAGATGATTGATCTACCTCACATAGATGTGGTTGGGAAGAACTACGAAAGCCATCCAAGGGGGTCCCTGCAACAGTTAGAGGATTTACTGGAGGTAAACTCTTGTCTTTGTCACGAGCAATATGTTTCCAATAACGATCGCTATTCCTTTCACTGCTTAATCGATCCTCAACCTCTGCCCTTTTCGGTGTCTCTAGCTGTTGAGGACGATGAAGGGTGCCTGTTAACAAAATTGTGTGGATCAATAATGGGATGAGCAAAATCATTATTCAAATTTTTAGCAGTTACTCGAGAGGCATTAAAAAAATGAAAACAAAGGTTAAGTACCTGAATCATGTGAATTGGGCTTGCGCCTTTGGACCTTCGAAGAATTGTCCCTCGGAGAAACAGCACGCTTTTTGCTTTTCAAAGCGCTACTATCATTGGAAAAGGGATCACTGTAAACCTTAAGCCACCAATCATCATAGGCCTTCGTGATTGAAAATTTTCTAAGATTGTCACGACCTGGTAGTGTCACTGCAGCACCAGTGTTGTATCGCTTATATGATCGCCAATGGTTCATTACATCAGATAGTGTTCCATCGCGAACGCCTTTCTTTAATTGTCCTGGAAGGTGCTGTTGAAACCCAAACTGCCTACTGAATCTGTGGGGTGCGTAAGGCTCAATAACAAGGTACCCCTCACATCTCAAGGTCAAATAACAAGACCGGATGCTGATCAAATATTCCAAATTATGGACATTCGGACTAGGAGAATCATCAACCCTGCGCTCGCGCTGCGGTAACTTCATGGCCAAATGATGCAACACTACTCCCTTGCAAGACCTAAACAGGGCTTGCACTTCCAGATCATCAAAATGTCGAGCTCCTCCCTGCCCAGAGTATTTGACCATAAGAGGCCGATTCAACTCACCAGGTGTACAAAAGTGGGTTCGAAAATACTCAGCCAACCAACCATACAAGTAGTGGGCAGGAAAAACCACGTTACCAGTCGCAGGATCAGAAGACGAAATGGTCTCATTCAAACCTCGATAAATACTAGCAAGAATTGGAGCTGCAAGACAAAATACCTCACCTTTGGCCATTTTGCTTGCGATTCTAAATACACCAGGTCGCATCACTGTTGCATTCTCAAGTGGGAGCATGAATTTACATAGCCAAGCTGCAAGGAATGCAGCCAAGTAGGTCTTCTCTTGCATAGTCTTTTCGATCCCAAGACGATCAAATACCTCTTCTTCACTCACTTTTCGAGCTTGAATTGAAGGAATTTTTCCTGAAGGATTGAATGTATCCTCCTGCCTCATCGTTTTATTCCACTTCGCTTTCTTCACCGGTTTTTCATGCTTTGAAGCACCTTTAAACCAAAAATCTACCCAGGCAGAAATCTTCACTACCCCCTTGCTCCCTTTGCACAAACGATGATATGCGAGAAATAAATATTGGCAAGTTGGAGGAAGTGCAGGACTTCCATCCGGGTTCTTGGAGGAAAACTCTTTAGCAGAAGGGACAACCTCATCATAAAATTGCCCAGCAATCGGAAGCCCGCCAATATTTTGCAAATCCCATAAAGAAATAGAAACTTCTCCAATTGAAGTATGCATGGAATTTGTTGAAGAACACCAGCACTCCAAGAAGGCTCTAAGCACGCTAGGATGGCGATCATAAGTGAATAAAGAAGCAAATACAGCGTCATACATTCTCATCCCTTTGAGAAAAGTGCCATGACGACTCAGAATATCTTCAGTCCATTCCCAGTACCCGGCAACAAATGGAAGTTCACCAATACCTTTTAAAGTATTCCATTGCACTTCTCCGGCACGAATCTGATGACCAAGAAGCGTGAAAGGATCAGGGGTAGCAGAGTCATCATGAGTTGAAGAGAGAAGAACCAGAGCCTTAAAATCAGGGTCTTGCGCAATGGAAGTATCCCCAGGATGAGAGAGCTTGCAGCGAATTTGTGTCGACCAACTGGAAAGCTGAGTTAGGTTTTCCGATAAGGAAACAAGAATCCTTTCAGGACCAGTAAGCGGTGGACGAGCGAGCAAAGTAGTTCCCTCCTTTGTCTTATCTTTCCCTTCAAAGATTGTCACGGTACCTTTCTGAGTCTTCTTAAAGGAAACCATGCTTGTAACCTGAGCACAAAAGGAAAGACAAAACAAGGACAAAATGGTTATGTACAACCAAGTTCATGTTGCGTGCAAAACAAGCAAACAAGAATGGATTACTATGGAAATAAACAATATCTAGTGCTAAAAAGAATAATGCAAAGACTCTTGCAACATAAGGTCTCTTTCAAGCAGTTGTACGGTGACAAAGGAATGTCCTCTTTCCTAGGAAAAGGTGGCGTCGTGGACTACGTAGGGACAACATGTGCAAACACAGCGGCCCTCCCACCGTTTAAAGTCTCTTTTGCAGTGAGTGGCGTTGCATGTAAAGTCGAGGCTACTTAGGGACGGCATGTGCAAAACACAGCGGCCCTCCCACCGTTTGAAGTCTCTCCCAAAGTTGGTGGCGTTGCATAAGTGGAGTCGAGGCTACTTAGGGACGGCATGTGCAAAACACAGCGGCCCTCCCACAGTTTGAAGTCCCTCCCGAAGTCGGTGGCGTTGCATAAGTGGAGTCGAGGCTACATAGGGACGGCATGTGCAAAACACAGCGGCCCTCCCACAGTTTGAAGTCTCTCCTGAAGTTGGTAGCATTGCATAAGTGGAGTCGAGGCTACTTAGGGACGGCATGTGCAAGCACAGCGGCCCTCCCACCGTTTGAAGTCTCTCCGGAAGTGAGCGGCGTGGCATAAATGACGTCGAAGCTACTTAGGGACGGCATGTGCAAGCACAGCGGCCCTCCCACCGTTTGAAGCCTTCTCCGTAAGCAAGTGGCGTGGGGTTTCCCAAAAGGAAAGTAGTGTCGTATGCGTAGGATGCAGAGGCCCTCTCATCATTTGATCATAATTTCACAAATCCCTGAAAGGAAAACAAAATACAGGGAATATCGAGTGGCTCAAAAAAAGAAGGGATGGTGATAGTTACCTTAGTGATAATGTGGAGAATCCGAAGAAAAAAAACGGAGAAGGATCAAAGAACTCCAACGAATTGCTAACCGCTGAAAAGAAATAAAAAAAAAATAACATCAGGGTTAGTTTTCTCAACAAAGACGGGTGTTCGATCGTGTTGGTTTTTGGTACTGCCCCCATTCTCACAAAAAAAAAGGCCTCATCAAATATCGAGAGCAAATTATAATCCATGAAAAGACTAGACTTCTACAAGGAAAATATCAACCAAGACAAAAGAGTTCGCAACCTTTTGATTTTGTTTCCTTGCGGTGATCACATGGGGGCAAGCAATAAAAAAAAGGAACATAAGAAGAGGCAATGACTTCTATCCTTTCTCGTCAATAGGAATGAATGCGTGATCAGATTTATATATTGTGCTCCATGCGGGAGTCGGTTTTTAAGTGATATAAAAAAAAAAAAAAAAAACATGTATATGCATGACTACAAATTGGTGCTGTCCTGATTCCCACAAAAGAAAGACAAAGGTGTACCAAGAAAGCAAGTAGTAGACTTTCAAGTGGCAAAGGATTTAATTTCCTACACTGGTTATTAATTCAATTTTTTTTTTCTGAAGGGGTGATCTCCAAGCAAAAGCTTTGAAGAGGTAATTTTAGAAGCTGAGAGAGAATTTGCCAAACCAAAGTTTGTTCGCCAGGAACGGAGTAGCGCTTGATTCTATATTCTTACTTAACGTGGGTTTTAAATATTGGGCCGTCCAATGCCTTTTCATCAAATCAATGTTTTTCGTCAAAGTTTCGGAAAACAAGTATTATATACATGACTTTGCGCAGCCATTATTCATGTGTTGAATGTTGGAAAGTAAGGAAGTAACAAATAGTAAAATTAAATTGGACATAAGTAAAGAGGTAATGAAGAGCTTACCCACGTACAAAGCTGTAATCGAAAGACCAAAACCTTTTGTTTCTCAACTTTCTGGACCGACGGCGCTGGCGCGGGGCAATAGATGAAAGAGGTCGGCTGGGTCAGTGATTAGAAGTGTGAGGCCTTACATTTCGTGTGATCGGAATATATAGCCGACGAAGAGTGAAAATTGCTATGGAAACTGTTTACACCTCCAATCAAAGAAGCAATAGCAAAGGAAGGTCAATTTTTGATTTCGTTTGTAAATGGAAAATAAATCTGTGATGAGTTTTCATTCTTGCCTTTTTTTTTTTTTGGGTGTACGAATGCACACGGAAAGTAAGTCTGTGATTCGAATCAGTCTCCCCTTCCATGAGGGAGCTTAGTTGCCAAACAAAGGTGATTGCGAAAAAAAAAAAAAAAAAACGTGATCCTCTTATGAGCTTGGGATTTGACCATCTTTTGGAAATACCAAAAAAAAAAAAAAAAAAAAAAAAGGAAACAAAAAGAAGGGAAAGGGAAGTTGCATTTCCCTTGATACTGGAATCTTTGTTTGCAAAGAAAGTATAGTGCGTGGGAAAGGTAAATCATGCTCTGCCACCAAAAAAAAAAAAAAAAAACCCAATCAAATATTGGTTTTGAAAGATGACATCTTTAGCTGATTTTGAAATTGCTCATTATGGGAAGTTCAGTCATGCAAATGGTGATCCTGGTGAGAAGTTGCCATTATCACGAAATCTTAGTTTCACCATTTTTGTTAATTATGTGGGAAGCTGACTAGCCGAATTTTGTGCTCAACCGTCAAATTCAATGCTTAAGTGGACCAAACTCCGTGGATACACTCAAACGAATTAGCTTCATGAATGAAGTTAAGCTACCTTGGGAGCATTGCAAATGGAAAATAAGTTGGACGACATTTCACTCACGTATGTGGATTGGCAAATTCACATATACCGAGAAAATTCAAGCTACTTCAAGCCTCACTTGCAATGCTCACAAGCAAGCGTTCGCCTGAGCCTCGAAGTGGGGGCAATTTGTAGACACTAAAATTTCATCATGGCTTAAGCACCATCCGATTAATTGAGATCAAATAAATAATCTTAATTAATTAAAATCAAAATTGGTCAAGAAGCCTGCGAATAATTATTGGACTCAGCAAAGTACGGGTTCGAAAGATGCGGGCTAGACCCAAAGAAGGTAGGCCTATTCAATTGGCCAAATGGGCTACGAAATTGGGCCAATTCATGAATGCAAGCCCAACCAAATTATCCCAGGTCCAATATATATATATTGAAATTATTTATTTCCATAAGAAAATGACAATTTACTCTTATGGAAAGGAAATAATAATCAAGGACAATATATACACATGTATATAAATTGACTTGACTTATTTCCATAATGAGAGTTCAACTCACTCTTATGGAAAGAAGATCAATCATTTGACTTGGTTTACTTCCATAATGAGAGGTCAATTTGCTCTTATGGAAATAAAACCAATCAAAGACAATATATACATAAATATATATATTTGACTTGATTTATTTCTTAAACGGGAGACTGATTTACTCTTCTTTGGAAATACAATCAATCAAAAGAAACTTTCCAAATTAGATGTCCCTCTCCTTGAGCCTATAAATAGAGGCTCTCATTAAGAAGAAAAGAACATCTGCAGCCAGGGAAATTCCAGAGCACTCTCAAGCAGTTCTCAAGACTTCTCTGCAAGTTCTTCTCAAATCCCTCAAGTTCGTGTGGAGGATCAACAAGCACCCAAGCTATGTGCCGATTCATCCATAACAACAACGGTCTACGCGTCAGCTAGCGAAGATCATCCTCAAGTTCACCGTTTGCTCGAGATAAAGCTGTTCAAGCCCTCGATCAAGCTTCGTTCTTCAAGCTTCTCAACTCGAAGATCTGAAAGAACTACAAACCGGTTCAATCCTACGACAAGCTTCTACAACCGTTAGGTTGCACCATCAACTTCGGAGATCGAATCAGAGGAACTATTCTTTATTGTAAAGAATTTAATAGAGATTGTACTCGCATTAAATTCAAATCAATAAAATATTATTTTGTGGATCGATTTCTTGTCTTTATTGCAGGACTCGAATTTGTGTGTTATAGGTTCTTATAACATGGAGTCAAGTCACAAATCAAGGAAAGAAAAGTGTTATGTTTCCTAGGGACCTGAGGTTTAAACTTTAAAGTAAAAAAGGGCAGTTACATGTATATAAAAAGTTAACGTGGCACCAGAATTTAGACTTGATCGTATAATGTTCTGATCGGACAAAGTGGCACCAAAATATACATGTATATCAAGAGTTCTGATCGATCGTGGCAATCACATAAAAGAAGTAGCGTCGGTACCCAATTAATTACAGAAGGAACGTCATAAAAAGAGTTCGTGCTATTCTTCATATACAGAGCGGGAGTTTAATTTCTTCTCAAATTAGAAAATCAAGTCTAAATTCTTGTTACTGGTTGGGTATTGCAATTTACAAACAGCAGAGTACTCAAAAAAAAAAAAAAAGTAGCAACTAAGCTACTGTTTTTTTTTATACGAGAAAAGGGCCTTGTTGCTGTCAAAAACGCCAATTTGGTGAGCAAGAGCTTGAACCGAGTTGTGAAATCAAACATGCAGTGGAAGGGAAAAATTGAGTACATGCTGTGTGCAATAAAAAAGGAACAAGAACCTTTTCAAAAAAGAGAGGTATACAAATCACGTTAGTTTGCTGTAGGCCATGCTTGGGAAAAGATTGAGTGCATGCGATGTTCTTGGTGTAGTTGATACAACCAAAAACAAAAAAGAGACAAAGGAGTTAGAGGACAAAGTAAAGAAGGAGAAGCTTACTGGTGGTGGTATACCAATTCATGAGTTTTTTTTTTGGAATTCTTCGAAAAGTTATGAGAAAATAGAGAGCTAGTGCTCTAAATTTATTGGGCTCATGTATGGGTTGTCCTACCCTAATTGGAAAAGGTTTTCCTTAAGAGTATAGATGAACTTTTCTCTAGCGGCAAGGAAAATAAAATCCTACTCCTACTCAGATTCATCTCAAGCGGTGAAATACAACCGCATGATGAATCGTCAAAGGGGTTCATTTAGGAAAGAAAGTCACCCTCCTAATTCAAGCACACTTGTGTTCAAGCGGTGGATTTTCCGAAGCCGAAAATTCTAGAAGCCAAGTATGAGTTGGCAAAGTAAATTTCAACGGGCCAAGATTATTCACTGCAAGGGAATGAATTACGTGTGTGTTTCAAATATTGGACAGAACAATATGCTTTGATGTAAAATTTTAGCTTGGTCAATGGGCTAAAAATCCAAAATTAAGTGGGACATAAAAAATGTCAAGCGAAAATCGCCAAGTACACAAATTATTGGCATCCAATCAAGTCCAATATCTCTGACAAAAAGATCAAGTCAAGTTCATCACCGAAGAAAAGTTGCAGGGTTCAAATCATTGGGCTATCAAACTTTGGTCTACAAATAAATTGGACTACCAAATTTTACCCGCACTGGAGGGAAATTCAAGCCATGAAGCCTATGAATTTTAGCTCGGTGATAAGCCCCAAATGTTGTACATATCCGGGCATATCTCGCTCGTTGTGATCACACACACGTGCATTTTGTGCCTTTATACGATTGATTTTGCGCGAGTTGTGTTTTTTATAAGTTTCAGAAAAGCGGAGCTAAAAGGTGTGTCCAAAACTCCAAATAATCCCCGGTTGTATCCGGAAGTACCCAAGGTCCCGCAATGCCATGGAGGACAATCGCCGAAGCTTAGAAGTCGATTCAAGAAGCTTTGGAAGGTTCAAGGAAGGCCCGGAACAAAAGAACAAGAAATTTGGAGTTATGAGTCTCGAAAAAATTTGACCAACTGATAGAAAAAGGGTCATTACTTTCAAGATACAAAAGCTATGAATATGAGGTCAAATGGGTTGGAAAGTAGACTCATAGAGCTTTCTAACGGTTCAAGAATCGCCTCATTCCAAGTTCTGATGAAGCCAGAGCATGCCCGCGAAGTTGGGTCAAAAATCTGCCTAACCAGTCCATTTTGGATCGATCCAAAGGGAGGTTGGATCGATCCAACTTCATCAAAATTTCACCAAAGCCTTTTGGATCGATCCAAAGAAGGTTTGGATCGATCCAACTTCATCAATTCTTCAACAGACCACTTTGGATCGATCCAAAGAAGGTTTGGATCGATCCAACTTCATCAATTCTTCAACAGACCACTTTGGATCGATCCCAAACTCATTTCTGGCGATTTTTGACATATTTTTGGTTGCTTTAATATCTTCCATTTATGGAAACTTTCCGCTTATAGTATGTTTTTGGGATATTTAGCCAATGTAAAGGGCTTTTAGTATAAATACCCTCCTCTCTCCCTACTTCTTTCTCTCCCTCCTTAGTTAGTTTTTCTAGTAAAAACTACATAGCTTGTTAAGCTTTATCTCTCTAGATTAATCAAGAAAGTCTTCATTTTCCTTTAATTTCTTGTTGTTTAATGTTGTGGCTACTCGTTGGATCTCTATATAAATCAAGTTTGTTTACGTTTTTATCGGTAAAATTGTATTCTCTCTTTTCTAGTCATTTTCTTCTTAAACTCAATTTAGTAATTGTTGTTTGTGATTTTCTCTAGAGTTATTGTTCTTGGTACACTTAAGATCTTCATTAAAAATCAGTTTTTACATTTACAAATCATGGTTTGTGAGTAGTTTACGTAGGCTTAGTCATGAGGTGATTAGCACTCCATGACTTGTGATTAATTCATCCATCTCATGCTAAGGCATACATTGCTTGTTTATCAAATATTTGGGGTTGCAATTTTATGCACCAAAGAGTGGGTTTGTTAATCTCTTTGATCACACGTAGCCAAGAGCTTGGCTACTTGGCACGTGTGATGCTTTGGGCGATGTCAACCCATCCGTTTGCAAAATGTACCAAAAACCCCTAATCTTTGGTAAACACATTTTCTTGTAAATGGTTTTAAAATCTAAATCTTCCGTTCGGGGGCATTTAACGATGCCCCGAGCTGGTTATCAAGAGGGGATGGATTAGCCCAAGTCATGGTCATTAAATACCCCTAGACTTTGCCTTAGTTTAATTTGTCGTTTTTAATCTTCCGAGTCATTCTCGAAGTCGAGAGAATTCCACCAAACAAACTCCAAAAGCCAAGTTTGCCGCTTTAAGGCTAAAAACCTACACTTGCAAGACAACTCTCACGCCAGGTGCATTTGGTCTCTGTGGATTCGACCCGGTCTTACCGGTTATTATGCTATGCGATACCTAGCCCTACGCTTGGGGCGACATCATCTACGTTACAATCCAAGGTCGCAAGCATTTTTTGGCGCCGTTGCCGGGGACCCAATGCTCCATCTAGCGTGAGTTTTTCCTTGCTTCACTGTAAGTATCCCACTCTTTTGTATAGTTTTTCTTAATTTTTGTACATTACTTGTTTTATTAACGAGGCGGCGGACTAGCTCCTCGGAACTGTTCTTGTGGTGAGGCAGTTGCATAACCCCTCCGTTCTGCTAGTCCAAAAAATCCTTAAAAAAAAAAAAATGGCTGATTTTGGAAGTTGCTATGAAGGGTTTTTTCTAGACATCACCAATTTCTATCAACAAGATGATGAGTCTTTTCTGTAGTATTGGAGGCGATTTAAATGTTCCATATTCTCTTGGGCAATTTATATTTATGAGCTTGGGATCTTCTGGCTATCTTTTGCCGAGGTTTAAATTCTATAACATGTCAATTTGATTTGTTGTCCGATGAAGAATTCCTGAGTAAAAATGCCGAAGAGGGTTGGGACTACCTTGATGAATTAGCCCAAAGCCCTAATTTTGCGAGTTGACTGAAATTGAAATGGAACCTTTGTTCTTTAATGAAGGGGTTATTTTAGCTTCGATGGAAATCTCAGAGGTTAAATGGGATGATGAGCATGTTTTCGATTATGCTCCCCAAGAGGATTCCGATTGTACCCTTGATATGCCTTTTCATGAGAAAACTTTTGAGGTTAATGTCACTAGCACTTCCATTGAGTCTCCTCCACCGCAAGAACTTGAAAGAGTCGAACTAATTGATTTCCTAGGTGTTGATTGTCACGCCCCAAAAATGGGAAATGACCGGCCGTGTGCCACGGGGCGAACCCATGGAACACGAAGCCTAAAAATAAAATAAACCATAAAAACTAAATAACCATTCTTTATTGAATAGCAAAATCAAAACCAAATTTGTCTCAACATCAGCATGGGGAGCAACCGTCCCATGAACCCAACAATAAAATTTTCCACCAATGATAACAAAAAGCAATTTATCAAAAATGTTTAACAAATAGCGGAAGCGAATAAATGAAATACTAAAACTAGGATGCAATGTCCTATGGAGGACGACACAGAATTCCCCAAGATGCCGCCAGAGTCCTCACCTATTGACTCGATTTTCCTGAAAATGATGGTGGATAAAATCCGTCAGCTGACAAGCTCAGTGAATGGAAAAACATGTATAATAAATACAGTTCTAAAACAGGGATAAAATATATTAATATGTAAACATAATTAGGCATACGAGGTATACCACAAAACAACAATTTATATCAACAAATCTTTTTACCAGTAACAAGTCTTGTTTTGGTGATCACAGTACGATATCCAACAACAATAGGGAACCACATCCAATACCAAATAGTACCAAGTGCCAGTGAACAAATATCTCAAAAATTGGATCCAATATCGAAACTTAGAGTCACCACGAGTAGGCAGCCCGTGGAACTTTTCCCTAAGAACGATCCGGCGAAAGTCAGCCGTTGAGCATTAGGGTCACCGGCCAGGACACGGCCTCTTCCCTAATGGCCAGAGTCACCTGCACACAGAGGATTAATTTCCCTGGACTTTCAATAATAAATGTTCCCATCAATATCCACCAAGTTCTCACCAAAATATTATTTTCCTCGCATGCCAATAAAAGATCAAATATAAACAATTCACGTTTTCAATAACCAAATAATAATTTTCCCAAAAGAGTAATTCAAGGGACACAGCGAGTTCGAAAATACGTAACATGCTTAACCACTCACCTGAGTCAACGGGAAAATGCAACTCGAACAAGCCAAAAAAAGAGACTGACCTGTATATAAAATAAAAATATAACAAATGAAATACCTAACTAATCCGAATATAGTATTGTTTAAGTTAAAATGCTAAACATTGCTAAACCCAAAACCTAGCCTAATCCCAATTCCCATTTGATTTGGGCCAATCTGATCCCAACATGTATTTCACCAATGCACAGCACATGGAGCTATGATGACTTATTTCCCTCATGAATCACAACAGAGATTTTTCTTACAAACTAATGAATCGATTTAAACCACAAGATCATACCACTTAACAAATTCCACCATCCCCACTACAAAGACCATGATTCATCATCAATTCATCTACATAGCCACGAACGTCTAATCACAAACCCAAGCATTGATCTCTCTCTCTGAACCTGCACCACAACAACACGGCTGCACCCAATAAAACAATCAACCTATAATCTAGTCCTCTGATACATATAGTACAGAGATAAAAAGAAAAAGGAACGAAAATGATGAACCAAATGCAAAACTCACCTCCGAGGAACCACTCAGAATTCTTCGACTACTGCGGCTGTCTCCCAAAATGGTTCTCATAATATAACCCTAATCAACTCAGGAATATTTGTTTATTAAGTACAACTTAACATGTAACTACCCACTAACAAAATATCCCTAAATTATAGCTATCTGTTACCTAGAATAACGTAGGGAAAATATGAGAATAGAAAAATTAATTAATCCCAGAATATTACTCAAAATGTATTCTTACATATCTAAAATTACAATAATGCCAATAACATTTGTAGGGCGCACCAAAATAACGCACTCGGACCCAACCATAAAAGATAAATTTCTATGCGAAATATATTTGTTAAGAAAAGAAAAGTCAGGGCGTAACATTGATAATTATGATTGTGTTTACAATCCATTTCTAGTAAATCTTGTCAACACCTTGAAAATAAATTTGGTTCGAAATATGCACTTGGTGGAACTACATTTTATAAAGCGACTACTACTATCACTTTACTCTAAGTATCTTATCTTATGGCATGGTCGTGTACAATTTTTAACGGAGGGGGTGAAATGGGATGTTGTGCTTGTACTTAAAACTCTTCATAGTACAAAGGATGTTTGGATTCCACATGAAGGATGTTGTCTATTCTAATGGTCCAGTATAGCCACCCGAACTTGAGCTACGTATGGATTATCCACAGTCTCTAGTTCCGGGAAGAAAAGTAGTACCCGTGCAATCGTGTGAAGATTCTTCGGTTGTGTTATTTTTGTACATATTGTTATTTGTGAAGCTCGGATAACACAAGCCGGGTTGTTCTAATATCGCTTTCTCTTAGTAGGAGTGATGAAAAAACCTCTCATTTGGTCGAGGTATAAGGTGGTTGACATTCCACCCTATCAGTACATTTTTATCCTTCCTTGTTCTTCATTTTCATACTGTCTTCGTGCTATGAGGACATAACACATTTTAAGTTTGGGGGAAGGTTTACTTTGTGCTTTGTTTATATTAAGAGTCTTGAAAAAAAATTGAGAAAAATTGAAAAAATTAAAAAAAAATTGGTGAATCAAGGAATTTGGATACTTGCGTGTGCTTACTCTTAATTGATGACTTCTAATTAATGCTATGATGTTTGCTGTGTGAGATGGAGTCTTAATACGATTTCATGGATAGCCTTAAGTTTGTGAACATGACGTTAAAGGGAAACACTTGGTTAAACCGTATTACCTATAGTTGGATAGCGTATGCTCACTTGAATTCATGCTTTCGCACGCACACTGTCCCACTTGAGCATTCATGGGCTTCGAAATTGGTTCACGTGTCATTGATCCCTCGGTGTGAATTAACTTGTCTGTGAAATATTTGGAGCCCCTTTCCTTGTAAAAAAAAAAGAAAAGATGATGCATGCTTTATTGTTAATGTTTATCCGGGCGTTCATTGAGTAACTGGGCAATCGGGGTTTGCTCCCACCGTATTGTTCGCGTCAAAAGATGGATAGAACTTGTGAAGGCATTGTTGAATGTGGTTAGCTTGGACCTCACTATAAAGCCTTTTTTACTCGAGCAATTAAGTCTGAGGGGTCTCTCAAAATCTGGAGCCCTAAGGCCATTTGGCTTGGGGATGGCTGACCTAACGCTCGCTAAAAGGGTCAACTAGAAAGCCCAAGAGGTCCAGGCATTGCACGACCACATAAAAAAAAAAGAGATTCATTCGAATAAAGGGAAGGGGTGTGCTTAAAGAAATACCGAGTTATCAATGGTGTGAGAACTGTTTTCAAGATTGGTGAATTTTTTTGTGAGGTTTCTTTTCACACGCATGCCACGTGAGAATTCTCTATCCGACCGTAGGTGAGAGGATTGATTTTTGTGCTAAGTTTGGATATGAAGTTCACTTGCTTAACTCTTTCTATGAATGAAATATCTTGCCATTGACTTGCGTGGCAAACTTTGTGGTACTATGTGTGGTTGTCGGTTGGGTATGAGTCACACTTAAAGTATTCGATTCCTTTGTGTTTTATGGGTGTTCACTGCTGAAAACCCTCACGAGACTTCACTCGTCCTACCGGGGCCGCCCGGGGGTTTAAAAGACATATCCATTTTAGTTTGTTTCCGTTAGTTGCATTTGTTTAGTTTGCTCGGGGCGAGCAAAGTTCAAGTTGGGGGGTGTGATAAGCCCCAAATGTTGTACATATCCGGGCTTATCTTGCTCGTTGTGATCACACACACGTGCATTTTGTGCCTTTATACGATTGATTTTGCGCGAGTTGTGTTTTTTATGAGTTTCAGAAAAGCGGAGCTAAAAGGTGTGTCCAAAACTCTAAATAATCCCCGGTTGTATCCGGAAGTACCCAAGGTCCCGCAATGCCGTGGAGGACAATCGCCGAAGCTTAGAAGTCGATTCAAGAAGCTTTGGAAGGTTCAAGGAAGGCCCGGAACAAAAGAACAAGAAATTTGGAGTTATGAGTCTCGAAAAAATTTGACCAACTGATAGAAAAAGGCTCATTACTTTCAAGATACAAAAGCTATAAATATGAGGTCAATTGGGTTGGAAAGTAGACTCATAGAGCTTTCCAACGGTTCAAGAATCGCCTCATTCCAAGTTTGGACGAAGCCAGAGCGTGCCCGCGAAGTTGGGTAAAAAATCTGCCTAACCAGTCCATTTTGGATTGATCCAAAGGGAGGTTGGAACGATCCAACTTCATCAAAATTTCACAAAAGCCTTTTGGATCGATCCAAAGTAGGTTTGGATCGATCCAACTTCATCAATTCTTCAACAGACCACTTTGGATCGATCCAAAGAAGGTTTGGATCGATCCAACTTCATCAATTCTTCAACAGACCACTTGGATCGATCCAAAGAAGGTTTGGATCGATCCAAACTCATTTCTGGCAATTTTTGACAGATTTTTGGTTGCTTTAATATCTTCCAGTTATGGAAACTTTCCACTTATAGTATGTTTTTGGGATATTTTGCCAATGTAAAGGGCTTTTAGTATAAGTACCCTCCTCTCTCCCTCCTTAGTTAGTTTTTCTAGTAAAAACTCCATAGCTTGTTAAGCTTTATCTCTCTAGATTAATCAAGTAAGTCTTCATTTTCCTTTAATTTCTTGTTGTTTAATGTTGTGGCTACTCGTTGGATCTCTATATAAATCAAGTTTGTTTACGTTTTTATCGGTAAAATTGTATTCTCTCTTTTCTAGTCATTTCCTTCGTAAACTCAAGTTAGTAATTGTTGTTTGTGATTTTCTCTAGAGTTATTGTTCTAGGTACACTTAAGATCTTCATTAAAAATCAGTTTTTACATTTATAAATCATGGTTTGTGAGTAGTTTACGTGGGCTTAGTCATGGGGTGATTAGCACTCCATGACTTGTGATTAATTCATCCATCTCATGCTAAGGCATACATTGCTTGTTTATCAAATATTTGGGGTTGCAATTTTATGTACCAAAGAGTGGGTTTGCTAATCTCTTTGATCACACGTAGCCAAGAGCTTGGCTACTTGGCACGTGTGATGCTTTGGGCGATGTCAACCCATCCGTTTGCAAAATGTACCAAAAACCCCTAATCTTTGGTAAACACATTTTCTTGTAAATGGTTTTAAAATCTAAATCTTCCGTTCGGGGGCATTTAACGATGCCTCGAGCTGGTTATCAAGAGGGGATGGATTAGCCCAAGTCATGGTCGTTAAATACCCCTAGACTTTGCCTTAGTTTAATTTGTCGTTTTTAATCTTTCGAGTCATTCTCGAAGTCGAGAGAATTCCACCAAACAAACTCCAAAAGCCAAGTTTGCCGCTTTAAGGCTAAAAACCTACACTTGCAAGACAACTCTCACGCCGGGTGCATTTGGTCTCTGTGGATTCGACCCGGTCTTACCGGTTATTATGCTATGCGATACCTAGCCCTACGCTTGGGGCGACATCATCTACGATACAATCCAAGGTCGCAAGCACTCGGTCCCCAAAGGTTATATCAAATGGAAGCCCTGAAATGGGCGTGTTTCCACTCTTCACTTTCCAGCCGTTGGATTATATCCAACGGCCCAGACTCAGATCTGTTTAAGATGACCCCTTAGGTCTGTACGAATGGGTCAAAGGTTAAAAACGTAAGGGGTCAACAAACAAAACCCCAAATTTTTTTCTCACCCCCTCATTCCACGACATCCAGATCTGAGAGAAGAGAGAGAAACAAGGGCTTGCAACAAACGAAGAAGAGGAGGAAGAAGAAGAAATCAAACTAGGGAGAAACTCTTTCGTGAAGAAGAAGAAGACGACTATGAAGAAGAAGCTGCTCGACCCACGAACCAGGTTCGTGAAGAAGAAAAAGAAGACTAAGAAGAAGTTGCTTCTCGACCCACGACCCAGGACTCACGACCCCGACCTCGACCCACGATCGTTGCAAAAATGGTATCTCTCCTTCTGTTTCTCTCGATCTTTCTCTCTTCTGTTCGATTCTATATCTCACAGAAACTAGGGTTATGGTCCTTCGAACATAGAAACTAGGGTTACGGTTGATCTTCTAAAAATGTTAAAGACGTGATCTTTTACATTAAATTGATCTCTTATTGAGCTCGATTTAAACTCAAAATCTTCAATCTGTCATCTTTTGTTTGAGATTGTGATTAAATGCTAGTCATTCAACCTCTTAGATCTGCCTTTTGTACTTCATTGAAAAATTAGGGTTCTTGAGGAATCAAGTGATTGACTCAAACCATTTTTAATTTCCTGATTACATTTAGAATTCGATGACTTGGGTCTTGAGAGGTCCATTTTTCCCTCAAACTGCCGAAAACATTCCACTAGTACAGAGTCACTACAGTTATACTTGTTAAATACCCAAGAACAAAATGATTTTTTCTTTCAGTAGGTGTAATTTGTGCCCATAATCGCAATTTCATTTAAACAGAAGGTTGAATGGGGCTGGGGAAGTATTCATGACTTTAATGTTCAGAAAATTTCCCTTGTGTTTTGCAAGAACTATCCAACATTGGATGCAAGGCATATTGAGTTGTTCATGAGCAAGGGATTCCATGATGAGAGTTGGGAATACAGTGTGTTAGGACCTCATGATATCAAAAAGAATGCCGATGGAGCTTCGGGTGGCATTTTTGACGTTAAACATATCAGGGATCCATCAACATCTGGTAACTTCTATCACTCTATTTCAGTATTAATCTAAAACATCTCCTGTTTTGAATCACCAAACATGACTATGACTGCTAATGCTAAAGATTGGCTTCAGGGAAATGCTCCTTTTCCCAATTTTTTGTTGTTGTTTATTCAGGTTAGTTATCTCATGGAATTTGGCCTCACCTATGAAGAAGTTGGGCAATTATTAGCGTTTAGGCCCGAATTAATGTGTTGGAGCATTGAGGAAAGATGGAAGCCCCTTGTCAAGAAGTTGTTGACTAATTCCTACGCTGAAAAATGGCAATCAAAACAATTCCCTCCATTGTTGGAATTTGCTAAAGGAAGTCCCGACGAAACAAAAAATGGAGTTGGATGCCACTCTCCACATGAAGTTGGATGCCTCTGTCCACATGAAATTGCTGAAGGAATTTCCCTCTTTGGAGCTGTGTTTGGTGCCGTGATTATGTTTACTGTTTTGTAGTATGTATTTGGGAATATTAAGTTGTTGTATTTGAGAATATTAAGTTGTTGTATCTATTTGTGGAATTTAACTTGGAATGTGATTGATTATTTAGATTTGTTGGATTGTTGATATGTAGTTTGTGTGAATTGGGATTGTGAATGATAATTTGGACTTGCGTCGCGTCCCGTCATGATCATCCATATGGTAGCATCCATTTGTAACATTAGAAGTTGCAAAACCAATATAACGGTACCGTGATTTCTGTATTTGCAAAACCAATTAAAAAAAATGGAATAGCTGCATTCTTGACAATGCAAAACCAATACAAGCTACAAGCATTTGCAAAACCAATTAAAAAAATGGAATAGCTGCATCACTGGATTTTCATATCCATCGGTACCTTCCATCTACATTCTAATGAAAGATGACCTAAGTCATAAATAATAGAGCAAAGAAGGAAACTCTTCAGAAACTGCTACAAAACAGAGCAAAAGAATTAAGAGTCCTAACCAAACCTGAGCCAAGCAACTACAAACTAGAAGAACCAGAAGGGTGATTGTTCCAACTGATGCAAACAAACATCCTAAGCAACTATTAAAAATAGCAAGGGTAAATTTCCAGACTACATAATTCCAGTAGCTACACCTGCAGCAAACACAGTAGCTAATTGCTCAAAGCACCTTCCCTACATAATTTAGCAAACATCCTAAATAAAAATCCAGTCACAAACACATTAACAGCAGCAACAGGTGCAATTCCAGACTACATAATTCCAGTCACAAACACAGTAGCAACAGCAACAGGTGCTGGTTCAAATATGGGAACCTCAAAAAACTAGCCAGACTACATAATTCCATAATAGTACGAACAGGTGTTGGTTCATATAGCACCTCAAAAGACTACCTAGCCTACATAGTTCCAGTTTTAGGCAACCTGAGATTACATAATTAAAGTTGTTTCAATGGACTAGTACATAAGAAAATGTTCAAGGGCCCAATAGATAAATGAAGTTAAACTATGAAGTTAGAGTTCCACATGCTTCCTGATACCCTTCACAAATTGACTTCATTTCCATTAGTAGTATCTGTAAAATAGTTGTACAACAATAAATTAAGAGTTCCACAAGTAAACTAAGGTGAAAAATTAAGCTTTCAATTGTTGTAGAACTCGTGAGCGGCATCTAAACTGTCAAAGTGTTGCTTTATTTTAGGTCTCAACTCCCTTTGTACGTGAGGAATGTGTACTATTGGGGTAGAAGCAGCAGATGATACTTGCGCCTCTTCCAAGGATTGCATCCTGAAAAGAAAAAGACAAAACAATAGCTAAAAATCCCCAATCAACAAATTAAGAAAGGAAAGTACAATCTTTAGGACCTTATCCACAAGACATCACCTAATTTATTCTTAATAGCTTTTGGTTATGCAATTAACATCACTGGTTTTGAATGACAAACCACAAAACATGTAAAATATTCCCATGGGAGATGGAACCCTTGGTTGGGGAATATTTCCTGAATTATATTAATTCTTGGGAACTGAGTGAGCAATCTGTCCCTCACAAATGAGTGAATGAGTGTTTCTTAGCTACCAGTACTGTTTCTATTCAATGCTTCCAATATAAAACTATCCAAACCAAATACTGGTCAAAACAAGGGACAAAAGAGTCCAAACATAGATTTTCCCCCAATGATTGATGAAGAAAACCTGAAATAGCAACAAGCCCTAGACATTCCACCCATTGTTTTTTTACAAGAGTTTTCTTAAATTTTTATTCGAAGAAAAAAAATCTTATATCTTTTATTTCTTAAAGAGTAAATTTTATGGTATGTGGAAATCATTAATCCACAACAGAATATTATAAACTGAGGGTCCCAAATCAAGATCTTAAATGCTGGAATATTTACACCTACATGACGGCATCGATATTGTCGATGTCAAATGCAATGTTGTTATTTAAAATAGTGGCATAGATACAAGAGATGACGTCAAGTATGAAATGCTAAAGGATGTCAACATATTAGATCCAACTAGAAGTTGAAATGCTTGAGTAAAAAAAAACCCTAGTTTTTGGTACACATAAAATCAAAACGCGACAGACAAAGAGAGCGAGAGAAGAGAAGGAGGAGAGGTACCTTTTTGATAAGTCCCCAATTTTGTAGATAATTGGGGCTTATCTCGCTCATTTATTCCACGCACACACGCGATTTCGCGCTTTATTTGGTTGATATGCGTGTAGTGGTGTTTTTGATAGTTACAGGTTTAACACGCTAAATAAGCATGTTTTGAGCGCATTGGAAATCGTGCCAAGTTATCGAGGGCTGACACGTCAACACCGGGCCTCAAGAGCCAAGAAATGAAGACTCGGCTAAGGCCCGGGAAGTCGAAGAGCCACAAAGCCAAGCCGGAAGGCTAAAGTCGTGTCTCACGCTTTCAAAAACTCCCGGTGGAGTTCGGGAGTGAACGAGCACTCAAGTGACCAAGGAACACCTCCCCCGAGGGTCGCACAACTCATTTAAGTGCTTTGGAGGAAGTCCGGAAGCGCACAATTCAACGGGAGGGATCAAAGAAGTCAAATCCAAGTCAAGATAATTCTGGACCTATCCGAAATAATTTCGGACCGATCTAGAATTGCCCAAAAATTTTCAGACGATTCCGGACCTATCCGGAATTATTCTGGACCAATCCAGAATTGCCCAAAAATTTCCAGACAATTCCGGACCGATCCGGAATAATTCTGGACCGGTCCAGAAGTGCTCCGAACTAATTTTTCTTGCACTTTATTCACTTGCTATTAATGGAAACTTTTAGTTGTTGTGAGGACTTTATTGGATATTTTGTAGAGAGAGAAGGGAAAGACTATATGGGGCCTTTCCTCTCTCCTTCTCTCCCATTAACTACCCTTTCATTCTTAGTCTAGTTTTTGCTCCTCCATTGGAGGATTTTTAAGCTCTCTCTCTCTAGTTTTTCTCAAGTAAGTCTTCATTTTCCTATAATTTCTTGTTGTTTAATGTTGTAGCTACTTGTTGTGTCTCTATATAAATCAAGTTTATTTTCGTTTTTATCGGTTAAATTGTATTCTCCATGTTCTAGTCATTTCCTTCTTAAACCTTAGTTTTTACTTGTTGTTTGTGATTTTCTTAAGGCTTAAAGTTGTAGGCAAGCTTAGGAACGTTGCTAAAAATCAGTTTATTAAGTCACATGTTATGTTCTTTATTTCCTTTGCAAAATTAGTCATGTTTTTCTTGGTTATATTTGAGTAGTCTAAATAGGCTCGGTCATGGGGTGATTAGCACTCCATGACTTAGGTTTAATTCGTTCTTCTCGCCAAATTGCAAACACTTCTTGTTTAATAAAGTCACGGGTTCATCTTTATGTATCAAAATTTGGGTTTGTTAATCTCATTGATCTCTCGTGGCCGAGGGTTAATTCACCTATGTACGGGTGACGCTTTGGGCGATGTCAATCTGAAAGTTTGTCTAATTGGCTCAAGAACCCTAAACTTTATCGAACATCATTTCTAGTTCAAAGAGTTAGGATCGATTTTATGTACCAAAGTCTAGGTTTGTTAATCTTTTTGATCTCTCGTAGTTAAGGGTTGATTCTCCTTTTCACGTGTGATGCTTGGAGCGATGTCAACCTAGATGTTTGTCAAATGGTTACAAGAATCCTAATCTCAATAAGAGATGAACAAATTAGCCTAAGTTATGGTTGTTAAAATCCCCTAGACTTTGCCTTAGTTTAATTAATTGGTTTTTAATTCCGAGTCGTTCTCGAAGTTGAGAAAATTCCACCAAACAAACTACCAAACTACAGTTTGCCGCTTTAAGGCCGAAAACCAACACTTGCAAGACAACTCTCACGCCGGGTGCGTTCGGTCCCTGTGGATTCGACCCGGTCTTACCGGTTATTATGCTACCGCCGACCTAGCCCTACGCTTGGGGCGACACCATCTACGATACAATCCAAGGTCGCAAGCACTTTCAGTCGTGGGTTCCTTTACGATCGGAGTGAGAGAATGGAGAGAATGGATAGGGATAGAGCAGCGGTCGTGGGTGTGTAGTGGATCGATTTCTTCTTCTTGTTCTTATTGTTCTTATTCTTCTCCTTCGTTCGTTGGTCGTTCTTCTCTCAGATGATCGGAGTGTGGAAGAGTGGTGGAGGTGGTCGTCGCTCTTCGTTCTTCTTCAGAGGATCGCTTCTCTCTCTTCTCTCTAGAATAGCGTGCAAAATGAGGGGTGGAAGGAAAAGAAGGGGTTTTGTTGTTGAACCTTGACCCTTAGAGGGTCCATTTTGTACGAATGGGTGATCGTGTCGTTTCGAGTCAAAAATACATTTATAAAAACAAGGAATTAACTACTACTCCAGAGAATAGTGGCTAAGTCCGAGTATCGATCCACGGAGACAGATTGGCTAAATTACGTTAATTTCGATTGGCTTCTAATTTAATTCAGAAAAGATTGATTGGTTGATTTTAATTCTCAAATTAATTTTAAACTAAAGAAAAGTAGTAATTGAATTGAGTGAAACTGGTGGAGAAGAATATCCAGGGTTCCGAATCCACTCCGACCGCGTAACAAGGTTATGTGTAGGCTAAATTTATTATTTGAATCATAATTTTCAAGAAAATAATTTGTGTTGTTAACAGGCATGGACTATCCCATAGCACGGACCGTCTCGCTAGCACAGCCCGTCTCTTTCATGGGTTGTCTAGTGGCACAATCCGTCTTACGAGTATAACCCATCTCAGTTACTCAAGCACAAACACAGAAAGCCATTGCATAACTCGTATTTGTGAAGCATGCGTACAAATACTCAATTGATTGAAAGCATAAAAATCAATTCATTTGATCATAATGAAAAGGGTTCTTAGTTACACAATCGATTCGAATAAATAAACATAAGCCTACGCACAAAAATGTTACTTGGTACGGAGTTTCATCTTCCCCCTAGATGAGGGGTTTAGCCGAGCATAGTGATTAGACTGCTCTCAGCTGTGAGCTTCTCTGACTGCATGAAACTTTTGTGCTTGATTCCCAAAGAGCCTCTCCTCTGCTCTTTGTCCGAAATAACTCCAAAAGGGAATCTCTCCTCCTCTCCGAAATTCCTCTCCAAGGGGTCTCTTTTATACTCCTAAAAGCTCCTCATGATGCACTGATGATCAGCCATCACCACGTTCTCCCCCTACAATTGATTCCATCAATTCCTTTTTGTGTCAGCATGAGACCCATGCTTAATAAATAAAGCCCATAAAATGTTTTCTTTACAGCACCCATGTGACTACTCCCTCCTTTATTCGGTGGAATGAATGATGGGGGAAAAAGAAAGAGAAAAGGCCCATGCTGATGATGAAGAAATGATCCAGTGCCATGCAAGTATGGACAGCTCTTTTGCAAATTCTCGAATTTACGGCTAAAATTGGTACCCTGCTCTTAGAACCTAAAATCACAAAAAATACACAAAAGACATAAGGAAAATAGAATGAAGGAACATAACAAATGTAAATTAAGCGGCCCAAATGTGTACATTTCAGCACTTATCACACCCCCCAACTTACATTTTGCTAGTCCCTAGCAAAATAAAGCAAAAGCAACTAAAATAAACTAAAATAGATAAATCTTTTAAACCCCCAGGCGGCCCCGGTAGGACGAGTGAAGTCTCGTGAGGGTTTTCAGCAGTGATCACCCACAAAACACAAAAGAATTAGATACTTTAAACGCAACTCATATTCAACCAACAACCTCTCATAGTACCATAATATCGGCCGAGCAAGTCAAAGGCAAAATACTTCATTCATAGAAAGAGTTAAACAAGTGAACTTCATATCCAAATTTAGCACCAAAAATCAATCCTCTCACCTACGGTCGGATAGAGAATTCTCACTTGGCCTGCGTGTAAGTGAAAACCGCACATAGAAATTCACCATTCTCGAGAACAATTCACACACCATTGATAGCTCGGTATTTCTTTAAGCACACCCTTTTCCCTTTATTCAAATGAATCTTTTTTTTTTTTTTTTATTATTTATATGTGGTTGTGCAATGCCCGGACCTCTCGGGCTTTCTAGTTGACCCATTTAGCGAGTGTTAGGTCGGCCATCCCCAAGCCAAATGGCCTTAGGGTGCCAGGTTTTGAGAGACCCCTCAGACTTAATTACTCGAGTCAAAAAGGCTTTATGGTGAGATCCAAGCTAACCACTTTCAACAATGTCTTCACAAGGTCTATCCATCTTTTGACGCGAACAATACGGTGGGAGCAAACCCCGATTGCCCGGTTACTCAATGAATGCCCGGATAAACATTAACAATACAACATGCATCATTTTTTTCTTTCCTTTTTTTTTTTTTTTTATTGGAAAGGGGTTCCAAATATTCCGCAGACAAGTTAATTTACACCGAGGTATCAATGACACGTGAACCAATTTCGAGACTAGTGAATGCCCAAGTGGGATAGTGCGCGTGCATAAGCATGAAATCAAGTGAGAATACGCTATCCAACTATAGGTACTACTGCTTAACCAAGTGCTTCCTTTTAACGTCATGTTCACAAGCTTAAGTTTATCCATGAAATCGTATTAAGACTCTTGTCTCACACAACAAACATCATAGCACTAATTAGGAGCCATCAATTAAGAGTACGCACACACAAGTATCCAAATTCCTTGATTCACCATTTTTTTAATTTTGATTTTTATTTATTTATTTATTTATTTATTTATTTTTTAAATTTCAAGACTCTTACAAACAAAACATGAAGTAAACCCTCCCCCCAACTTAAACATTTCAATGTCCTCATTGAATGCAACCACTAAAAGTTATGGAGTGAAACGAAAAAGAGTGGAGAGATATCACCTCAAACTGGAGAACTATGCAGGACATATAGTGTTGGCGGGGAAGACCCCCCAACTTGAATGAAGCAATCTGCAAGTTTTAGTCTGCAAGATAAAGAAAGAACAAAAAGAAAAGACACAACATAACACAATCCACCACTTTCTTCACGCGAAAGGCACGGGTACTACTTTTCTCCCAAATTTCTCACTTAAATTTGTGTAGAGAAGGTCATCGTAACAATCCCAGGTAAGTCATGACTCAACAGGTTAAATCACTCAAGGTTTTTCCTTAAAGAAATCAGAGCCAGTTGTCTTTTATGACTATCCGAGACACTGCAATAAGATTGTCAGAAACCCAGATACACAAATTTAAGGCTAGAAATTAGGTGGCTATACCGGACCATTGATAGCCGTTCGAGCACGGCTAACACTGGAGTTATCGCAAACTCCAAAGATTTATAGTCTCTTAGACTTCCCGAACGCTCATAGATCCGAATAAACAGGATCCACCAAGTCAATCTCCTCCACAACCTCTTCAGTTACAATTCCTTCCACGTACGGTTTTAAACGTTGACCATTAACCTTAGTGATTTTACCATCTCGTGGATCCCTTATTTCAATCGCCCCGTAAGGAAACACTTTATGAATGATATACGGGCCATCCCAACGTGATTTCAACTTACCCGGAAATAGACGCAAACGAGAATTAAAGAGCCACACCTTTTGGTTTGGCTCAAAAGTCTTGCGAACAATGTGTTTATCATGAAAAGCTTTTGTTCGATCTTTATAAATCCGTGCACTCTCATATGCATCATTTCGCAGCTCCTCAAGTTCACTAAGTTGGAGTTGACGATGAGACCCAGCAGCGGCCATATCAAAGTTAAACTTTTTTATGGCCCACAATGCCCTATGTTCCAACTCAACAGGTAAGTGACATGCCTTACCAAAAACTAACCGGTAAGGAGACATGCCAATAGGGGTCTTATAAGCTGTACGGTAAGCCCACAATGCATCGTCTAGTCGAGTAGACCAATCTTTGCGTGTTGTACCAACTGTCCTATCCAAGATTTTCTTAATCTCCCTATTTGAAACCTCAACTTGGCCACTAGTTTGCGGGTGATAAGGTGTCGCCACCTTGTGCGTGATAGAATACTTAGCTACTAGTGCTGCAAAGTGCTTGTTGCAAAAGTGGGTGCCCTCATCACTAATTATCGCTCTCGGACAACCAAAACGACTAAAGATGTTACTCTTAAGAAACTTGACCACAACTTTGTGGTCATTCGTTTTGGATGCCACAGCCTCGACCCACTTCGAGACATAGTCAACTGCCACCAAAATATACTCATTCCCAAAAGAATTAGGGAATGGTCCCATAAAATCAATTCCCCACACATCAAATATTTCAACAACTAAAATTGGGGATAATGGCATCATGTCTCGGCGAGACATGTTTCCGGAGCGTTGGCACCGAAGACATGTCTTGCAAAACTCGTGGGCATCTTTGAACAAAGTTGGCCAGTAAAAGCCACACTGTAGCACCTTGGCTGCTGTTTTCTTCCCACTAAAGTGTCCCCCACATTCAAGAGTGTGACAAAACGTAAGAATACTATGGTACTCGCTCTCGGGGACACAACGCCGGATCACTTGGTCCGCGCAATACTTGAAGAGTTCCGGATCCTCCCATAAATAATGCCCTACTTGTGAGAAGAATCGGTCCTTATCGAGACGGGACCAATGCGAAGGAATCTCACCAGTGGCCAAGTAATTAACAATGTTAGCGTACCATGGGGGCCGGACTTGCGTTACCGCAAAAAGTTGTTCATCAGGGAATGACTCATGCAAAGGTATCGTGTCGCAAGAGGAGTCGACTATGATCCTTGACCAGTGGTCAGCTACCGAATTTTCGGAACCCTTTTTATCCCGAATTTCAAAGTCAAACTCTTGTAGCAATAAAATCCAACTGATTAACCTAGGCTTCGCGTCTTTCTTAGAAAGCAAGTACCGCAAAGCGGCATGGTCAGAGAACACAACTACCTTAGACCCAAGAAGGTAAGACCGAAACTTATCGAGTGCAAAGACTATCGCAAGTAATTCCTTCTCCGTAGTGGTATAGTTCAATTGAGCATCGGAGAGAGTCTTGCTTGCATAGTAAATAGCATGAGGAATTTTGTCACCCCGCTGGCCAAGGACAGCACCGACTGCATAGTCAGATGCATCACACATGATTTCAAACGGTAAGGACCAATTAGGTGACTGCATAATCGGCGCAGAGGTCAAGGCATTCCTAAGTGTGACAAAGGCCTTCATACACGCCGCATCAAAGACAAATGGAGTATCCTTGGCAAGGAGTTCGCACAAGGGCTTAGCAATCTTACTAAAGTCTTGAATAAAGCGACGGTAGAAACCTGCATGTCCTAAAAAGGACCGGATTTGCTTAACAGAAGAGGGGGGAGGAAGTGTAGAGGGGAAAAATCTGGGTATGCTATTTCCACGCCTCTATGAGATCAACAATATACACTCTTCCTCGGAACCCTAGCGCTGCAAGACAATAAACGGTTAGAGCACCTTTGCCTCTCGTTGGCAAAGGCCCTCCGATGCTTAAGTCAGTATCACGTACTAGGAGGAAACCATAAAACACATAAAGCATGTAAACACGAATTATAGCGTACCTTTCTTCATGGGTATTGCTGCTTATTTATAGATGCGGGATGCTTGTTGTCCAGAGATCCTATTCACATTAGGAATCCTTTCCTATATGGGACTCGTTCCATATAAAACGTAATCTTTATTCTACAAGGATTCCTCCCACGTTAGGAATCCTTGCCATTATCGAAATCCTCTTTAAGTTAGGAGTCCTTTCTCTTATGGGATTTGTCCCATATGGCAATACAATCAGAATTCCCTTCTTTCCAGGGTTCTGTATCCATATTGGGTTTCTTTCCCAATATGGAAGCTTAATGACAATCCCTTAATTCTCAGGATTTAACCCTTATCACGTAAGAGGCTATTCTAGATCCCTCTAGAATGACCCGCCACCTTATCACGTAGGCAGTTAGCTTGGCAATATACTTGCCTATGCTCATATACTGTTGCCGACCAGATACATAGTTGGGCAATGGCCTATAGCACCTTCTCATGGTGCTGCCACCGTCTCGTGGTGCTATCATGGTTGTACATTTGGCCTACCCTGCTCGGCCATACCCTGGGGCACCTTCTTGTGGTCCCCCCCCGAGCTGAGCCACCCTCACGTGGTGTCTAGGCTAAGCACGTGTTTCGTACGTGCTTGGGTACTTTCCTATATAATTGGATTCTTCCCTCTCCAATTGCTCCCCAGCTTTGATCACCATTGTTGTTCGTGAATGATGGTCAAAGCTTACTGCTACCTTTCCAACAATTGTGTTTTTCCTTGCTGTAATTCTTGCATTTTGGCATTTGTGATATTCATCACAGCTACTCACTCGACTAGGCCCGCGCCATACGGATTTCCCCTTGGTATCCATGTTACCAAGCTCGTATAGTATATTTGCACTAATATCCACACGTAGGGTTTGGCGCAATTTCTCAAGTTTCCTCTTCTTACGTGGGGGACACGATCCTTGCATTAAATGTTGATTGATGTTTGCCTTTTTTTGATCGAGCTGGAACAACTTTTAGAGTGATGTTTCACGTATGTCACTCCTAATTTCTGGGGCTCAAAAGATATTCTCTCCCTAAGTTTTTTGCACTTAGTAGACATCCTAAATATTTTCGTACTTAGCAGACCACAAGTAATGATCGTCCCAAGTTTCCACGTACTTAGCAATGTTCAAGCAATATTCGTTGCTCATACTCAAACATGTTCGTACTTATCTTTTTCCCAACATCACTCGTTGTCCAGGGATATTTCAAGCAATATTCACTGCTTAAGCCTAAGTTTTTCTTTACTTAGCAGCGTTCGAGCAATTTTCGTTGCAAGTTTGACAATGTTCAAGCAATACTCGTTACTTGCTGTCCAAGTTTCTTCATACTTGGGAATGTTCAAGCAATGTTAGTTGCTTAGCAATATTCGTTGCTCGCCTCCAAGTTTCTTCGTACTTGGGAATGTTCAAGCAATATTTGTTGCTTGCCTCCAAGTTTCTTCATACTTGGAAAAATTTGAGCAATATTCGTTGCCCATGGCCTAAGCTTATTCGTGCTTAGCCACTTTCAAGCAATATTCGTTACTTGCTGTCCAAGTTTCTTCGTACTTAGGAATGTTCAAGCAATATTCGTTGCTTGCCTAAGCTTTTTCGCACTTAGTCTTTTTTTTTTTTTTTAAACAACATGCATTGTTTATTTACACTCTCAGCTCCCCAGTTTGGAGGCAAAGCGTCTTTGGATCCAAACTTAGCTTATCCATGTATAGACAGTACGGAAACAACTTGTTTCAAGTCAAACAGAGTTTAATTCGTAACTCTTACCGTATTAAAGCAATTCGCAGCTAACAAAATGAGAAAAGATGGATATCGTTAATGATTCCACTATAGCAACTCATAGCGAATAAGAAATTTCTATGGAATTTGTACAAGGACAAAATCCATGTGAGGTCTTGATCACGTGCTTCCTCATTGGAACCCTCCATCTTTCTTCACGTAGGTTTCCTTTCTATATGCAGTGTATTCCTATTTGCATTGGGAATGCTTATATTAATCCTTTTATACACGGGATTGCTCCTTATCACATAAGGAGCCGATTTAGAACCCTCTGGAATGTCTCACCACCCTATACTGTTAAGGCGGTGCCGTGCTTTCACTTAGCTCGACATGACTCGTACAAGGCTCAACCCATCCGTGCCGAGCTTGCACCGGGCTAAACCATGTATCCCAGATGCTGTCGTAGTTATATTTGTAGCTCATCTTAGCTCGGCCATGTCTTAAGACATCCCTTCGTAGTAATGTCAAGCTGTTATAACTTCATTTGGTAATTGATTTACTATTTTGACCCTACTCATGGTCATCATTGCTCGGCATAGGGTTAGGGAGCCCCTATACAACAACGCCGAGCTAACTACCCTCACATGGTGGTTATTTCAAAGCATGTGTTTTGTCTTTTCTAGGGGTAATTGGATTTTACCCACTCCAAAATTCTGTTCATAATTCCATCGTAGCAATTTGTAGCTAAATAATAAGTAAACTGCAATAAGTAATTCGACTACTTATCTGTGTATTCCATGGCAATGGCACTGGATTCCCATCCTAGTCCGCTTGGGGATCAACTCCGGTTCCAGTCATCCCTTGTATGGCTCTTCCTCGTTTGGGCCGAACCTCCCTTTCGTGGAATTTGCTGTGGGGCCGAGCACTTTGCACCTTCGCGTGGTGCATCCGACCAGGGTCATCATTATCCCCAGAATTTTGCTTGGCACTCCTTAATCCAGCGAGCAAGGCTTCATGTTCTGCTACATTGTTAGTGGCACTGAACCCTAGCCGTAGTGCTTGCTCCAGTACCAACCCTTCCGGAGAGAACATCACTACCCCTGCTCCAGATCCTTTGTTGCAAGCTGACCCATCAACATAGAGCCTCCATTCCTCTGGATCCAGATCGGCCATCCTCTTTGGCTGCTCGGTAGGACTGAATTGCTCCTTCTCGTGGAGAGCTAATGGGATGTTGTAAAAAATAGTGAGGCAGTTTCCTTGAAGCTATGACGAGAGCGTATACTAGTTTTTCCAGCGGTAGGTAACGTGTCTCAGCATCTAACAGTGTTCTGCTCACAAAATAGATCGGAGCCTGCTCTGTCCCCTTTATTCATAGGAGAACCGAGTTGGCCGCATGATCGGATACGACTAGATATAATATCAACCGCTCCCCAGCTTCTGGAGTAGAGAGTAGGGGTGGTGATGACAAGTAACTTTTCAACTCTTGGAAGGCCTGTTTCTGCTCGGCTCCCCACTCATATCCTTCTCTCTTCTTTAGAAGTTGAAAGAATGGTCTGCAACGGTTTGAGGACTTCTTGATGAAACGGTTAAGAGTTGCTGCCATCCCTGTTAGCCTTTGGACCTCTTTCGTGGTCTTTGGGGCTTCGAAGATTCTGCAGAGCCGTGATCTGATCTGGATTAGCCTCAATCCCCCTCTTAGTCACCAGGTGCCCTAGAAACTTCCCCAAGCTTACTCCAGAGGCACACTTGGAGGCGTTTAACTTTAGCGAGCAGAGTCTCATACTCGGCTATGTTCATTTTAAGTATTAAATACGAACCAAACCACTTGCTCCCATAACGTGCAAGATCCTTTCTTGCGATAGAACTCCTTTCCATATAGGTTTATTTCCTACATGCTTATGCAGTGTATCCCTAATTACATTAGAAATTCTTACGTTGATTCCTTTAATCAAGGGATCTCCTCTTATCACATAAGAGACCGACTCAGTACATTCAGGAGTGCTCCACCGCCCTATACTCTTAAGGCGGTCCTGGCCGTCCTTCCACATAGCTCGGGATGAACCGTACGAGGTCCAGTCCACACATGCCGAGTTGTTCCTAGCTGAATCCATGTAGTCCCATAATGCTATCCCAGCTGTATTCGTAGCTCAACCAGCTCGACCATGTCTTAGGACATCCCCTCATGGTTACTTCTGAGCTAGTATACCTTTACTTGGTGCCCAGATTATTGTCTTGTCCCTTACTCGTGGTCAACACAACTCGGCATAGGGTTAAGGAACCTTCCCCAGCAAGGCCGAGCTCCATACCCTCTCGTGGTAGCAATTTTGAGCCACGTGATTTGTTCCTTCTACGAGTAATTGGATCTCTACTCCTGACCCATTGCTCTGTGCAGACCCTTCCACGTATAACCTTTACTCTTCAAAATCCTGCACAACAGATTCCCCTTTTCGGAGACTAGGACAATCGGCTCCCGCATGCCCCTGAGGTTGTGGTAGTGTCACTACCGAAGAGAAATTATGCTCCCCATTATTTCCCTCTTCATGGGTCTTCTTGGCCGATCAATGTGAAACCGTTGTTTTGCTTTGACGATCTCATCCTTCAATTGATCAAAGAATTTTATTGGATTAACGACAAACACACTCTTTGAAGCGTTGAGTTTCAACCAGTATCGCCTTCCTTGGATCTTTGCACATGGTCCAAATCTGTTGCCTTCTCGTGGCCGTTCGATGATATCCTTGTTTTACGTCAAGGAAATTAATCCTCATGTTCTTTTTTTTATTTGGCTCAAATCCTTTTCTTCATAGGACTTGTGCTCGGTATGAACCTCCACCGCCCTATATTCTCAAGGCGGTCCTGGCTTTGCTTCCACATAGCTCGGCAAGGTATTTCCAAGGCTAGCTCCACATATACCGAGCTATACCAAGCTGGACATGTAATCAATAATGTAACTCTGGCTATATTCGTAGCCTAAATAGCTCGGCTGTGTCCTGAGACACCCCATCGTAGTTGACGCCGAGCTAGTTCACCTTTACTTAGTGTCCCTTCTAACACTTTGACCTTACTCGTGGTCAAATCTGTTTGGCATGAGTTTACGAAACCCCTTCCTAATAATGCCGAGCCAAACACCTTCTCGTGGTGGCTACTCTAAGCACGTGTTTTGTTGCTTCTTGGTTGAGCAACGTGCAATTTTGTTTCTTTTCAGAGAATCTCGGCCTTTTCTATGGCATGTTGTTGCATCCTCTTGAATAATTCGGTAGGAGATTTTGTTTCCCACCATTAATAAACATGTTGCCATTGCATACTCGTTTCTGCAATTTCGTTGAAGGTTTCACAGTACCTCCTCTCGTCATCACAGTAGGGAGTGGCTAGTCTTTACCTATGATGTTTTTTATCTTCTTCGTTGATCTTCTTTTCTGGAAGCTAGGGTTGTCCAGCCACAATTTTCCCTCCAGCTTGTAGGATATCATCCTCCACCCGTGCATGCTCTTGGATTCTCTCCATAAGTTTGGCTACACTCTTTACTGGATGCATAATAAGTGATTCTCGTAGCTTACTATGCATAGGCAAGCTCGTCTTGAACGTAGCCAAAGCGTACTCTTCACTACAATTTTCAATCTCGTTGAAAGTCTCCCAATAGCGTTTAGAGTATTGCCGCAGAGTTTTGTCGTCTCTCTGTCTCATAGAGGTCAATGCATCAAAAGTCTTTGGAGCTGCTCGGCTTGTCAGGAACTGAGCAGTGAACTCTTCAGCTAGCTGAGCCCAGCACAAGATAGATCCTTCTGGGAGTTTATGGTACCAACTCAAGGCCACTTTCCCTAGACTGGACGGGAACATCTTACATAGCAAGGCATCGTCCTGCTCATGAATGAACATGGCCTATTGGTAGTGTTGAATGTGGGCCACGGGGTCCGTGCTGGCTTCATAAGGGATGAACGCTGAATGCTTTACCCTGCTTGGTGTCTTTTCTGCTCGGATCCAGTGGGGCAGTGGTGACTTAGAGATTTGGCCTAGGGCTTCCTTGGCTGCATCCCGTGCAGTTTTAGGTCCCCCTTCTGCTTGGCCAGTCTCCTTTTTCCTCCCGTACTGTTCAGGTGCGTGCTCGTTGGAACCAGATCTCTCGTATCTGTCCCTAGCATACTTTCTTCTTTCCCTTCTCTCTGTGGAAGAACTCCTCTCTCTCCTTTTTCGTGGGGAAACCACCTTGCCAGTGGAGACATTGTCATAACGATGAACCCTTCTTTCTTTCTCATTCTGTACGGATCTCATCCGTGAGCGTAGGTCCTTTTCCTTTTCCTGGAGTTGCTTCTTTAGGTCCTGAATCTCTCGCTCTCGTCGAGTGACTTCACGGGCTAGTTCTTCTGCCTCTTGTTCCTTTCTGTCGAGGCTGCCTTCTCTTTCTCGACTTCTCGTTCGTCTATGGCCCTTCCTCCTTAAGGGGCTCCTCCTCCGCTCACGTCGGATGGAGGTTTCCCCTCCTCTCAGTGGAGATTTTGAGCGCCTACATTGATCGTTTAATCTTGGAGAATCATAGTTCACCAAGCATGTATCCCTAAACTTTGGAATCTCAGGGATATGCCCAATATTGAATCTCCTAGTGTTTGGCTTCTTCTGAGGAGCTCTAAGGGCTGTTGGAGTCTTGTCCATCCTTGCACTCTTCTTCGTAGAGTGCACTAGGATGGTTCCAGCATCATCTTCCACGTCCTTCCTTCGTGGAGTGCATAAAACAGGCTCTGAGATCACCATTGTTGATCTTTGTTAAGAAGAGAAGAGCTTTTCGTAAGCGTTTCCCACAGACGGCGCCAATTGTAGAGGGGAAAAATCTGGGTATGCTATTTCCACGCCTCTATGAGATCAACAATATACACTCTTCCTCGGAACCCTAGCGCTGCAAGACAATAAACGATTAGAGCACCTTTGCCTCTCGTTGGCAAAGGCCCTCCGATGCTTAAGTCAGTATCACGTACTAGGAGGAAACCATAAAACACATAAAGCATGTAAACACGAATTATAGCGTACCTTTCTTCATGGGTATTGCTGCTTATTTATAGACGCGGGATGCTTGTTGTCCAGAGATCCTATTCACATTAGGAATCCTTTCCTATATGGGACTCGTTCCATATAAAACGTAATCTTTATTCTACAAGGATTCCTCCCACGTTAGGAATCCTTGCCATTATTGAAATCCTCTTTAAGTTAGGAGTCCTTTCTCTTATGGGATTTGTCCCATATGGCAATACAATCAGAATTCCCTTCTTTCCAGGGTTCTGTATCCATATTGGGTTTCTTTCCCAATATGGAAGCTTAATGACAATCCCTTAATTCTCAGGATTTAACCCTTATCACGTAAGAGGCTATTCTAGATCCCTCTAGAATGACCCGCCACCTTATCACGTAGGCAGTTAGCTTGGCAATATACTTGCCTATGCTCATATACTGTTGCCGACTAGATACATAGTTGGGCAATGGCCTATAGCACCTTCTCATGGTGCTGCCACCGTCTCGTGGTGCTATCATGGTTGTACATTTGGCCTACCCTGCTCGGCCATACCCTGGGGCACCTTCTTGTGGTCCCCCCCGAGCTGAGCCACCCTCACGTGGTGTCTAGGCTAAGCACGTGTTTCGTACGTGCTTGGGTACTTTCCTATATAATTGGATTCTTCCCTCTCCAGGAAGCTTAGAAATTAAGTCAACTTTGGCTTTGTCAACTTCGATCCCTCTCTTGGACACCACATGTCCCAAAACTATCCCCTCTCGAACCATAAAATGGCTCTTCTCCCAACTAAGCACTAGATTCTTCTCTATGCAGCGCTCAAGCACCTTATGCAAGTTTCGGAGACAGTCCTCGAATGAGGTCCCAAAGACTGAGAAGTCATCCATGAAGACTTCGAGGAACTTCTCCACCATGTCAGAAAAAATGGACATCATGCACCGCTGGAAGGTCGCGGGTGCATTGCACAAACCAAACGGCATACGCCGATAAGCAAAAGTGCCAAAAGGACAGGTGAAAGTCGTTTTCTCTTGGTCAGCGGGGTCAACGGGCACTTGATTGTATCCCGAATAGCCATCCAGAAAACAATAGTAGCTTTGGCCCGCTAGTCGCTCTAGGATTTGATCAATAAAAGGCAATGGGAAGTGATCTTTCCTAGTCATGGAATTGAGCTTCCGGTAGTCAATGCACACACGCCAACCTGTTGTCACGCGTGTAGGTACCAACTCATTCTTCTCATTCTCAACAACCGTGATGCCCGACTTCTTGGGCACCACTTGAGTGGGACTCACCCACTTACTGTCTGCGATGGGATATATAATACCTGCATCAAGGAGTTTCACTACCTCCTTCATCACCACCTCTTTCATGTTCGGATTCAACCTCCGTTGCATCTCCCGTGAAGGTTTAGCATTCTCTTCGCAATTAATGCGATGCATGCAAACTGAGGGATCAATCCCCTTCAAATCCGCCACAGACCACCCAATAGCACCCTTGTGCTCTTTAAGCATCTCAACAAGTTGACCCTCCTGCGCTGCAGAAAGGTCAGACGCTATGATAACTGGAAGAGTGTCCTCACTACCCAAAAACACATACTTAAGGTTGGCCGGGAGCGGCTTCAACTCAAGCTTTGGAGGAACCTCAATAGACGGCAGGGCAGGCTCACTAGACAGAGAGGGAAGAGGTTCAAACTGGGCCGTCCACTTGGGAGGTGAACTATCAAGTAATAGATTCACCTCTTCAATGGACTTATCTATGTCGTACTCCTCATACCCAAAATGTGCCAAACATGCGGTCAATGGGTTGTCAGTCTAAATGTAAGTCAATGCCTCCTCAACTAAGTCTTCTATGACATCGACTGCAAAGCAGTCATCCTCCGAATGCGGTTGCCTTGTGGGATTGTAAACATTGAGCTTGAGCGTCATGTTCCCAAAGGTAACCTCCATCTCTCCACTCCGCACATGAATATTAGCATTAGCCGTCGCCAAGAATGGACGACCAAGTATGACAGGAGTTTGCTTTCTGAGGGTTTGCACCGGTTCCATGTCAAGGACTATAAAATCGGCTGGAAAGTAAAAGTCATTGACCTTGACAAGAACGTCCTCAACTACCCCACGCGGTACCTTTACGGATCGGTCAGCTAATTGCAAGGTTACCGTCGTGGGTTTTAACTCTCCAAGTCCCAATTGTTCATACACCGAGTAAGGAATTAAGTTGACACTAGCCCCTAAGTCTAAGAGTGCTCTCTCGATGGCATGATTACCTATGACTATGGCAATGGTAGGAGTGCCGGGATCTTGTAACTTAGGAGGAGTGATGGACTGGAAAACTGAGCTCACTTGCTCGGTGAGAAGGACCTTTTTGGACACATGTGCCCGAGATTTGCGCTTGTGAGTGCAGAGGTCCTTGAGGAACTTGGCATAATTAGGGATTTGCTTAATGGCATCTAGGAGGGGTATATTGATATCCACGCGTTTGAATACCTCAAGAGTGTCCTCCATAGCTGATCCCTTTTTGGTGTAAGGAGATGGCCCGTTTAAGGCAGCAGGGAAGGGGGCTTTAGGCACATAGGGTGGTGCCTTGGAGCCCGTGAGTATGGCGGTGGGTGGTGAAGTAGTGATTGGAGGGGTTGCCTCCTTTCTATGTGAACTCTCCTCCCCAGAATCATATGGGGAGGATGGAGCTTGATGCTCCTTGCTTTTGGGCTTCTCTGGTCGGGTTTCAACCTCTCTCTTGTTACGAAGGGACATGAGAACATTCGCATGTTGGAAGTTATCAGTCCCTTGATTCCCCTCACATTGGTGCTGGCCTCTCGGGTTATGAATCGGCTGACTAGGCAACCTACCCTCCTCCCTACGGTTCATTGTGTTGGCCAATTGGCCCAGTTGTGCCTCTATCCGTGAGATGGACTGGGTATGAGAATTCACTTGTTGTTGTGTCGCAGTCATCATCTCAAATGCCTTTATAAACTTATCCTCGAAGGAAAGGTCCCTCGAGGACTGGGCTGGCGCTCGCTGAGGGGGTGGCTGCTGGTGGTTCGCATAACGATAGGCCGCAGGATTATATGGTGTGGACCATGGCCTAGACTGCGGGGCAGGGACATTGTCTTGTGGCTGTCGCCACGACAAGTTAGGATGGTTCCTAAGACCTGGGTGGTAGATATTATTAGAGGGGTCACCCGGTTTAGGATAACTCTGAACATTAGAGTACCCCTGAGCAGCGTGAACTTGCTCTTCCGCAAAACCTGGAAACTGGTCTCTCGCCGGACACTCCGTAACATAGTGGGCTGGACTAGCACATAGGGAACAAGCCTCCTGAAAAGTGGGAGGCGGCGGAGTGGAAGTCGAGCCCAAACCCAGAAATTTGTCAAGTTTCTCAGCGAGAGAATCAACCTTAAGCGCGAGGTGGTCAGAGGGGCTAACCTCATACAAACCTCGTGGCTTTGAAGAACTGGCCACATTGGTTGCCCTATCGCTATGCTGGTAAGTGGCATGGTGCTGGGAGGTATCACTCATTGTCTCAAAGAGCTCCCATGCTGATTGCTCATTTTTATTCATTAATGAGCCTCCACATGAGGCATCAACCATCATCCTATAGTGAGAATTCAACCCATCGTAATAACATTGCACCAACTGCCATTGTGGAATGTCGTGGTGCGGACACTTCCTAATAAGGTTACCATACCTCTCCCAAGCCTCGTGAAGAGGCTCATTATCATTCTGTCGGAACGAAGTAATCAGTTTCCGATAATGAACTGTTTTGCCTATGGAGAAATATTTTTTAAGGAATGCGTCCTTAAGTTGATCCCAGCTAGTGATCGAGTTCGCGGGTAGAGTACTGAGCCAGTGCTTGGCACTCTCTTTCAGCGAAAATTGGAACAAGATTAACCTAAGCACCTCATTGGGGAAATTATGAATTTGAAGTGTGGAACTTATGGTTATGAACTCATCAATATGCTGGTAGGGATCTTCCTTAGGATACCCGTGAAAATTAGGCAATGCATTTAGCATGCTGGTTTTAATCTCATAGTGAGTTGCCGTGAATGGTGGCAACTGGATGCATGATGGTGCGGCATAGGATGACGGCAAAAAGTGTGTGTTAAGTGGGGCAAGGGCAGGAGGCGGGGCATTAAGATCTCCTTCTAATTCCATTGGAGGTGGTTCTACGAGATCTCTAATGCGATTTTTGGCTCTAATCTTCCTAGCAGTTCTCTCTAACTCAGAGTCAATGGGAACTAACTCAGGAATAACAGACCGACGCCCGTGCATAAAACAAAAAACGCACACCAAATCTAAAGACTCTCCTAATTTTTTTTAATTTTTTAATTTTTTATTTTATTATTATTTTTTTTTAAGAAGGAATGGGCGATGAAACCCCGAGCCTCTTTTTAGAGCCTTTTTTTTTTTTTTTCCGAAGTACCTGCGCGCGCTGCAATAACAAACGTTAATAAAGCAAACAGGTAATAGGCGGTTGAACCAGCCTTAAAAGAAATGAGAGGGGTATTTGAAGTACCGACCTCTATAAAATAAAAATAAAAATAAAGATTAGCAGTTATTAAAAAAATAATAATAAAAAAAATAAAAAGAGAGGCGGAGAACCGGCCCCTGTAGTCAGAAATTAGTAGTTAGTAAAAGAAAATAAAGAGAGGCGGAGAACCGGCCCCTGTAGTCAGAAATTAGTAGTCCAAATGTTAGTAGTCCAATTGTCCAAAGTCCAATGTCCAAAGTTCAATTGTCCTCTACAAATTTTGTTGTACGGTTGGAATGAAAAGATCTACTGATGATTCAAAATTTTTTTTTTTCTTTTTGCTGTTATATATTTTTTGTTTTGTTTTGTTTGTTTGTTTTCTTTTTTTTTTTTGTTTTTTTTTTTTAATACTAGAGAAAATTCTAAACTACGAATTAAAATAGAAACTAATGGAAACTATGTAATTGTGCAAACTGTCCCCGGCAGCGGCGCCAAAATTTGATCGTGTCGTTTCGAGTCAAAAATACATTTATAAAAACAAGGAATTAACTACTACTCCAGAGAATAGTGGCTAAGTCCGAGTATCGATCCACGGAGACAGATTGGCTAAATTACGTTAATTTCGATTGGCTTCTAATTTAATTCAGAAAAGATTGATTGGTTGATTTTAATTCTCAAATTAATTTTAAACTAAAGAAAAGTAGTAATTGAATTGAGTGAAACTGGTGGAGAAGAATATCCAGGGTTCCGAATCCACTCCGACCGCGTAACAAGGTTATGTGTAGGCTAAATTTATTATTTGAATCATAATTTTCAAGAAAATAATTTGTGTTGTTAACAGGCATGGACTATCCCATAGCACGGACCGTCTCGCTAGCACAGCCCGTCTCTTTCACGGGTTGTCTAGTGGCACAATCCGTCTTACGAGTATAACCCATCTCAGTTACTCAAGCACAAACACAGAAAGCCATTGCATAACTCGTATTTGTGAAGCATGCGTACAAATACTCAATTGATTGAAAGCATAAAAATCAATTCATTTGATCATAATGAAAAGGGTTCTTAGTTACACAATCGATTCGAATAAATAAACATAAGCCTACGCACAAAAATGTTACTTGGTACGGAGTTTCATCTTCCCCCTAGATGAGGGGTTTAGCCGATCATAGTGATTAGACTGCTCTCAGCTGTGAGCTTCTCTGACTGCATGAAACTTCTGTGCTTGATTCCCAAAGAGCCTCTCCTCTGCTCTCTGTCCGAAATAACTCCAAAAGGGAATCTCTCCTCCTCTCCGAAATTCCTCTCCAAGGGGTCTCTTTTATACTCCTAAAAGCTCCTCATGATGCACTGATGATCAGCCATCACCACGTTCTCCCCCTACAATTGATTCCATCAATTCCTTTTTGTGTCAGCATGAGACCCATGCTTAATAAATAAAGCCCATAAAATGTTTTCTTTACAGCACCCATGTGACTACTCCCTCCTTTATTCGGTGGAATGAATGATGGGGGAAAAAGAAAGAGAAAAGGCCCATGCTGATGATGAAGAAATGATCCAGTGCCATGCAAGTATGGACAGCTCTTTTGCAAATTCTCGAATTTACGGCTAAAATTGGTACCCTGCTCTTAGAACCTAAAATCACAAAAAATACACAAAAGACATAAGGAAAATAGAATGAAGGAACATAACAAATGTAAATTAAGCGGCCCAAATGTGTACATTTCAGCACTTATCAATGGGTCAGTTAAATGATGGAGTGCGCCTGGGCCGTTGGATATAATCCAACGGCTGGAAAGTGAAGAGCGGAAACACGCCCATTTCAGGGCTCCCGCATAAGAAGCTGATGCTATAAGTAAACATTATTTTGAAGAATATGAACAACTCCGATCATCCGTATAAGACTTGAAATGGTCCCAAACCAACTGATTTGTACATTTTATGTACAAATCTTTATTTACGTCTAGTACTGTACAGAAAATAAATCAACGCTCTCTCTCACCTCACTTTTTGGACAATGTATCCTTATTGATATGTTTCCTTCTACGATCAAATAGGAAAGCGGCCAAAAATTGTAATTGATGCTATGTGTAGATTATATTTGACGGGTACAAGAGTCGGGTGGAGCACGCAATTTAAAGTTGGGAGTATTACATTCCGATGCACCTTTAGGCACGGACATACTAGTTAAGAATAATGTATATACCACTTTAAATAAATGTAGCAAAATTGTTAAATAAATGTAGTCATAAGTCATAACCGAACCATTTTTTCAAATATACATTGCGGCAAATTCCACTCACAATAATTGCTAGTAATCCCCACAAGATCACTATACTCAAAGTTTCAGATTTTGATAAGTAGGTACTAGTTAGTGATTTCATTTTCTATAACTCGTCGGATGGCATGTGTGCGCCAATATAACTTCAATGAACATCGATAGCTATGTGAACAACAGATTTTTTGGAAGGAATTTTTTTTTTTTTTTGGGGTCATTCGTCATTCCTATATAATCTATTACGATCAGATTGTGTTGCGAAGTATCTTTAGGCACACCCATTCACTTGTATGTTAAATTAATAAAGCCTGAACAGTGACATAAAAGCCTAGGACGGCTATCACGCCTAATTCGACTCACCAATGTTAGGCCCTTCTTTTTCAAAAATGGTGGAACGAAAGGGAGACGGCGTTGGTCTATATTCACAGGCGTATAATAGTGGAAGAAAGTTTTATGTCACGGCAGTAAAAGAATCTTTCGTGGCATTATCACCCTCATTTTTTTTTTATAGACAATGACTTATAATTTGAATGGATGTGAATAAGTATTACCGATGTCATTCCTATACATGAAGTGTAAGTGCTAATCACACTCGGAATCTTACGTCACGGCAATTACTAGAAGGTAGACAAATTGCAGTCAATTTGATCGACGAGGGACCGAATGAATTACCATCCGCAACAAGCATTGATAGCAGACTCCTAGATACTGCTGGCTAGAACATGTGCAAGCCTTGTCCGCATCTACAGAGAAGCCAACCAAAGGGTTGACTATCTTGCGGGGAAGACCTAGTTGTTATTGAGAATCACCACAATTAATCCTGCACGTCGTGATCAGGATTCACTGGGCATGGGATGCTATAGGGGCCAGTTCCTTTGGTTTGTTTCATTTACGTACGTTATTCATTGGAGATGCGTTTTTGCATGCATTCCTTTCATAGCCATACAGTCAAGTCCGTTTTTTGTTCCTTCAAACCATGAGAAAATGGAAAATGACTTAAATAAATACACTGGATTTTGATAGTCGTCTATCTTTTTTTTCTTTCTCTTCGATGTGTATAATTCAGAGGGAAAAGATCTAGAATTAACAAAACAAACCTCGTCTTAGAGGGAAGAAGCGTCCAAGTTGAGCCATTCGTTGTACACTTCACAAACAAATTCAAAAATGTTTCCTAGGCTTCTGACTTGTAAAACTCACTCCCACAATTTCACGGAGTTCTCCTGCGCAATTGTTGCTGCGAAGCTGAGGTACCCTCAAACAAATCAAAGATTGCCGCTTGAATATCCTCAACGGAGTACTTGACGAAGGTCTCAGGATGCCTTCCGCTCTCAAAATAGTTCTTGAACCTACCGAGAAACGTCGTGTATGCTGGAATCAACAACTCTGAAATCATTACCCTTAGCTCCTGCCGGAGCTTATCATCGGGTATCACCCACATGGCTTGAGTCTTATGAACCTCTTCAAACGCTGCATTGAAACTCTTGAACCTCTCTCTCAGAGTACTCCTTGAAACCCCAAAGACACTCACATTACCCTGTAAGCCCTCCTCCCTCAAACAGTACATCACCTTCGCCCAAGTTGATCTCTGGTAGCAAGTTGCAAACTGCCTATACTTACCTAATAATCTCCTTAAATACCCATCTCCAATCATTTCTCTCAAATTAGTTTCAGCTTTGGCCTTCTGAACTATGTAATTTACGTTGTTCATCATGAATAAATGACCCAATGCAGGGTCTTTGTAGTGCTTGGACTTACCATCCAAATTGGATTGTAAGGTCATAATTATCCATATCAAATGCAAAGCCAGAGGAGTTCTCCGCTCCACCACCTCAAGCTCTACATCCGTCAGATCACCTGAATTCAACTTCAATTCCGGTTTGGATACAATCAATTTAACCATGGTCTGCTCATAATCAGTAATCAAACTAATGTAATTCATTACGTATCTAGTCATGGGGTGAATTGTACCTCCGGGAACCGGAACTTTCGACGGTTCGTTAAGCACACCATTTACAAACATCGACCAAATCCCTCTGGCTGCCTCTGTTAGCTCAGACAGTATCTCTGCCGCCTCAGCTCGAATCAACTTCGATGACATAGACTGGAACACCGCCTCTATATCTGGCAACAAATCCGACATAGCGTCGTGTAATTCTAGTATCTTGACCAGCTTCTCAGGTGACCGGGGACTTATTGTACTTATGGCTCCGGCAAAATTAAGAAGTTGCATCACTTGACCTTTAACGGTTTCTAAGAAACAAAAATCATCTATTGAACTACCTAATAAAAATGGAAAGATTTGCTCACACAGCTTTTTCTCACTAGCGAACAAGATCCGTATCGAAACCCTGGCCGCTCGTATCCACCATCGGATCTTCGGTTCTAAATTTTCCCACTCCATCCATTGCACATCGTCGATGCTGCTCTCGATCCCAAGAAGTACCAAGCTCGCGTCCACGCAAGACTTCCGAACACCTAAGCACGCCTGAACGCACTCCCGAAGGTATCCAGCTGAAATCATCCTTTCTGCTATGCTTCTCAAGTCGGAGATAGCGTCGGATGGTATCAAATCAATCTCGCAAATACCATTCGCGAAGCGATAACTCACACATGTTCTGCTTTCAAGTCCTTCATCCTCCGTGAAACTTTCGTCGGAAGTAGAATCAGTTCTTTTGATGGAGGAATTCGGGTCCATGAAACAATCGGTTTCGATAGGGGAGGCATGGGCCGTGAGTAGGTTGCGGAACTCGTCTTCGAGCCGGGCCATGGCGATACGGATAGCGGTTTTGGCCTTGCTCTGGTGGTCGGGCTTATCGGTCAACGTCCCCGATTCGAGCGAGCGTTGAATCTCGTCGACGGCGCTAAGGTACTGATCGATCACGTGGCGATTGCCGCCGTCGAAGATCTTTTCTTCCGACGACGTCGAGTCCCATTTAAGTATTATACTTTCTGCAGATTCGAAGGTTAGTTCGACGGCGTCTTTGAGACCGGATTGTAAGACGTGGTCGCTGGGGTCAAGCTCAAGGCCTTTTTTGTAGGCCGAAACGGCGTCGTTATAATTTTGAAGACCTAAATGGGCGGCGCCGAGTCGGGAGAAGGCCTCGGGCCAGTCGGGCTTTAGCTTGACGGCATTCTTTGCGTCGAATAAAGCTTCGGTGTACTGGTTGCGAGAAACGCAAGCGGCGGATCGGTTGGAGTAGAGGACGTGGTTGTCGGGAGAAAGGTCTATCGCCTCCGTGTAGTGGCGGATGGCGTCGGCGTAGTTGCCGGCGGAGAAGGCCGCGTTGCCTTTGACCTTTGCTTCTTCTGCCATGTGGTTATCGGTCGGAGTATTCTAGGTGCAGTGATATTTCTGTACAAGAGTGAGTCAATGGTCAATTTTTATTTTTTTTTTGTTCAGTCACGGGCGTGCCGCATTACGTAAAACAAGCTCGAAGAGCCTATCCACGTGCTTCTTCTTCTTATTTTCAAGTACTAGCACTGTAGCACAATAAACCTACACGGGGAAATGACTGTTTAGTGGAAAAAGGGGCAAAAAAAAAAGCCAATCTCATGGCACACTTTTTGAAAATCATTAGTTGATAGGTGGAGGAATAATAATTCCAATTTCATGGCAAGAGTAAAATTGTTGGTCCAAAATATCCCTGGAAAAAAACACGGTGAAAACCCCACCCCACCCCACCCCACCCCACCCCAAACCAAACTAGGGGTGTCCACGGATCGGATCCGGACGGATCGGATATGGATCCGATCCGATCCGCTCAGAGCGGATTATGGTTTTTAAGATCCGGAACCGAACCGAACATTCACAGATCGGTTACAGATCGGATCGGATCGAGTCGGATCGGACGGATTTGACGGATTAAAGAAGGATTATTGAGCGGATTGAGCGGATCCGATCCGGATCTGGAACCGTCAGATAAGAAATTCTCGATCCGAAACCGAACCGAACATTCACGGATGGATCAACGGATGGTTCGGATCGGTTCGAATTGGTTGGATTGGCGGATCGGATGATCCGCTGGACAGCCCTAGTAACAACAGAGATTGATTGGGAAAGTTTTTTGATACTACTACTGAGACAAATAAACAATTAGGAAAGTTTATTCCACAATCATTGTGATTTTTTCGGTACACGAGTCAATTGATTGGGAACTTTTTGAATCTGACCCACCTTGTTGTTTCAGTACACGAGCCTTTGTTTTACACGTTGACGATCTGTGTGCATTGGTCCCCGATATTGTTGATTCCCATTGGGTCTTCTTGAATTTACATAATTTAGGGGTTGTTTTGGTTTTTTGGTCGACAATTTGTGAGTTCGGACATTAGGAGTCCAAACTTCATTTGCAAGGATAGGTTTCAAAGGAGACATTTTCCATCACGGGGACATCGGTTGAGGATTGTATGGGGACCTATGGAAAAGATTGGTCAAGAAAGCTAGGAAAGAGCATTAATGGCACTAAAAAACTGAGATGAGGCAACTTTTGTAGCAAAATTTGGAGTGATATTATTTTGTGTGAGGGTGGCTAAGATTTTTAGGGATAGGGCTTTCCATATATTCTATGTAGAACTGTTAATTGCCGAATTTGTCTATCCTTCATAGCAGTAAACAGTTGGACAATTTAACGAAGAATTGACAGGAAACAATTACAGAGGATTGTATGAGGCTCATTCCACGTTCTGCATAAATCTATATCGCTTGGCTAGGCTTAACACTCCTCCAAGCCATCATATAGTCTCAAATAGCATTACAGATTTTGGAACCAAGGGAAACATGAATCCAAAGCCTTTTGCTGGAATATTCTCCCATTTTTTTCACCAAACATTAAAAATAGCAGCAGCCAAGGATAGCTTACGAGCAACTTTTCTAAAGTTCGTCCCGTTTGAGTGTGAAATAAACCAGTTCATTTCTTCAAGACCTCAACCTACGCCAAAGGGGCCCTAGCCACCTGGATTTTCCTTGGAATATCCAACCACACAGCTTATATAGTATCAGGGCATTCAAAAAATAGATGGTTGTGGCTTTCAATGGTGGCATTTCTACGCAGAATGCAAGCTGCATCACTTGCAACACCCAACACAAGCAACCTTCCATAATAGTATTTAGCTTATTTTGCATAGCCAGTCAAATGATGAAGGCCCACCTTGAATCATTTGTTAAACCATGCCACCTTGCACCACTCCTTAGTTTCATTGCAACAGGTGATAGCATTCCAAGCAGATTTCATGGAATAGTTGCCATGTTTTGAGGGAGAGCCAACCACGTAGTCCTCTTTAGTCTTATCCAATAGAAAATCCTCTGTGGAATTGGCTCCGATCTCCTAAATGAACCCGTTCTTCTCTTTAGGCCACTTCCACAGTTCCACACCATTTTGTATAAAAAGAGGACACTTTAGCGTCAAGGGATCAACCAATGGTAGAGATGACCCCCTCCCTATATATGCCAATTACATGGCCATGGAAAGGTAGAAGCTCCATTTCTAATTTTGTACAGAATGAGGGGCTGAAAAAAGTTTCTAAAATGGAAAATCTTCCTAACAGTCCATGAGTAATCAAAGGGTAAAGCCATATGCCCGTAAATTCTGAGCTTTAATGGTAAATGTATGCACCCATTTTACCCAACCCAAAGAGAATCAACTTTTTCACCGAGGGCCCAAAGTTGTTTTTAACATGGCTGCACTGATGCATTCCTCTAGTTTCCTGTTACCCAAACCTCCTTCTTCCCTAGGTGCATAGGCAACTGCCCATTTGACTCTGGCACACTTATGGTTCATCTCACATTGAGACCATGGAAAAGCCATCAGCTTGCTTTCAATACGATATAGCAGGATGCCAAACACGATGGACATAAGAAAAATTAGCATGCTGAAATTTCCAAATTCTAAATAATCTGACTAATATTCTTAGGATCAATCCTATAATCCACTAATCAGGACGGACTAACCTCGTTAAGAGTTTACGGCACTACGAGATTTCGAGCCTAACACTTTAGGAAAAAGCAATTTCCTAGGTCTCAAACTTTGACCACGAGTTCAACCCTTGAAGCTTTAATTAATCTAGTCCTCAGGTAGGTAGTATTACTTAAAATTACTCATTCAAAAACAACTTCTTTTTATTGCTATTAAAAACAAAGAAAACCAAAGAAATAAAAATTCCCTTTGCTGCCCCAACATTTTTTTAATTGCCTTATTTTATCCTTTAATTGCTTTAATATAGTTTGTCTACAAGGAAATTTGTAAACCTTTTACTTTTCAGTATATGTTTAAGTTTCTCCTTGAATTGCTTATTCCAACTAATTTGTTATCTTTTGTATTCTTTAGTTTACATGGCCGTAAATGCTTTGTTATGTGTGGTGATTTTTTAACATTTTTTATTCACTTTTTTTTACAGACGTGAGGATTGCGATTCCTTTTCTTTTATTGTGTCCGGTTAATTTTCTTTTTTGACATGAACAATGATAGTCTTGTTTTTGTTGTAATATTATGTAATATTGCATCCGCCATTTATTTTCTGAGGTGCAAGGGTTCAAGGGAGAGGAGAGTGAGTTGGTCAAGATAACAAGGTTCCCCATTTTATTTTATTTTGGACATGTGTGTGTGCATGGGTTGGAGTGGGAGAGTGAGGGGGCTTGCTAGTCAATCACTTAACTCTCAATAACTCAGTTTATATTGGACATTAGTCACGGGCTAGTCAATCACATAACTCTCAATTGCTTTAGCCTTGGCTGGGGTCATGTAGAATGTAACTTTGACATTCGAGTTTGACTTTATGTATAGGGTGAGTATTTCTTGTTGATTATGCTATCACTTTGTGCAATATAACTATACTTTTTAATCCACTTGTCTTTGCATCATTCATCAAAATGTTTTTGGATGCCCTGTTTCTCTGACGAAATAACCAATTTTTCAGACTCGTTCAAAATGACAAAGGAGAAAAGTGAAGTATTGCACTAGATATTATTTATATAAACCTTAGGATTCATATCGTTCTCATGCGTCCTCTTACCACTTGACTTTTAATTAAGCAAAACTATTACATGGTTGGTTTGAAAACTATAACATAACATGTCTTGGCATGCCCTACAAATAAAAAGTATTATCGACAACCTTGCCAAAGCTCATGAACTCGATTAGTCAAGCAAGCTATTTTTCAAACATGGCTCCACTTGTTTCAACTCACCCCTAAGGTGGATGAGCCGAAAACCAAATCAAGTTTGCGACTTGAACTTGAACTTGACTATTCTGCGTGTTTTACATCTGTAGTTGAGCAGTTTCTCTCTCTCGGAAGGAAAAGGCCTTTGAAGGAATCTTCCGTAAGTGGCAGTTATCGAAATCTCTCTCTCTCTCTCTCTCTCTCAACATACATAATTTGTAGATCCTTTGAAATGTGTTTTTTATTTGTTGTTAATTTTGTTGTTGTGAAATTAGATTTCAGGGACGAGGCATTAGGAGTCCAAATTGACGCTACTGCAAAGGACCATGAAGGTGAAGCTAACGCCGTTCTTGTTGACTACATCAGCTCTATAAGTCCTTTTACCCAATGTTTTATTTCCCACATGTAATCCTTTATGGTTTTCTATCTTTATTCGTGTCTCCCAATGGTGCTAGGTCCAATTTAAATGCCAATTGGCAGAAAAAGTAGAGAAGTTGATGCATGATTAATGTGCCAAAAGAGGTCATATTGTAGTGATTCTTAAACATATCCAAATATCTTTATGTTTCAGCTTTTAGCATGATTTTCAGATTATGTGAGAAAAATACAAAAAGGGGAAAACTGTTTGACTTAATTTATGGTATTCCATTGAATTAATCTCACGTACCATTTATTAAGATTTTGTTTTCAATTCCTTGTAGGAACATGCCAACCACTAAGGACCAAGCTCAGAGAGGAGAGAGGGAAATATCGAATCCCAATGAGGCAGAACTTGAGCAGCCTCCACAAAAGCGGCGTCGACAATGCCATGGTTATAATCTCTTTGTGTGAGTCTTCTTCAACCTTACCTGATATATGTTGATTCTGATTGTGATTGTAACTTTGCAGATTTGATTTTCCCTGCTTGTAATTTTCATAATTGTATACTTCTAATCCATAACAGTTTGTTAAATGCAGCAAGGATGTATCATCCGGTATTACGCTTGGCCTTGGGAAAAAAAACATATGCTAGTTATGTCACCAAGGGAGTGGTATGTTATCATATTTAGTACAACTTAATAAAATTTTTATTATTTCAATATATGATAGTAGTTGGTTAATTTGCGTAACAGTTGATGTTCTGGGCTAAGCATTGGTATCAAGATAAAGTACCAAATTGGAAAAAAATATATGGTGAGAAGGCCATGGAGGAGCGTGTTGAACTTCCTCCTCTTCCGGAGAAGTTGAAGATGAAGACTAAATTGGTTCAGGTACCACTTCAATATAATGATTGGCAAAGTTTCCTACTTCCTTCGTTACCCTGTACCATGTATTTGGCGAAATAATTAAACATTTCTTTTCTTACATGTAGAGTTCAATTAGGACTCGATGTTCACCCAAACAAGTCGTCAATTTGAATACGAAATTGTCGGAAGGCAAAAGAGATGCATTGATAAAGCGAAATCCATTTCAAACTCTCCTTTCTCTAGTTGTCCATATCTTCATAGAGAATTTGTGATGGAGTTGGTTGAATGGTTTAATCCGAAGAACCGAACCCTAGAATTTAGGAATGGCTTACGTTGCCAAGTAACTGAGGAAGATTTTGTGAGGGTATTGGGATTCCCCATTGGACATATAGATGTGCCAATCGAATGTGAAGACATACATATGGACAAGGTTGAAGAAGACTTTCCAAATTTGGAAAATGTAATAACCCGAAATTTCGTAGATAAAAATTTCGATTTATTAATTCGATTAGTTATTTTTAATATCGCTAAATGAAATAATTTATTATTTAGTTTAAATAATTTGAATGAAACTAGATCTAGTTTGTTTATTTCCTTTTATTTATTTTTCCGCGCCGTAAAATCAACGCGTGCACACCGAGTATTTCACTACATCGCATCCGGAAGACCTACTAATTTTCCAACTCCTATGTTGTCCTATTTTGACTAGCCTTAGCCTATTTAAAAAAACTAATTAGACATGTGTTCAATTTTGTCTTCCTACTAATTTTGACTTTACTAAACCTAATTTGTATTTTTTTGAATTAATGAGAAGAAAGAAAATTTGACTACTTAACAAGGTAGGCTACTTACCCAATTACAATCTTCTATAAATAGCTCACTCACCTTACTTCATTTCCTCACACCAAAATCTCTCAACTTCTCCACTTTGTGCTTTCTAGTGTTCTTGAATGAATTCTTGAGTGTTCTTCTTGAAACTCATCCTAAACCACCACACTCCACCACCCTCGACCACCCCTAGATCTTAGAAAGGTAGAATAAGTTAGCAAGAAAGTGTTCGAGCAAAGGTCGACTAGTCGTTACACCGCCGGAATTCAACTAGCTTATCGGCTTCCGACTAATCATCGGAATTAAGGTAGATACTTTATCTGAACTTTAGATTAGTATTTACTAGTTCATATTAATTATGTTATTATTTTGCTTAAACGTGCTTAATTATGATTAAATGTGTTTATGTTGATGATTAGTGATTTTATGAACAATTAGACTTTGAAAAACACACTTAGTCATTTCTATGCACGATTTGAAATTGACTTATCAAAATGCACCGTTATAATGCCCGATGGACTTTTGAAAACTTAAAATATCCAGTTATAATGCCCGAATGAAAATCGACTTTTCAAATTTACGCCGTTATGCTGCCCAATTGATTTTTGGAAAATAGCCGACTAAACTTTTCTTAAAGCGACTTCAAAGTGTTTTGACTGTACTTGGACTGTTGAGATTAACCCAAGGCTAACACCCTTGAGGGTCTGTCAAAAAAGATATGCCTAGCGCTGTCTAAGAAAGGAATGGTGCCAGTAACTGCATTCGTGCGGCCATCCAGCCTGGGACTCTCCTGGTTATCTCATTTGTCTAAAGAAAGTCACCAACGAGATTTTATACCTAAAGTAACACGGTTATCATGAAATATTTTTAAACGAAAAGTTTATCTTGAAACGATTTCTAAACGGAAGATTTTTATGTAATATGGCATGTGCATGTTTTCCGAGACGGTACGACACGACACGTTTTTCAAGAAAATGATCGATTGTTTTTACAAGAAGAAATAGAGATGAGAATGAATATACTGTTGTAAATAAAATACTGCCATTAGAGTCCCGCCTCAGTTCCCCGGTGTGAACTGGTGGTCAAAGCTCAATGGAACTATACTATAAACAATACTGCCATTGGAGTCCCGCCTCAGTTCCCCGGGGTGAACTGGTGGTCAAAGCTCAATGGAACTATACGGTAGTGCTGTTTGAAGTTTCTCCTCAAATTCCGCGGGTGAATTTGACGGTCAGAACTTACTCAGTACAACACATAGTAAACGGATCTTATAAACAGGCTGTTAAGTTCGGTGATATAAGAAAGCCGGGACTATGTCGTGTGTGACGCGGAGTTAGCGGACCTCATACTGCAGGAGTCAGTTTATGGGTGGCCGACCCTTCGAATGGAAAGGTTGGTGACCGTTAGAAAGGGGTTGTAGAACGGGCCAATAACTTTCGAGAGATGTGAGATGTTGACATGGTTGAAATTTGAAGAAGAATGTTGTTATGAGAAAGTGATACGAGATACTGATACTGTACTCTGATTTTTATTAAAAGAAACGAGATACTGATACTATACTCGGATTTTTCTTAAAAGAAACGAGATACTGATTTTATTAAAGCTGCACTCTGATTTGATATTGATGCATTGACACGCATGAACCTACTGTTTTGAGAAATGATTTTCAACTATTTACTTGCCACCACCTCTATGGAGAACACGGAGCCGGAGGAGCTGCCGAGATGGAGATCCACCAGGCGGAGAGATTTGCGGAGTCATAGAGTCCACCCGGTCTACCTTTTTGTAATCTGTGAAGGATAGATCATCTATATGTATTTTTGGTTATTATTATTGCCGTTTAAGACCGACTTTAAATTGTAATAATAATCCATAACGTATCCCAAAAATGCGGGGCGTTACAGAAAATGCCTACAAGGCAATAAATCTTAGTCACTTGAAAGCAATGATAGAAAAGAAGAACGTGAATAATGATGTATTTCAAAGGGCTTATATGTTGTTTGCCTTGGGATGTTTACTATGCCCAACGATGAAGGATGTTGTGGGTAGTTGATTGTTTCCCGGTGTTTATGGCGATGACAACATGGATACGATGAAGGCATACAAGTGGCTAGCTTTTTTGTTGGATTGGTTGGCAAATGAGATACAAAATTACAAGGATAGAGAATCAAAACAGCGTCCTTGCCAAGGCAAAGGTGTCGGGGGATCTTTGTTCATTTTAATCGTATGTAATTACTTTTTACAATGACATTATAATCCTTGTTCATTTAAAATGACAAGAATTTGGATATTGAAAGGTAATTTATTCCTTCTGTAGATAATATACTTTGATCTTTTCCCGTTGACTGTTGACATTGCGAAAGAAGGTGTCCTTCCTATTGCCACATGGACGAAGGAGTTGATTGACGAGCGGATTAGCCTTGAGCCAAAGGACAAACCAACGGAGGAGTCGGTCTTGAGCAAGTTTCCTCCACATAACATGAAAAATCTGGTGATGTTTTAATTACTTGTTCTTGGCTTATTCTTGAATTTAGTAATTGTGCATGACGAGTTTAATGACCAACTTTTGTATACCATTATACTATATATAGGGCTTCATTAAAGCATACAAGGATCTTGTTTATAACTTTGAACGCGATGCCAAAAATTTGCGTGACCTTGATGCTGAATGGAGTAGACGGGAGGAATGTATGAACGCATCTGCAGTGCGTGGTACCACTTCCTCGCCCAAGGAAGATGGTCCATCAGATTTCAACTTGGTATGTTACATTCTCCAGTTCTTTGTAAATATGAAATAGACTTTAGTATTCACAAATGGTGGCTATCTTTACTTTGTCAAATATACGATGAACAAGTAATGGGTTTCTGTGTTGTGTGTTGATTCTTTTCTAGACTCCTAAGGAAGCTCTTGTCGACGAAAGACTGGTATGTTAGAAAATTTCCCATCTATCTTATCTCATAACACCGCATATTTTACTTGTACTTATTAAATTTTACGCTTGAACTTGATAACGTATCTAAAATATGATATAATTTGTAGGAATTGAGCACCTTTATTGAAGAAAATGAAGTGGATATTGGGGGAGACAATGTATCAAAGGAATCTCATTCCTCATTTGAGAACATTTACGGTAGACGTAAGAAAGGAGATGCGGCATCTACTGATCCAACGCTGAGACGAGGGGTTCGACCCCTAAAAAGGGGTCAATCAACTCAAGCTCCCTACTTGTCTGTCCTACCCTTCAAGGTAAAGAAGATGACTCCTGATGAGAAGAAGATATTGGAGGTCGTTCTCCGTAAACCGAAGATAGACGGACCTATGAGTGCAAAGTAATGATTCCACCATTTTTGTTGTTGTTGAATTTAACATGCTATTTACCATCATGTGTAGTTAATATAATTTAATAACTACAATCATTATGCAGCGAAACATGTATAAAGTTAAAGGGTGCAAAGTGGCCGCTGACTTTTCAAGATGTGCACGAATCATTTAGGCAAAGGGGACTTGTGTCGAAAATTGTAAGTTTGTTGTAGTTTTGCTTTTTGTTCTTGTATGCTATTATAATAGTTGCTTAAAAAAAATTCATTGTATTGGTTAACCAGGTTATACATACCGTTAGGGATTGGCTCATGATGAAGGAAAATAAGGACAGGCCCAAGAAGAAGTGCCAACCTAGGCGGCACATATTTCATCCTGACTTTGCGGTATGTTTGTAATCCCATACGTGCATTTTTTCTTATGTTGTTGACAACTACACTCAACTTCTATACTGTACACTCTATTTGCAGATAAATCTTCTTAAAGCCAAACCTAGGAAGTTTAACAATGCATTGATGGATGAGGTTGACCTAGATAAGCATCAGTATGACTTCATGAAATGCGACCTGGTATGAAAAGTATCATGTGCTATCCCTATAATACATTTATACTTTCGAATGAATGACAAACTAACTCATAATTGCATGGTGGATGCTAATGCAGCTTATACTACCTGTACTTGTGGGAGATGCTGAGTCAGGTCATTGGTTTTGTGTAGTCATCTCTCTGGTGGATTTGCGCACACAAGTGTTGGACTCTATGAAGCCTAATGACTTAAGTGAACGAACGCCAAGCGTGGAGAAAATTGTAAGTTATTCCATCACCCACTAATTTATTTTTTCGATGGTTGTAGTCGAATAAGTTAAAGTAATTCATCTATGTTTCACACTGATTTTACTTTTTCAATGGTTGTAGCAGAATAACTTTTTCCAACTAGTCAACAACGGTCAACGGGTCTTGACGCATACTGTGTAGGAGTATGAAATTGAATATCCAGAAGTTCAACAACAAGACAACTGGTGAGTGATGAATACAATAATATCTGCTTCCCTTGGTAGCTCTTTCATCTAATATCTGTTTTCCCATTCTTAGTCACGATTGTGGCATATAAGTCATCAAGTTCATGGAGTTGTGGAAGGGAAGAATGGCCTCCGCGGAATTGGACCATGAGAATGTGACTGATGTTCGGCGTAGGATATTGACTTCACTGGTTATGGATGAGGTGAACAAGCAACGAGAGTCTATACTACAAGCAGCTGGCGTGACAACATAACTTGTAGGTATGGAATCATTTATAAATTTATTGAACATAGAGTCATAACTTACAGTTGTGTTAGCTACTTATTATGCTTATTGTTATTATTGATAGTGAATAATATGTTTTCTTTACTAGCTATATTGCAACTGTCATCGATCATATGGTTCACTCTATTGAGGTAAAAGTAACCAATTGCTATGAAATATAAGGCAGTGTCTACCTTATATCCTATCAATATGGTTCCCTCTTCGTTTTCTTTGCCTAAGTTTAAAGCTTTCTAGAAGTTAATTACTAGCGTCCCATTATTGATCAACATCTAGATTACAACAAAGACGGAGAGTTGATAATTATTGATGTCTTTTTTCCTTCAACCTTGATTGAGATTTATGGATTTTGGTCTTATTTATTTAGATTGATCGTTGTTTGCTAGAAATTGTTGACAATGTAGTGATAATCATTGTTCCTTGAGTGTATTTTAGTTGTATTACCTTGAGTTTTGAGTTGGACCTTTAATAGGTTGAGTTTGATTAAATTTGCCCAAACCCAGATGGTACTCGCTACTTGTTGTTACTGCCCTTACGCCCGGACGGGGTCATGATCGTCTTGATAGTTTATTCAACATAACTTTGATTTGTTTTTTTTTCGATTGTGCCCATAGCTTGAAACCGTACTTACAACCTCCTTGATACTAAATCCTCGAGTAAACCGAGGAAAATTCTGTGACAGGTATAAAATTGGCCTCAATACTTAGACCAAAAATTTGAGGACATTTGTGGAGAAGAGTTCCCACATCAACTCCAATAGATTTGAAGTACTCAGCTGTAGCACCCTTAACAAAAACCATTGCACCAATATAACTCCTGAGTGGGTGGCAATTTGTTGTCAACTCAACCTTTTCTTGCAGATAGATTGTCCAACTTGCACCCTGGGTCCAAAAATGTTGCACCTCAAGTATCTTAATATTGCACTTCTGAGAAAAACCATTGCACCAATGTAACTCCTGTTTGGGTGCCAGTGTGTGGTCAATCATATAACCTTTTTTGTGGAGAAGAGTTCCCACATCAACTTCAATAGATTTGAAGTACTCAACTGTAGCCCTTAACTTCTCCACTCCATAGCCTAGGATATTTGGGCAGAGCATTAGTACCTTACTCTGGTTTATGGCTAAAAGGCCAATTTCATAAAGACAATAAAATTTGATTTGAATTTCTGCTTGCTATAAACAACAAGCGCAAGAAAACGACAAATTACCTTTGCCCATCGTTTCTTGTCCACGCATGATTCTATAAAAATGTCACAGTGGGTATTAAGTTTTTAGTTGAGGCCTTTTCCTGAGAATCGCAGGGATGTCGGATTTCGGTACCCAAACATCAAGTAGGAAAAATGGCATCGCCATTGGTTGGCAACTGCTTGAGCCAACTTCCACAAAGTCAAACTCATTTATTGGGTTTGGTTTGGACAGTGTTAAAAACATAGAAAAATGGCACTTTTTTTTAAAAAATTTTGAGATTTGTATATTGTGGGTTTAGCATTTTGAGGGTTTCCTAGGAATGGCACTTTTTTAATTTTTTTTTTGAGATTTGTATATTGTGGGTTTAGCATTTTGAGATTTGTATATTGTGGGTGTAGCATATTGAGGTATCTATTTTTACATATCCTTTAGTCCATGTACAAAACCATTAAACTGAAAACATTAAACCACCAATACAATTGTGGTTTGTAAATGCAGCTGAGAACACTTTTTCGACTGAGCAGTGCATGAAGATGAAGATGACGATGACACACCCACTTTTTTGCACATAGATTTTGTGGTGGGTTGTGAGTAATTATTGTTAATAGCACGACTTCATTTTTAGTGTAGCTGATAAGCCCCCAATATTGTACATAACCAGGGCTTATCATGCTCATTTATCACACACAAGCACACGATTTTGCGTTTTATACATTTGATATGCGCGTCATAGTGTTTTTGCCAAGTTACAGGTTGAACGCGTGAAATTAACACATTTTGAGCACATCGAGAATCGGATCACCTTTACGAGGGCCACGAGACAAGGTACACCTCCCCCGAGGGTCGCACAACTCATTCACGTATTTTGAAGGAGGCCCGGAAGCATGAACGGCCAAGAGAGTGACCGAGAAAGGCCAAGGCATAATCAAGAACCAACTGGATCGATCCATGATGAAGCTGGATCGATCCACATTCGTGCAACAGACCAACAGATCAAGTTGGATCGATCCATGGATGTGCTGGATCGATCCATGCTCAAGTAGAAGACCCTAGGTTAATCTGGATAGATCCAGGGGTAAAGGTGGATCGATCCACCACTTGAAAGAAGTTCAACCTCGCACCAAAATCATTTGGATCGATCCAGAAGTGAAGAGGATCGATCCACTTCAACAAATTCTGCACTAACCAACATCTGGATCGATCCAGATATCAAGTGGATCGATCTACTTTTCACCCGAACAGCACCAGACCCTTTTGGATCAATCCAAGGCAAGGGTGGATCGATCCAGACTTGGTTATCTCAGCAACAGCAACATCTGGATTAATCCAGATAAAGGGTGGATCGATCCAGACCCCTTCGGGCAGCAGATACTATGCACTATATGTACATTCCTTTTATGGAAACTTTGGTTGTTTGTGAGGACTTTATAGATATTTTGTTAGAGAGAGAAAATGGATGATTAAAATATTCTTTCCTCTCTCCTTCTCACTAACTTCTTCTTCTTTTATTTTCTTTCCTAGTTAATTTGCTCTCCCCTCTCTCCTCCATTAGAGAGTTGTGGAAGCTCTCTCTCTCTAGATTTCTCATGTAAGTGTTTAGCTTCCATTAATTTGTCGTTTATTAATGTTGTAGCTCGGACTTCGATTGTTCTATCTATCTAGTTTATTTTTGTTCTTGTTAAGTTTCTCATTTCCATGTTCCTCTAGCTATTTTATCTTAAAGATCCTAGTTCTAAACCTTGTTAATTAATTCCTTAAGGTTTAAAGTTGTAGGCTAACTTAGGATCTTCATTAAAAATCACTTTTCAAAGTTATATGTTATGTTCTTTATTTCCTTCATAAAAATAGTCATGTTTTACTTAGTAATGGTCGAGTAGTCGTTTTAGGCTCGGTCATGGGGTGATTAGTACCCCGTGACTTAGGTTCATTACTCTCCTCGCCATAATGTAAACATTGCTTGTTAATCAAAGAGTACGGATTGATTTTATGTATCAAAATTTGGATTTGTTAATCCCGTTGATCACACGTAGCCAAGGGCTTGACCACTTGGCACGTGTGATGCTTAGGGCTATGTCAATCAAAATGTTTGTATAAATGGTACAAGAATCCTACTCTTTGAGAAACACCATTTCTAGTTAAACGAGTTCAAACACCAAATCTTCCGTTTGGGGTCGTTTAACGATGCCCCCGAGCCGGTTATTTTAGAGGAGAATGAATCGGCCTAAGTCATTAGTGTTGTGAACCCCTTCACTTAGCCTTGTTTTAATTAGTCTTTTTAATCTCGCGTCATTCACGAAGTCAAGTGAATTCCACCCCCAAACTTCAAACGCCAAGTTTGCCGCTTTAAGGCTAAAACCAACATTCGCGAATCAACGCTCACGCTCAGCGCATTCGGTCTCTGTGGACTCGACCTGGACTTACCGGTATCATGCTACCATCGGCCTAAACCCTACGCTTGGGGAAATCATATTGAAATACAATCCAAGAATGCAAGCATTTTTGGCGCCGTTGCCGGGGACCCAATGGTCTGCTCCGCGTGAGTTTGCCTCGCGCCACGCCACTGTAAGTATCCCGTTTCATTAGTACATATCGCTTAGTTTACTTTTGTTCAACTAGTATAGTTCTAAGAGCGGATACCTCTATCCAAACAGTTGATTGTTTAAATTGAGGTTTAACGAAGCTCGAGGAAGCATATTAGTTTTTAAATTTCTATCATATATATATCGAGGCGGCGGAATAGCCCCTCGGAACTGTTTGTGGTGAGGCGGTGGTATAACCCCTCCAGTCTGTTGTGTAGTGTATGCAATTCTACGTGAGAGATTCTCGTCGTAAAGTCATTGAGTTTGTAAATCCACTCGCCACCATGGACGAGCGTGAGCAACCACCACCACAACAACCAGAAATGTTGTCCATGAGGCAATATCTTAACCCCACACGCCCCGTCCCACCATTACCAATAGTTCATCCTACACCCACAGCCAATCGTGCTGTTTACACAATTAAGCCGAACACAATTTCAATGTTGCCTATTTTTTATGGGATGAAGTCCCAATGCCCTTACGAGCACGTGAGGGAATTTGAGGATCTTGTGAACGCGCTCGTTACTGTTCCGGTTGAGCTTGAGTCCGCGCGCATGAAATTGTTTCCGTTTTCTCTTAAGGACCACGCACGAACTTGGTTGTCAACGTTAAAACCGCAGTCCATCACCTCGTGAGAAGAACTGCATGAGGAGTTTTTCAAGAAATATTACCCCTTGCATAAAACCATGGTAATGAAAAAGCGTGTCTCTAATTTTGCCGAGAAACCAAATGAACCATTTTTCGCTGTATGGGAGAGGTTTAAAAACCTTTTGACTGCTGTCCCACATCATGGTTTTTCTGTAAAAGACAAGATGCAATTTTTCTCCAAGGGTATTTCACAAGGGACTCGGCAATTCATTGACATCATGTGTAATGGTGAATTTTTAAACAGGAATCCTCAACAGTGTTATGATTTTCTTGAGCAACTCGCCGAGAATAACCAGTCATGGGATTATTCGGATCCCTTGGACAAGACCTATCAACCGGCGAGTGCGAGTGCGGGTACTAATGAAGGTTCGAGTGAGAGAGGGAAGTATGTGCTTAAAGAGCAAGATGACTTAAATTTTAAGCTTTCCCAACTCACTAAAAAGTTGGAAAATTTGGAAATAAAAAGTGTGAAGGAGTGTGCGTTGTGCGTGACCCAAGGGCATTCAACTGATGATTGCCCGACATTTCCAGGTTTGAAGGAAATCCTTCATGGTGGGGTAGCGGAACAAGTGGAGGTCAATGCCGTCGGTCAACGGTATGACCCTCTCTCAAACACGTATAATCCTGGAACCAAGGACCATCCTAATCTCGGATGTGGGCGGGGGGGGGGGGGGGGGGGGGGGGGCAAATCAAGGGCAAGCTCAAAGGCCACCCGCGGCCTATAATCAAGGCTATCGACCACCCCAAGGTCAAAATCAAAACCAAGGTCAAGCCCGGTACCCTCCAAATCAACAACACCATGGGTCGAATTTTTATCAACCACCTCAAAAGCGCTCATTGGAAGAAACCATGCAATTTTTCATTCAAAGTCAAACGGTGACCAATGAGCAAAATGCTCATGCGTTGAGAGAGATCCAAGGTCAAGTGACTCGGTTAACCACGTCCGTGGGGCAGCTTCAACAAGAGAAGGGAAAGTTCCCATCTCAACCATAAGCAAACCCCCAAGGAGTCCATTTGGCATGCACCACGTCGGGCCAAGACCCGAATAACCTCGAGCAAGCCAAGGCAATTTCTGTCTTGAGGAGTGGTAAGGAGATTGATAAGACTATCCCTCCGAAACCTACTCCTCCCGTGGTCCTTTCTCCTCCGGTTGTTATTGAGCAACCTTCTTCGAGTGGTCCGGTTGCGCCACCTAATGTCGTGGAGCAAAAGCCTCCCATTTGTCCGTTTCCGGCACCCTATCCCCAAAGGTTGAAAGTGCCGGCCAAGCCTTCTTTGAACAATGGTGTGTATGAGGTTCTAGAGCAAGTTAAGATCAACATCCCTCTTTTGGATGCCATTAGAACCATACCCTCCTATGCCAAATTTCTTAAGGACTTATGCACTATTAAACGCAAGTTGAATGTCCAAAAGAAAGTTTTTCTAACTGAGCAAGTGAGTTCCATCATCCAAACCAACATAGCTCCTAAGTACAAAGACCCCGATTGTCCTACAATTTCCATTGTCATAGGGGGTAAGAGAGTTGAGAGAGCTTTGCTTGACTTGGGTGCGAGTGTGAATTTGCTTCCGTTTTCGGTGTATGAGGAATTAGGCTTGGGCGAGATGAAACCCACGAGAGTGACGCTTCAATTGGCGGATCATAGTATCCGTATTCCTAAGGGTTTAGTGGAGGATGTCTTAGTCCAAGCGGACAACTTTGTCTACCCTGTGGACTTTGTGGTTTTAGACACGTGTCCCGTCGCCAATACTTCATAGGCACAAACACCCATCATTCTCGGGCGCCCATTCTTGGCAACTTCCGATGCGGTCATTCATTGTCGTAATAGGTTATTGAACATGACTTTTGAGAATATGAAAATGGCGGTGAATGTTTTTAATATTGGGTCTCAAATGGGAGACGATGATGATGTTCATGAGGTGAGTTTAATAGACACGTTGGTCCAAGAGCACGTAGACACCATACTTTACAAGGATCCACTTAAGGTTTGTCTTACCGCCGAGGAGGCATCATTTTTAGATTCACCCGAGGTCAAGTATTTGTACTCTTTGTTAGAATTGGAGGATGTTTGTGGGACGGACACGTGGTATCCTAAGTTTGAAGATTTGCCTCCCCTTGAGAGCAAAACTCTTCCGTCTAGTGTCCAATCACCCAAGCTTGAGTTAAAACCTCTCCCGGACACTTTGAAGTATGCCTTCCTTGGTGTCAGTGAAACCTTTCCCGTGGTGATTTCCTCTTCCCTTGAGGCACACCAAGAGTCCGGTTTGTTAGCGGTGTTGAAGCGGCACACAAAGGCCATAGGTTGGTCCATTGCCGATATTCACGGGATTGATCCCTCGGTTTGCACACATCACATCTATCTTGAAGAGGATGTGAAGCCGTCTCGCCAACCACAACGTCGTTTAAATCCAATCATGAAAGATGTGGTTCGGGCGAAGGTCTTAAAGTTGTTGGATGTTGGGATCATCTACCCTATCGCCGATAGTAAGTGGGTGAGCCCTATCCAAGTTGTTCCTAAAAAGTTCGGCATCACGGTGGTCAAAAATTCCACTGATGAATTGGTGCCTCAAAGGGTTACCACCGGATGGAGAGTGTGCATTGACTACCGCAAGTTAAACGCGAGCACGCGCAAGGACCACTTTCCTCTCCCCTTCATAGATCAAATCTTGGAGAGGGTAGCCGGTCATGCTTTTTATTGCTTTCTCGACGGGTACTCCGGGTATAATCAAATCGAGGTCGCTCTTGAGGATCAAGAGAAGACCACCTTCACGTGTCCTTTCGGTACTTTCGCTTATAAGTGCATGCCCTTTGGCTTGTGTAACGCGCCCGACACCTTTTCAAGGAGCATGATGGGCATTTTTAGTGACATGGTGGAGAAAATCGTGGAAGTCTTCATGGATGACTTCTCGGTATTCGGGGACTCATTTGAGTCGTGTTTAGAGAACCTTGACCGCGTGTTGGAGAGGTGTGAGAAGAAGCATCTTATTCTCAATTGGGAGAAGTGTCATTTCATGGTGACCAACGGGATTGTGTTGGGGCACATTGTGTCATCAAAGGGGATAGAGGTTGACAAAGCCAAAATTGATTTGATTGCAAACCTCCCTACCCCTAAGTGTGTGAAGGACATTCAGTCTTTTCTTGGGCACGCGGGTTTCTACTACCATTTCATTAAGGATTTTAGTGCCATCTCGCGGCCCTTGTGTCACCTCCTCCCGAAAGACGCGTCATTCATTTGGACACCCGCGTGTGAGGAGGCTTTCTCTAAGTTGAAATCTAGTCTCACCACTTCACCGATTGTGCGAGCTCCCGATTGGGATATTCCGTTTGAGTTGATGTGCGACGCGAGTGATTATGTGATTGGCGCCGTCTTGGGCCAAAGGAGAGGTAAAGAGCCATGTGTCATTTCTTACACGAGCAAAACTCTTAATGATGCTCAATTGAACTACTCCACCACTGAGAAAGAGTTGCTCGCGGTTGTCTTTGCTCTTGACAAGTTCCGGTCTTACTTTATAGGGTCCCCTATCGTGGTCTTCACGGACCACGCCGCATTAAAATATCTTATGGCTAAGCAAGATGTAAAAGCGCGGTTAATTAGGTGGGTCTTTTTGCTCCAAAAATTCAACTTAATAATCAAGGATAAAAAAGGAGTTAAAAATGTGGTCGCGGATCATTTGTCTTGTCTCAAGTTTGAGGATCGTTCCTCGAACATTCCGATAGTTGACACATTCCCGGATGAGCAATTGTTTGGTGTCTCGTCTTGCCCGTGGTTCGCGGATATTGTGAACTACTTAGCCACGGGCCAACTTCCTACCGTTTGGACTCTGTAAGAGAGGCGACGGTTCTTATTTGAGGTGAAAAGATTTTTCTTTGATGATCCTTATCTCTTCAAGTATTGTCCGGATCAAATCATCCGGCGATGTGTGCTGGATGTTGATCACCGAGCCGTCCTTTCCTTTTGCCACACCGAGACATGTGGAGGACAGTTCTCCGCCAAGAAAACCTCCGCAAAAATTCTCCAATGCTAGTTATATTGGCCGACGCTCTTCAAAGATGCTTTCGAATTTTGTAAAACGTGTGAGAGGTGTCAACAATTGGGAGGAGTGATGAGAAGGAACATGATGCCCTTAACCAATGTCATTGTTGTTGAAGTTTTTTATTGTTGGGGCATCGATTTTATGGGACCGTTTCCTATGTCTTTTGGTTTTCTCTACATCCTTCTTGCGGTGGACTATCGTAGTCCAAGTGGGTCGAGGCTATCCCCACTCGTACGAACGACCACAAGGTGGTCGTTGAGTTCTTGAAAGAGCATGTTTTGGCTAGGTTTGGTACCTGCGCGCGATCATTAGTGATCAAGGGACCCATTTTTGTAATAGGCCCTTTGAAACTTTAATGCGTAAGTATGATATCACTCATAAGGTCTCTACGGCCTATCACCCTCAAACCAATGGTCAAGCCGAACTTGCGAACCGAGAAATAAAGCATATTCTTGAGAAAACGGTAAATCCCAATCGGAAGGATTGGTCTACTCGATTGACCGATTCCTTGTGGGCCTATCGAACCGCGTATAAGACGGTGTTGGGGATGTCCCCTTACCACTTGGTTTATGGAAAAGTGTGCCACTTGCCGGTTGAACTTGAGCATAAGGCCTATTAGCCCATCAAATCTTTGAACTATCGCATGCCCGAGGCCGGTACGCATAGGAAGCTCCAAATCAATGAGCTTGAGGAGATTCGGAGAGATGCATATGAGAGCACGGCCATTTACAAGGCTAAAGTCAAAGAATTTCATGATAAAAACATTCTAAGGAAGGATTTTCATGTGAATCAAAAAGTGCTTTTGTATAACTTTAGACTCCATCTTTTTCCGGGAAAATTGCATTCACGGTGGGTTGGGCCGTATTTTGTGCATCATGTGTATCCTCATGGGGCAATCGATGTTTTTAATCCAAAGGATGGTAAAATTTTCAAGGTAAACGGTCAAAGGTTAAAACCATTTTTGGAAATTGTAACGATGAGGAGGAGGTTGAAAGGTTGGTCGATTCGGTCTATTCGGACGACCCTCAGGTTTAAAATTCTTGTGTGATTTGCCCGTGAAGTCTTCGTGACTTCACTTTTCAGGGGGAGCTAACGCGTACCTCTGAACTTCGTTGTTTGGAGGGCCTGACCCTTTGCCTCCTCTTGCATCGGGTTTCCCACTATTGACTTGGGACTAGCTATGCACGCCGGCTAGACAACAATGCGCGTGTGCCCAACTCCGATTAGAAGGGCCATTTTTTTTATTCTTTTTAATAAAATCTTGGAGACCCCACACGTGAGGATAAGATAACACGAGTGTGTCAGTGACATAGGGCTCGTTTATAAAAAGCCTTTCTGATAGGAGTAATTCGCAACTAAACGTCTGCGCTCTTTAGATCAGCCCCTGGCAGAGAGTGAGTTTCCGTGAATGGGTGGGGGCGCTTGAATATTCCCATGCTTATGGCACGGCGACAGGCTCTGTCTTGTGTTCGCCCTGTGCGGAGTTCGTTGGGGACATTGGACTTGATTGTCTGACGGGGTATTGTGTGCGACTTGGACGCTCCGAGTTCTGACGTAACAAATTTCTAGGAGAAGTAAAATCCGTGGAGTTTGAGAGAGCTCTAGTGTTTACCGTGCTCGAACGGTGTTTGGACGGTCCGGTATAGCCACCCGAGCTTGAGCTACGTATGGCCTAGCCACAGTCTCGAGCTTGGGAAGAAAAGTAGTACCCGTGCGATCGCGTGAAGATCATGGTGGGTTTTCCTTTTTCATTGTACATATCGTATATATTGTTCTCTGTGGAGCCCGGATAACACGAGCCGGGGGGTTCTCATATCGTTTCTCTTAGTAGGTAGTCGGCAATTAAGTCTTTTGCAGGGTGACCATGCTACCGTACCAGCCTTGGTAGTTTGGGCCTAACTTGGCGGCGAGTGCGGCATCCAGGACCTCTAAGCATGGGTGCAACGAAATGTCGCGGTTGTAAGGCCTATAAAGTCGTTGAGGATGGTCCTATACGACTAGCTGTGGTCCCGGAGAGGGGCCGAATGAGGAAGCCTTGGAAGCATTGCCGATGACGAAGGGAGTAAGTGATAGAAAAATTCCTCCCACTTGGTCGAGGTCTTGGAGGTCGACATGCCTCCCCGTCGGTACAATTTTTTGTTCCCTATCTCTCTTTACTTTCGTTCTCTTGCATTGAGGACACTGCAAATTTTAAGTTGGGGGGACAGAATAGTGTAGTGTACATATTCCGGTTCTAGTTTTCATTTTCCGTCAAATTTTTTTTGCGTTAAAACTTCCCGTTTTAGTACAATCTTATAGTGGGATACACTAGATATGCTCAATCATTCTATAATGGCTAGAGTATCGTGTTTCGGTGATTTTGGTTGAGAGTTAACTTGAGCATGCACATATACATGCAATTTGATGAACATGTTAGGTCGTATGCGTAGTTGAGTAATGTGCATCACTTAGAGTATAAATTCATCTTTCCAAGCATCCCATGTTTCTTGCTTTCGATTATTTGGTGTGTACATAATTTTTTATTTGAGTTAAGCTAGCTTATTGTCACTCGTGCATTCGTGTTGGAGTTTTTAGCGTGCTTAGGAAATGATACAAGCATTTTCTTTGTGTAATCAAACCACACATGAGTCCCGTTGTACCTAATTTTTGTACCAAGTCCGTTCTGTCATTTTCTAAGCCTTGAGAAACCGGTTGTTTGGAGGAAATTAGGAGGTGAGATAAGGGGCATGCCAATTGAAAATTAAAAATATCCAACGGTAAAAAAGCGAGACCGGATGTTGGGAGGATAGGCGGGAAGTGGAGATGGGCAATACATCTCGAGAGGATTGAATTTGGAGTGTTACGTGCCGTGTTGGATTACTTTTGAATGAGTTGAAGTGTATTTTGGAGCTTGGAATTGGTTTACAAAGCAAAAATCCAAGGAAAGCAGTCCAGAAGCATCTGGATCGATCCAACTTCTTAGTGGATCGATCCAATCTGACAAAATGAGATTCCAGGCAGTTTTGGACCGGTCCAATGGTTTAGTGGATCGATCCAAGTTGTTAAATTCGCGACCAGTAGCATTCGTATCGATCTGGAGTAGAAGTGGTTCGATCCACGTTTTAAAAATTGACCAACAGTGGGTTTTGTACCGATCCGGGAGGAGAAGTGGATCGATCCACGTTTTAAAAATTCCGAGCAGGAGGTTCTGGATCGATCCTGGGTGATGATGGATCGATCCAACAGGATTTGGGAACCCAATAAAGAGACCCGTCGGTCCCATTTGAAACAAATCTCTCTCTCTCTACCCCTGATCGATCCAACTCTCTCTCCCTTCTCTCATCTGCCCCAAATCAACTCCTCCCCTCCACTACCATCATGAATCATCACAAGCACAAAACCCCTCTACTTCCATAACCACCACTACACTACCCTAAACTAAAACCCTAAACTTCCATTATCTTCTTCCTCCACCTCCATAACCGAACACTACCACCACAAAACCTCTTCTCTTTACACCGTGAACCACCACACTCCATCACCACCGTACCTTCTCTCTCTCATTTGCACAAATCAAAACCCCACCTCCACCAACAAAACCCGTACACCCTCCCTTCTCTAGTACAGTCCAGAAAATCTCAAGGGTTGAAGGAATTTTAGGTTTTGGGGCACAATTTCAAGGAGATCAGAGGGGTTAAAGGTTTTCAAGCACAATCTGGGTTTCAAGCAAGGTAATGGATGGCTTGCTCTCTCTCATCAATGTTGAATGGTATTACTGCTGTTGTTGCACTGCTCCTATTCTCATTGTGAAATTAGAGTTGGTTTGAAAATCTGGGCTTGATTAGTCACTGTCATCTGCATTGTGAACTTTAAAGTGCCATTGAGTTGTTGTGATTAGTTGCCCTGTTCTTTGTTGAACTGTAAACTGCCCTGCATTGCTATTTGTCTGAACTGTGGAAGTTTGGGGGTTTATTTGTTGATTTGATGAGCTGAATTCTGGGTCATATTATCTTGTTGCTCTGCATTGTTGATTGTGAAACTGAATTGAAGTAGGGGGTTGGTTGGAGGCTTGAAACACAGGCTATCGAATTGAGGGTTTGTTTTGGTTTGTCTGAAATTTCAAGGACCAAGGGAAAAGGGAAACCATTCGAGAAACTTACCAAACGACGCCGGCAGAATTCAGAAAGTGAGTCAAGTAGCGAGGAGTATGATCGCACGCAGGAGGTCCTTATGGCCGATGCTGGCGCGGGGAGAGGTGACAAAAGGCCTAGTAAACGAACACATGACAAAGTGGTGATGATAAAAGGAAGAAATGGTTGGACGAGTTCAAAACAAAGAAAGTAAAGTGTGAGAGGCAGGTAAATGCGCAGGACTTGGGTGAAAACTACAGAGTGCCGGAGGTTCGTCAGGAGGGTTTGGAGCAATGGTTCGATCCGCTCCCGGGATAGAATCTTAAGTGCGTCAAAGAGTTCTATATGAACATGGTGGTTGAGAAAGAAGGTGAAGGGGAAAATGCGGTGCCTGTGAGACTCACGACAAAGATGGCGAACAAGGTGGTCAAAGTAACACCCGACCGCATTGCCAAACAATTGAAGTACAAACGGCCTGACCCGTCAACCGTTAATTATCCCGGGGGGGTTGAAATTGTTGAGGAGGGGCTCAAGGAGACACTTTTCAGGGACCCAGAGAAGGGAATGAACCCGATCAACCCAAGCCGGTTCAATGATGAAATTCGGATCCTCAACAAAGCCATCCATGCAAACCTATATCCAAAGGGGAAGGAAACCAAACCTAGTGACAAGTCAGCTGAGTTGTTGGGGGTATTTATGGATCCGAAAGTTAAGGTGGATTGGGCCCATTTCATTTTTCTTCAAATAGTGGACTACCTTGACACGCAACCGGGGTCAACCCTGTTATGGTTCCCTTGTTTGATCACAAAACTTTGCCATGCTCAAGGAGTGAAAGGGCCAGGTTACACGAAGTTGGAACCATGTGACGGGAGAGTTATTGACACGACAACTCTGAAGAGGGTGTCAAGGCTCCAAAGGCTGCCCCTAGCTCAACACCCGAAGCTTCGTCCTCCACAGCACCGCCCCCACTTCCAAAGGCAAAGTCCAAGTTGCTCGTACCTCCACCGGAAAGTTCAAAGGCCACAGTGTGGTATAAGAGGCTTTTCATGCTCATGGCCAAAGTGTTCAAGAAATTAGATAAGATTGAGAGGGAGAGGAAAGGGGATAAGCATTATAAGGAATGGCAGCAAAAGGTTCTTGAGAATCTTAGTGGGCAACGTTATGAGGTACCGCCGGAGCTTGTTGTGGAAGATAGCGACGACGATGATGAGGATGAGGACGACTCCGATGATGAGGAGTGATTGGTGGTGTTGGTGACAACAATGGTGGTACATATTAAGTAGTAGTAAATAGTAGTTAGCGAGTCGGTGGAGTCGACACAATTGTTTTTGGTTTCATTAGTGTCTCATCGAACTCTTTTAATTTTAGTTGTTAATTTAGTTTTAGGTGCATATTTTGATGCCGAAATTTGGCATTTGATGGTGTAGTTGAGGGTCGGTGGCTGCCAAGGGGTAGATGACCCGAGCTAGCATATGGCCGCCACACTTTTGTAGTCCCTCCTTTTTGCTAACCAAGGTCATTATAAGCTTTCAATGCTTAAATTCATTTCGTAGTACGTGATTGACTCTGATAGGTGCACGCTTAGCAATATTTCATGCTTATACTTGAATGCTTCCCGTCGCTCATTTGCTCTTTTATTCACAAGCGCATTTTTTATTAGCTTGCGGTAATATTTTGTTTCGTTATCGCATATCATGCTAAGCGCTTATCGTTTTGATATTTCTATGTGTGTGATTGAAATTTTTGAGACACAATTTTTGTCTAAGCCCTATTGGAATTGAAACTCTTTGGAGTGCATAACACTTGCCTACTCGTGTGACCTATTAATTTCATAATTGTGCATGTCATGTGTGTGCGTGAGTTGCTTTTGGTTGGATGATCTGGATAACCGGTACTTTGCCTAGACTTTTTGTAGATTGAGCATAGTTATCGTATTGGGTACTTTTATTTAATTAACTAGTTGTTTAGTTTAATTTGCTAGGGACTAGCAAAGTCCAAGTTAGGGGGTGTGATAAGCCCCCAATATTGTACATAACCAGGGCTTATCATGCTCATTTATCACACACAAGCACGCGATTTCGCGCCTTCTACGTTTGATATGTGCGTCGTAGTGTTTTTGCCAAGTTACAGGTTGAACGAGTGAAATGAACGCATTTTGAGCACATCGAGAACCGGACCACATTTACGAGGGCCGCGAGACAAGGTACACCTCTCCCAAGGGTCGCACAACTCATTCACGTATTTTGAAGGAGGCCCGGAAGCATGAACGGCCAAGGGAGTGACCGAGAAAGGCCAAGGCACAATCAAGAACCAACTGGATCGATTCAGAAGTGAAGAGGATCAATCCACTTCAACAAATTCTGCACTAACCAACATCTGGATCGATCCAGATATCAAGTGGATCGATCCACTTTTCACCCGAACATCACCAGACCCCTTTGGATCGATCCAAGGCAGGGGTGGATCGATCCAGACTTGGTTATCTCAGCAACAGCAACATCTGGATCGATCCAGATAAAGGGTGGATCGATCCAGACCCCTCCGGGCAGCAGATACTGTGCACTTTATGTACATTCCTTTTATGGAAACTTTGGTTGTTTGTGAGGACTTTATAGATATTTTGTTAGAGAGAGAAAATGGATGATTAAAATAGTCTCTCCTCTCTCCTTCTCACTCACTTCTTCTTCTTTTATTTTCTTTCCTAGTTAATTTGCTCTCCCCTCTCTCCTCCATTAGAGAGTTGTGGAAGCTCTCTCTCTCTAGATTTCTCATGTAAGTGTTTAACTTCCGTTAATTTGTCGTTTATTAATGTTGTAGCTCGGACTTAGATTGTTCTATCTATCTAGTTTATTTTTGTTCTTGTTAAGTTTCTCATTTCCATGTTCCTCTAGCTATTTTATCTTAAAGATCCTAGTTCTAAACCTTGTTAATTAATTCCTTAAGGTTTAAAGTTGTAGGCTAACTTAGGATCTTCATTAAAAATCACTTTTCAAAGTTATATGTTATGTTCTTTATTTCCTTCATAAAAATAGTCATGTTTTACTTAGTAATGGTCGAGTAGTCGATTTAGGCTCGGTCATGGGGTGATTAGTACCCCGTGACTTAGGTTCATTCACCCTCCTCGCCATAATGTAAACATTGCTTGTTAATCAAAGAGAACGAATTGATTTTATGTAGCAAAATTTGGATTTGTTAATCCCGTTGATCACACGTAGCCAAGGGCTTGACCACTTGGCACGTGTGATGCTTGGGGCTATGTAAATCAAAACGTTTGTATAAATGGCACAAAAATCCTACTATTTGAGAAACACCATTTCTAGTTAAACGAGTTCAAGCACCAAGTCTTCCGTTCGGGGTTGTTTAACGATGCCTCCGAGCCGATTATTTTAGAGGAGAATGAATCGGCCTAAGTCATTGGTGTTGTGAACCCCTTGGCTTAGCCTTGTTTTAATTAGTCTTTTTAATCTCGCGTCATTCACGAAGTCAAGTGAATTCCACCCCCAAACTTCAAACGCCAAGTTTGCTGCTTTAAGGCTAAAACTAACATTCGCGAATCAACGCTCACGCTCAGCGCATTCGGTCTCTGTGGACTCGACCCGGACTTACCGGTATCATGCTACCGTCGGCCTAAACCCAACGCTTGGGGAAATCATATTGAAATACAATCCAAGGACGCAAGTAGTAGCTCACCACTATTTTTTTGGCATGGCTGAGCTTCAAAGATGAACCTACTGTTGGTTTTTGTGTTGTGGGTTCTTATGTCATAGATAGGCAATTAAGGGGTATGTAATTAAGCTACTGGACTACTTGGTATTGTTGTCTTTCATTTAATTATGGGGTTTGTAATTATCGAACTTAAGTACTTCGATACTTGCAGTTTGTGGTACTTGGATACTATTTGGCAGAATCTAATGAATGCTTGGATATGTCATTGGGAATTCTACTTGGGAAATTTAGTTTGGAAAATTCCTTTTATATGTGTGCATGGGAAATTTAGTTGGGATAAGGTTTTTTTTTTTTTTCACAAAATAAGCGTGTTTCTGAACCGACTTTTAAACCGTAACCAATCATTGAAAATTAACATAAACCACCAATTACAATAGATGCCGTGGGATTACCACATTTCGGTTCATTCTTCGAAGACGGCTTCAAGGTTGAAACTTGTGATATTCAAGCAGGTGGTTTTGTGTAGTCTCCATATCACAATCTCTCTCATTACGAGGCAGACACCGGCCTTAATTTTCCCTTCAAATACTTCGTCTGCCTTGTCAGCCACAGATCCCCAAACAGATCCTGTGGGATCCTGTTACAAAAAACCAAACACGGGTAAATTACGGTTCGATTTATCGAATTGATTTATGAAATAACGTACTCACCTTCAACTCCACCCAAGCTCCACCAACTCCATCACGCACGCATGACTATACGAATGCGACAACCTAAATACACATACAAACACATTGAACTCACAAATGGTAACTGTAAATACATTTTAAAGGATATACAAGAATATCTACAACAACTTACGAGTTTGACCCGATCCAAGTGCTTCATTTTATGCACAGTTGCCAAATTCATATAACCTGGCTCTTGCAGGTATCCACCGTGCACGACAGCTAACCAGGCATTGTTATGAACGAATGCGGTGTCCTCACTTTCAACTGTCAACGCTCTATGTATAGCTTCTTGTGGGTTCATCTCCAATACACCCTGTCCACCCTCTCTTCTCTCCAATGCCATCTGGACAAGACCGGCTGGCCCTGGAATTAACCCTCTACGTTGTTCTGCACCTCGAGAACTTTCTCCTCCCCATTTACATTTGTCTTTGTTCATGTCTTTGTTGGTCTAATGGAAAAACAGAAATCACATACAAGTGTTGAAGGCCTGGTGCTTTCCATTTATAGTGTCCAACTAAAAATTCTATCCAACAACCAAATTAATTTTCAATAAAAATTCGTCCATTGCACCCTTAGTCAATCACCATTGCACCTTTAGTGTAAAACAGTGGCACACCTAAAAAAACTCATTGCACACATGTAAGTCTAGGTGGGTGCCAGTGTGTTGTCAACTCAACCCTTTTTGCAGAGAGATTCTCCAACTTGCACCCTGGGTCCAAAACTCTTGCACCTCAGAAATATAAATGTTGCACCCTTAACAAAAAGAATTGCATCAATGTAATTCCTGAGCGGGTGCCAGTGTGTTGTCCACTCAACCCTTTTTGCAGAGTGATTCTCCAACTTGCACCCTTAGTCCAAAAAACATGCACCACAGTAATACATGTGTTGCACCCTTAATAAATATCATTGCACCCTGGTAATTCCAGAGTGGGTGCTAGTGTGTTGTCAACTCAACCCTTTTTGCAGAGAGATTTTCCAACTTGCACTCTGGCATCAAAGGGTTTTAGGGTTTAGGGTTTAGGGTTTAGGGTTTAGGGTTTAGGGTTTAGGGTTTAGGGTTTAGGGTTTAGGGTTTAGGGTTTAGGGTTTAGGGTTTAGGGTTTAGGGTTTAGGGTTTAGGGTTCAGGGTTTAGGGTTTAGGGTTTAGGGTTTAGGGTTTAGGGTTTAGGGTTTAGGGTTTAGGGTTTAGGGTTTAGGGTTTAGGGTTTAGGGTTTAGGGTTTAGGGTTTAGGGTTTAGGGTTTAGGGTTTAGGGTTTAGGGTTTAGGGTTTAGGGTTTAGGGTTTAGGGTTTAGGGTTTAGGGTTTAGGGTTTAGGGTTTAGGGTTTAGGGTTTAGGGTTTAGGGTTTAGGGTTTAGGGTTTAGGGTTTAGGGTTTAGGGTTTAGGGTTTAGGGTTTAGGGTTTAGGGTTTAGGGTTTAGGGTTTAGGGTTTAGGGTTTAGGGTTTAGGGTTTTAGGGTTTAGGGTTTAGGGTTTAGGGTTTAGGGTTTAGGGTTTAGGTTTTAGGGTTTAGGGTTTAGGGTTTAGGGTTTAGGGTTTAGGGTTTAGGGTTTAGGGTTTAGGGTTTAGGGTTTAGGGTTTAGGGTTTAGGGTTTAGGGTTTAGGGTTTAGGGTTTAGGGTTTAGGGTTTAGGGTTTAGGGTTTAGGGTTTAGGGTTTAGGGTTTAGGGTTTAGGGTTTAGGGTTTAGGGTTTAGGGTTTAGGGTTTAGGGTTTAGGGTTTAGGGTTTAGGGTTTAGGGTTTAGGGTTTAGGGTTTAGGGTTTAGGGTTTAGGGTTTAGGGTTTAGGGTTTAGGGTTTAGGGTTTAGGGTTTAGGGTTTAGGGTTTAGGGTTTAGGGTTTAGGGTTTAGGGTTTAGGGTTTAGGGTTTAGGGTTTAGGGTTTAGGGTTTAGGGTTTAGGGTTTAGGGTTTAGGGTTTAGGGTTTAGGGTTTAGGGTTTAGGGTTTAGGGTTTAGGGTTTAGGGTTTAGGGTTTAGGGTTTAGGGTTTAGGGTTTAGGGTTTAGGGTTTAGGGTTTAGGGTTTAGGGTTTAGGGTTTAGGGTTTAGGGTTTAGGGTTTAGGGTTTAGGGTTTAGGGTTTAGGGTTTAGGGTTTAGGGTTTAGGGTTTAGGGTTTAGGGTTTAGGGTTTAGGGTTTAGGGTTTAGGGTTTAGGGTTTAGGGTTTAGGGTTTAGGGTTTAGGGTTTAGGGTTTAGGGTTTAGGGTTTAGGGTTTAGGGTTTAGGGTTTAGGGTTTAGGGTTTAGGGTTTAGGGTTTAGGGTTTAGGGTTTAGGGTTTAGGGTTTAGGGTTTAGGGTTTTAGGGTTTAGGGTTTAGGGTTTAGGGTTTAGGGTTTAGGGTTTAGGGTTTAGGGTTTTAGGGTTTAGGGTTTTAGGGTTTTAGGGTTTAGGGTTTAGGGTTTAGGGTTTAGGGTTTAGGGTTTTAGGGTTTAGGGTTTAGGGTTTAGGGTTTAGGGTTTAGGGTTTAGGGTTTAGGGTTTAGGGTTTAGGGTTTAGGGTTTAGGGTTTAGGGTTTAGGGTTTAGGGTTTAGGGTTTAGGGTTTAGGGTTTAGGGTTTAGGGTTTAGGGTTTAGGGTTTAGGGTTTAGGGTTTAGGGTTTAGGGTTTAGGGTTTAGGGTTTAGGGTTTAGGGTTTAGGGTTTAGGGTTTAGGGTTTAGGGTTTAGGGTTTAGGGTTTAGGGTTTAGGGTTTAGGGTTTAGGGTTTAGGGTTTAGGGTTTAGGGTTTAGGGTTTAGGGTTTAGGGTTTAGGGTTTAGGGTTTAGGGTTTAGGGTTTAGGGTTTAGGGTTTAGGGTTTAGGGTTTAGGGTTTAGGGTTTAGGGTTTAGGGTTTAGGGTTTAGGGTTTAGGGTTTAGGGTTTAGGGTTTAGGGTTTAGGGTTTAGGGTTTAGGGTTTAGGGTTTAGGGTTTAGGGTTTAGGGTTTAGGGTTTAGGGTTTAGGGTTTAGGGTTTAGGGTTTAGGGTTTAGGGTTTAGGGTTTAGGGTTTAGGGTTTAGGGTTTAGGGTTTAGGGTTTAGGGTTTAGGGTTTAGGGTTTAGGGTTTAGGGTTTAGGGTTTAGGGTTTAGGGTTTAGGGTTTAGGGTTTAGGGTTTAGGGTTTAGGGTTTAGGGTTTAGGGTTTAGGGTTTAGGGTTTAGGGTTTAGGGTTTAGGGTTTAGGGTTTAGGGTTTAGGGTTTAGGGTTTAGGGTTTAGGGTTTAGGGTTTAGGGTTTAGGGTTTAGGGTTTAGGGTTTAGGGTTTAGGGTTTAGGGTTTAGGGTTTAGGGTTTAGGGTTTAGGGTTTAGGGTTTAGGGTTTAGGGTTTAGGGTTTAGGGTTTAGGGTTTAGGGTTTAGGGTTTAGGGTTTAGGGTTTAGGGTTTAGGGTTTAGGGTTTAGGGTTTAGGGTTTAGGGTTTAGGGTTTAGGGTTTAGGGTTTAGGGTTTAGGGTTTAGGGTTTAGGGTTTAGGGTTTAGGGTTTAGGGTTTAGGGTTTAGGGTTTAGGGTTTAGGGTTTAGGGTTTAGGGTTTAGGGTTTAGGGTTTAGGGTTTAGGGTTTAGGGTTTAGGGTTTAGGGTTTAGGGTTTAGGGTTTAGGGTTTAGGGTTTAGGGTTTAGGGTTTAGGGTTTAGGGTTTAGGGTTTAGGGTTTAGGGTTTAGGGTTTAGGGTTTAGGGTTTAGGGTTTAGGGTTTAGGGTTTAGGGTTTAGGGTTTAGGGTTTAGGGTTTAGGGTTTAGGGTTTAGGGTTTAGGGTTTAGGGTTTAGGGTTTAGGGTTTAGGGTTTAGGGTTTAGGGTTTAGGGTTTAGGGTTTAGGGTTTAGGGTTTAGGGTTTAGGGTTTAGGGTTTAGGGTTTAGGGTTTAGGGTTTAGGGTTTAGGGTTTAGGGTTTAGGGTTTAGGGTTTAGGGTTTAGGGTTTAGGGTTTAGGGTTTAGGGTTTAGGGTTTAGGGTTTAGGGTTTAGGGTTTAGGGTTTAGGGTTTAGGGTTTAGGGTTTAGGGTTTAGGGTTTAGGGTTTAGGGTTTAGGGTTTAGGGTTTAGGGTTTAGGGTTTAGGGTTTAGGGTTTAGGGTTTAGGGTTTAGGGTTTAGGGTTTAGGGTTTAGGGTTTAGGGTTTAGGGTTTAGGGTTTAGGGTTTAGGGTTTAGGGTTTAGGGTTTAGGGTTTAGGGTTTAGGGTTTAGGGTTTAGGGTTTAGGGTTTAGGGTTTAGGGTTTAGGGTTTAGGGTTTAGGGTTTAGGGTTTAGGGTTTAGGGTTTAGGGTTTAGGGTTTAGGGTTTAGGGTTTAGGGTTTAGGGTTTAGGGTTTAGGGTTTAGGGTTTAGGGTTTAGGGTTTAGGGTTTAGGGTTTAGGGTTTAGGGTTTAGGGTTTAGGGTTTAGGGTTTAGGGTTTAGGGTTTAGGGTTTAGGGTTTAGGGTTTAGGGTTTAGGGTTTAGGGTTTAGGGTTTAGGGTTTAGGGTTTAGGGTTTAGGGTTTAGGGTTTAGGGTTTAGGGTTTAGGGTTTAGGGTTTAGGGTTTAGGGTTTAGGGTTTAGGGTTTAGGGTTTAGGGTTTAGGGTTTAGGGTTTAGGGTTTAGGGTTTAGGGTTTAGGGTTTAGGGTTTAGGGTTTAGGGTTTAGGGTTTAGGGTTTAGGGTTTAGGGTTTAGGGTTTAGGGTTTAGGGTTTAGGGTTTAGGGTTTAGGGTTTAGGGTTTAGGGTTTAGGGTTTAGGGTTTAGGGTTTAGGGTTTAGGGTTTAGGGTTTAGGGTTTAGGGTTTAGGGTTTAGGGTTTAGGGTTTAGGGTTTAGGGTTTAGGGTTTAGGGTTTAGGGTTTAGGGTTTAGGGTTTAGGGTTTAGGGTTTAGGGTTTAGGGTTTAGGGTTTAGGGTTTAGGGTTTAGGGTTTAGGGTTTAGGGTTTAGGGTTTAGGGTTTAGGGTTTAGGGTTTAGGGTTTAGGGTTTAGGGTTTAGGGTTTAGGGTTTAGGGTTTAGGGTTTAGGGTTTAGGGTTTAGGGTTTAGGGTTTAGGGTTTAGGGTTTAGGGTTTAGGGTTTAGGGTTTAGGGTTTAGGGTTTAGGGTTTAGGGTTTAGGGTTTAGGGTTTAGGGTTTAGGGTTTAGGGTTTAGGGTTTAGGGTTTAGGGTTTAGGGTTTAGGGTTTAGGGTTTAGGGTTTAGGGTTTAGGGTTTAGGGTTTAGGGTTTAGGGTTTAGGGTTTAGGGTTTAGGGTTTAGGGTTTAGGGTTTAGGGTTTAGGGTTTAGGGTTTAGGGTTTAGGGTTTAGGGTTTAGGGTTTAGGGTTTAGGGTTTAGGGTTTAGGGTTTAGGGTTTAGGGTTTAGGGTTTAGGGTTTAGGGTTTAGGGTTTAGGGTTTAGGGTTTAGGGTTTAGGGTTTAGGGTTTAGGGTTTAGGGTTTAGGGTTTAGGGTTTAGGGTTTAGGGTTTAGGGTTTAGGGTTTAGGGTTTAGGGTTTAGGGTTTAGGGTTTAGGGTTTAGGGTTTAGGGTTTAGGGTTTAGGGTTTAGGGTTTAGGGTTTAGGGTTTAGGGTTTAGGGTTTAGGGTTTAGGGTTTAGGGTTTAGGGTTTAGGGTTTAGGGTTTAGGGTTTAGGGTTTAGGGTTTAGGGTTTAGGGTTTAGGGTTTAGGGTTTAGGGTTTAGGGTTTAGGGTTTAGGGTTTAGGGTTTAGGGTTTAGGGTTTAGGGTTTAGGGTTTAGGGTTTAGGGTTTAGGGTTTAGGGTTTAGGGTTTAGGGTTTAGGGTTTAGGGTTTAGGGTTTAGGGTTTAGGGTTTAGGGTTTAGGGTTTAGGGTTTAGGGTTTAGGGTTTAGGGTTTAGGGTTTAGGGTTTAGGGTTTAGGGTTTAGGGTTTAGGGTTTAGGGTTTAGGGTTTAGGGTTTAGGGTTTAGGGTTTAGGGTTTAGGGTTTAGGGTTTAGGGTTTAGGGTTTAGGGTTTAGGGTTTAGGGTTTAGGGTTTAGGGTTTAGGGTTTAGGGTTTAGGGTTTAGGGTTTAGGGTTTAGGGTTTAGGGTTTAGGGTTTAGGGTTTAGGGTTTAGGGTTTAGGGTTTAGGGTTTAGGGTTTAGGGTTTAGGGTTTAGGGTTTAGGGTTTAGGGTTTAGGGTTTAGGGTTTAGGGTTTAGGGTTTAGGGTTTAGGGTTTAGGGTTTAGGGTTTAGGGTTTAGGGTTTAGGGTTTAGGGTTTAGGGTTTAGGGTTTAGGGTTTAGGGTTTAGGGTTTAGGGTTTAGGGTTTAGGGTTTAGGGTTTAGGGTTTAGGGTTTAGGGTTTAGGGTTTAGGGTTTAGGGTTTAGGGTTTAGGGTTTAGGGTTTAGGGTTTAGGGTTTAGGGTTTAGGGTTTAGGGTTTAGGGTTTAGGGTTTAGGGTTTAGGGTTTAGGGTTTAGGGTTTAGGGTTTAGGGTTTAGGGTTTAGGGTTTAGGGTTTAGGGTTTAGGGTTTAGGGTTTAGGGTTTAGGGTTTAGGGTTTAGGGTTTAGGGTTTAGGGTTTAGGGTTTAGGGTTTAGGGTTTAGGGTTTAGGGTTTAGGGTTTAGGGTTTAGGGTTTAGGGTTTAGGGTTTAGGGTTTAGGGTTTAGGGTTTAGGGTTTAGGGTTTAGGGTTTAGGGTTTAGGGTTTAGGGTTTAGGGTTTAGGGTTTAGGGTTTAGGGTTTAGGGTTTAGGGTTTAGGGTTTAGGGTTTAGGGTTTAGGGTTTAGGGTTTAGGGTTTAGGGTTTAGGGTTTAGGGTTTAGGGTTTAGGGTTTAGGGTTTAGGGTTTAGGGTTTAGGGTTTAGGGTTTAGGGTTTAGGGTTTAGGGTTTAGGGTTTAGGGTTTAGGGTTTAGGGTTTAGGGTTTAGGGTTTAGGGTTTAGGGTTTAGGGTTTAGGGTTTAGGGTTTAGGGTTTAGGGTTTAGGGTTTAGGGTTTAGGGTTTAGGGTTTAGGGTTTAGGGTTTAGGGTTTAGGGTTTAGGGTTTAGGGTTTAGGGTTTAGGGTTTAGGGTTTAGGGTTTAGGGTTTAGGGTTTAGGGTTTAGGGTTTAGGGTTTAGGGTTTAGGGTTTAGGGTTTAGGGTTTAGGGTTTAGGGTTTAGGGTTTAGGGTTTAGGGTTTAGGGTTTAGGGTTTAGGGTTTAGGGTTTAGGGTTTAGGGTTTAGGGTTTAGGGTTTAGGGTTTAGGGTTTAGGGTTTAGGGTTTAGGGTTTAGGGTTTAGGGTTTAGGGTTTAGGGTTTAGGGTTTAGGGTTTAGGGTTTAGGGTTTAGGGTTTAGGGTTTAGGGTTTAGGGTTTAGGGTTTAGGGTTTAGGGTTTAGGGTTTAGGGTTTAGGGTTTAGGGTTTAGGGTTTAGGGTTTAGGGTTTAGGGTTTAGGGTTTAGGGTTTAGGGTTTAGGGTTTAGGGTTTAGGGTTT